>OY776680.1:14328200-14670671 GCA_963675555.1 Leptura quadrifasciata
AATTTCGATGGTTGTTTTAACTTATCATATAATTGCAGTAATCGTAATCATTCTTCTGTCACTGTTTTCAGTATGTCTACGCTTTTCTTTTTTATGTGAGTGACGAAGGTTTAACGTAGGACCTGTTCAGTTCTTCAGGTTTAAACTAATGTAAAAAGAAATCTGTTTTAATCAAAACCTCAATAGAATCCGAATGAAATTCATGGCTTTCACCATTAACGACTGCGAATTTGTCTTTATTGCAAACTTTACGGAAACAAAACTAGATGCAATAGATCGGAAGCTAGTGGAAAAAATTATTCTGGGAGATTTTTTTAAATTACAGTTGGCGCTCTATTGAAGAACAATTCATATTCATACTTTTTTTTATGTATTGCTCGTTTACATCCCTAAAAACAACAAATTGCGCCTGTCAGATATGTCTGAAGTTTCCAACGTTAAAATTAAACTTTTGTGTAAAAAAATTATAGGGCGACAAGAAAACAGCAAGTTTTTCCAATAATTCTATTATTTTGTAGATTCGGTGATTTGTTTTGAAGAGGATAATAGTACATGTGGTAGAAAACCCAAATAATAGGAAAGAATAGCAAGTGTTGGTTATAAAAAACCCTAATCGTGTATGTAATGGTGTAATCATCCCCTTAAAAAAGGTTATACCTACTTAATGAAACTCTTAAAATTCAAAAACGAACAATTGCAGCCGCCTAATTTTTCATGCAACACGTTTGTCTCGACTGTAAATAATTTCTAAGATTTTTTCCGACTACGAAATCGCTACAGAAGCTACCTTTATTTGCAACTTTCTTTTTTTTAATTTTTGGGATGGCAGGGGTTGATTGTAGCCGCGTAATTTTTGTAGGATTTTATTGGTATCCAGTCTGAGTTAGTACGGGGGTCATGAGCCTTCCCGTGGTCCTTTGGTGGTAGGTGTTTTCGATGTATTTTTTCATGCTGAATCCAAATATGCAAATCAATTTTACGGAATCATGCAAGAAAAATTGTTATTAACATTTTAATTGTTTATAAGGCTATAACTACAAAGTTAACAATGGAAGGGAGAGTTTTCAAATTTTTTATGATTTCTGATACAAAAACAAAGAAAACTCTTTTTGAAAAATTAAAATCGACTGATTAGAACCGGAGATATTGCACATTTATTATTAACAAATTGCATAATTACGATTTTTCCGCACTATTTCACTCATAACTCGGCTTCTATTCAACGTAGAAAGTTCTACCAGGTCTCATTTTAAAGCTAAAGCTTCAAGCTTTAAAATCTTTTGTAGTGAAATATCCCACCATGCTCTTGAAAAATTTTACAAGTGATGAAAGCCTGAAATTTTTGCAGAAAAAAGATAAGTAATTTGTTTATACGCATTTTGAGGAAAGCTAATCTATAAATATCAGCAATTGAGTTATACATTATTATTGTACATCTCAAAACGAACATTTTTTGACTTGCTGAATGTATTTTGATTGATTTTTCGCCGAGTAATATTAATGTGATTAATTTGTAGTTGAAGCGCTTTCGCGCGCAATGCGCACACTGAGTACGCGTTACATGTAGCGACTACCGTTTTATTCCTGGCTTTACTTAATAAATAATTTTTGAAATATTTACATTAATAAATAATTTGTAAATAATAATAAACAAATACATAATTTTTTCTAAAGTGTAATAATGAAAAAAAAGTTAATTCATTCTCTCATACTATGACTTTCTAGACTTTCTAGGCGAGGTAATTGTGTATTATTATTATTATTATTAATTTTTGAAATATAATACATCACTTGCATCAATACTTGCTAGTAAAGATTGCGTGAATTTTTCAATATCGCCCTATCAATTTTCAGCATTTTTGAATACATCAAAACATTTTTTAGATGTAATAATAATTACTCTTCACTATTTAGTTCTTTCAGATGAAACCATTCACATTGATTTGAGAAGAGGAGATGAATATTTAGTGGAAGTTATGAAAAAAATGCAGGCTGTAAAACATTTGATGAATTAAGATTTAAAATATATTCCCATTCCAGTAAACACCTCATCGAGCACTTACCACCCACATCTGCTACCATTAAATTACATATTTTAAGATGTTTATATATAACTTTTGTACAGACTAACATTTTATCGGTTAATATTAGCCTTGTAAATCCAGAAAAAATTGGATGGATCAAGGAACAAGATTTACTTTTGCCCCAAAAAATGCATGATTTGTTGCCCCCGATGAGTGGACTTGTACCAAATTGTACATGTAAGATGTGCACAACTAAATGGTGTCGCTGTTAAAAAGCTAATTTATCCTGCTGCATGTTTTGCACATGCAAAAAAGACAATACATGCAAAAACAATCAATAAACAGTTAGTATTAGTAGTAGTAGTAGTAATTAACTTTTTTTTCATTATTACACTTTGGAAAAAATTATGTATTTGTTTATTATTATTTACAAATTATTTATTAATGTAAATATTTCAAAAATTATTTATTAAGTAAAGCCATGAATAAAACGGTAGACGCTACATGTAACGCGTACTCAGTGCGCGCATTGCGCGCGAAAGCGCTTCAACTACAAATTAATATTACTCGGCGAAAAATCAATCAAAATACATTCAGCAAGTCAAAAAATGTTCGTTTTGAGATGTACAATAATAATGTATAACTCAGTTGCTGATATTTATAGATTAACTTTCCTCAAAATGCGTATAAACAAATTACTTATCTTTTTTCTGCAAAAATTTCAGGCTTTCATCACTTGTAAAAATTTTCAAGAGCATGATGGGATATTTCACTACAAAAGATTTTGAAGCTTAAAGCTTTAGCTTTAAAATGAGACCTGGTAGAACTTTCTACGTTGAATAGGAGCCGAGTTATGAGTGAAATGTGCGGAAAAATCGTAATTATGCAATTTGTTAATAATAAATGTGCAATATCTCCGGTTCTAATCAGCCGATTTTAATTTTTCAAAAAGAGTTTTCTTTGTTTTTGTATCAGAAATCATAAAAAAATTGAAAACTCTCCCTTCCATTGTTAACTTTGTAGTTATAGCCTTATAAACAATTAAAATGTTAATAACAATTTTTCTTGCATGATTTCGTAAAATTGAGTTGCATATTTGGATTCAGCATGAAAAAATAGGTCGAAAACATCTATTTATTCGTCGCGACCTCAAAGGGCCACGGGAAGGTTCATGGCCACCGTACTAAGTATTTTTCAACATATTTTAAGACTTCGAAATCGCTTTAAAACTAAAGAAGTACAAATATTTTAAGGCTGCTTATAAGTGTAGCTCCCGTAACTTTATAAAAGTCAGAAAAAATCTTAAAAAATAGTCCGAGTTGAGGCTAATAATGTTCTATAAAAATTAGGCGGCTACGTTCAACCCCTGCTACCCAAAAAATTCAAATATTTTAAGGGTGTAGATAAGGGTAGCTCCCGTAGCGATTTGGGAGTTCTAAAAAATGCTGAAAAGTACTTAGACTCAAGACTACTAAGATCCTACAAAAATTACGCGGCTACAATCAACTCCTGCCACCTCAAAAAATAAAAAAAGTTTAAGTTCGAAAGTTCGAAATCGGAATAAATCTTAGTCGAGACAAACATGTTGCATGAAAAAAATCTAAAAAAACACTCTTTAATAGCAAACCGAACTAAAAAGTACAAAATAATTAAATAAAGAAACAAGTTATTGCCTTATAGCTCAAGAGAAAGAAGAATGCAGCTACGGACACGTGTTTCGGAGTTACTGCTGCTCATCAGCGTAGCGTAGCTTAGCGAATATATCTTATAAATCGAGCAAAACCAACAAAGGTCGGAAAGTACAGTGCACAGTACAGTACAGTTTTGCTCGATTTATAAGATATTTATTTTCGCTAAGCTACGCTACGCTTATGAGGAAAAATAACTCCGAAACACGTGTCCGCAGCTGAATTGTTGTTTCTTTTGATGTATAAGGCAATCACTTGTTTCTTTATTTAATTATTTAGCCTCATAAACCGCCATAATATTGTAAAAAATAATGTTTAAATATTAAGATTTTGTTCGCGATAGAAAGTCCACTAACTACATACTTTATTCATCCAATAGATCACAAAGTGATATAGGACAAGTCAAGGTACAAATGTAGAATTACACTACTAAAGAATACAGTATGAACGAAATATGAAAGAAAAACAAAAATAAAGAGAGAGAAGACAAAGGAAAAAAATTTAATGCATTAAGTATTCCTCAATGGAATAGAATGCTTTACTTAAAAGAAATTTATTTTATTTTGAGAAAAATTTTTTGGTATTAGTTATACTTTTTATATCAATACTTAGCTTATTATAGAGTGTACATCCCATGTAATATGGGTTACTTTTATATATTTCAAGTCTATGTATATTGTACTGCAGATTATATCCATGCCGTGTGGGGTAATCATGATTTACATTGAGAGAATTAGAAGTTGACAAGTTATTTTTAACAAATTTTAAGATTTCGGATATATAAAGACAAGGTAATGTTAAAATATTTTCATTGATCAATGTCGATTTACACGACTCCCTATAGTTTAAACCGAACATACAACGGATAGCTCTTTTTTGCAGTACAAATATGCGACTTGCTGAAGATGAATTTCCCCAAAAGATAATACCATACCGCAGTCTAGACTCCAAACTAGAAAAATAGAATATTCTAACAGTATTAATGTTTGCTATGTGGCTCAATCTTTTTAACGCAAAACAATTACAAGCACATTTGCTACAGATAAAGGAGACGTGTGATTTCCAATCTAAAGACATATCTATGTTGATTCTTAAGAGCTTAAAGGTAATTACTTGTTCAATTGACTTTCTGTTTAGTTGTAACAGTAAACTGGAAGTGTAAAGAGCTCGAACAGGGTGAAAACGTAGGGAAACTGTTTTTTCTTGATTCATTATTAACTTTTTGTCATAAAAATAAGTACTTATATTAATCAAGGCAGAATTTATCTTATCAATTACGTTATCTAGAATTTTGTCACAGACAACAATAGAGTTATCGTCAGCAAATGCACAAAAAAAAATTATTAAAGAATTATCCAAGTCATTGATGTAAAGGAGGAAAAGTAATGGTCCCAGGACACTGCCTTGGGGCACACCAATATCTATTTTTTGCGTTTCGGATTTTGAACCAAGAATATCAACATATTGTTTCCGGCTAGATAAATATGATTTTAACAGTGTTTTGCATTGACCACGTATACCATAATTCTCAATATTATCTAGGAGAATCTCATGGTTTACGCAGTCAAATGCCTTAGAAAGGTCAATAAATAATGCTACAACTTTGTGACCACTATCAATATTTTTATAGATAAAGTCAAGAAAAATAACTAATGCCGAGATGGTGGATTTGTTTTCTCTAAAACCATGTTGGTTTGGAGAAAGAATTGAATTTGATTCTAAATATTCGGTTAATCTTATTGCAATTAATTTTTCAATAATTTTTGGAAAAACTGGTAAAATTGCTATTGGGCGATAGTTGCAGAGTTGCTTACGATCAACTTTTTTAAATAGTGGGATGACTTTAGATAATTTTAATAAATCGGGAAAAGTGCCTTCAGTGAAACAGTGGTTTATGATGTCAGTTAAAGGTATCGCTAGTAAACTTGCACACTCTTTAATAATTTTGATTGAAAAAAAGTCTGGCCCAATTGAATTAGAGTTTTTTAGACCATTTATTACATTAATAACCTCGGATGTATTGGTAGGTTTTAAATAGATTGAATTTTCAATCATATGTGCTGCAGGTCGAATCCTATTTAAATTATCATTTGGTATATTTAAGGATTTTGTTATATTTAAAAAGTATTTATTGAATTCATTAGCAATGACCATTTTATCTGTAGTTACTACATTGTTGATTTCTAGTTCTGGATTAATATTAGCGCGTCTATCTTTTTTTACTGATTGATTAATTACATTCCAAACAGCACTTGACTTGTTAGATGAGTTTATTATAATGTTATCAAAATACATTTTTTTTGCCTGACGTATAACTCTATTGTAGATAGTTTTATAAGATTTATAAAAATGCACAGTGATTATGCTATTTTTTTGTAATTTATAAAGTTCTTTAAGGCGAACTGATGAAATTTTAATTCCGGCAGTTATCCACTTTCTTTTTATAACCAACTCTTGCAGTTTTCGGTGAATTTCAACGTTGGAAACTTCAGACACATATTTTATGCGAATTTAATTTGAAAAAAGGTCTAATTTTCAATAAAAAAATTTGACCAAGGAAATTGAATTGAATGATTTTTGAAAATTTCAGGACGGAATTTTTTTCGTTGAAACCTCTACTTTAGGCAAATGTCACGAATTATTCATTGTTTATTGAAATGAAGTGCTGAGATTAATGCAAAATGATAATTTCAATGTATTATCAAATAAGAGAACTTTGATTAACCGTTGAAGGTTCAGGCTGTTGGAAAACAAGTTGTTTAAAAAATAATTCTCCATGTACTGCTAAGAACTATGTGCTCGCATAGAGTTTTAAAAAATGTTTTGCCTTTGACAGACTATCTATTTGTTTTCTTTAGCATTTTCCACTGATTCCCATGTACTACAACTAAAACTCAGATCATTCATTTACCTCCAAAGGAGAATAACTATTTCCACCTCTAGCTGCTTAAAAGAAAGTTGCAATTCGAGTGGAGTTGGCAGCAGCGAGGCCGATTCCTCTTGTGGTGCCAATTGCAGAGCAGTCAATACTTTAGGGGTGTCATTCCTCCAGCCCCAGTTGCTTTCTCGCTGTGTTATCAGCCACGCTAACGCCCTTTGAATGCTGGATTCGTACTTTTGGTTTTCTGTGGTGCTCTTCATGGATTCTGTGGTATCTAGAAAAACAAACAAAATACCAATAAATTATGACTCGCTAAGCCAAAATTATACAGTGCGTTTTTAGATTACAGTATAAATTCGATCAAACAGTATCGAAAAGAGTAAAAAAAATCTATGAATTAAAAAGAAGCTTTATTACATTAATAACTTAGCGATACAAATGTTATGAAAAAATTTAAAACACACTTTTATTAAAAATGTACCTAGTAAAAAAATAGAAAGGTTTTTTGTCAGTGTTCAAAGATATTTGTTTATTTATTTATTTATTTATTTATATATATATACACCATCCAACAGCCAAAGCCAATTACTAGATGGGAAAATACAGGACTATGAACAAATATCATATGCCAAGAATTGGTTCTGGTTCCATAAATTTTGATGTGGGCCCATAACCTGTAAAATTTTACAGTGTATTTTACTGCAAAACTTTACTAAAACCGTTAATTTTATACTGAATATAATTCCAATTCAATATTAAGTTATCATCATAATTTTACTTCTTAAAAAACGCTCATCTTCATGACTGCAATGTCAAACCCAGCAGCATAAGTATATGATAACTATACAATTATACAAATATTAACGATTGCATTATGAATGTCTTAACCGTAACTTCAAGACGAAGAATTTTTGGATACCCATTTCTGCGACCTTTTTTTCCTAAAATTAGCTTAGAATTACCACCCTGAGATACTTTTACGTAAATGTTTAAATTACGGTCATCAGTATTACATCAACGGGCAATATAAATAGGGGATTTATATACATATTTAATAATTTGGGAGGTTAAATATAGCGGCTGTTTTTATTACACTGTCGCATTTCACTCCTAAATTATGCATGGCGGACGACCTTTCCAAATGGCGGTTTAAATGGTCCGCAAATGACGAACCTTGACCTTTTATTATTGAAATTTAAATGTCACAATTAAAAATAATCATCCAGCCAATAAATCTCCAGAGAGCTTTAGCGAAGTTTATGCAAAATATGCCGGGATTATGTGACTGAAAAAAAAAATCCAATGGAAGTGCGGTTTTACTTTAAATTTAAAACTGGTTTCACGCAACACGCACAAAAATTAGCAAACAAATCTTTCAGAATTAAAACTAATCACTACGCGACTATGCACCCTAATTTTGGGGGTTGTGATGTAGTGGAGCAGAAATGGGAAAAGTTTAAAGATGGATTACTCGGGGAATCCCTCATAAAGTGTTGAGAAAGTGTTCTGGAGATATATCGCTTCGTCCTGATCTGAATATATTATAGTCGGTGCACAATGGGCGAGAATATACCGGGACAAATAACAACAAATCGTCCATGAAATCAGCCAAATTTCACCGGATATGTTACAAAATTTAAAGGATGGAGTTTATTATTAGTTGGCCTTTTGTTAAGAAAGATCTGGTGCACTTTTTGAAAGTAATATTTTTATTAGGTATGACTTGCAATAGTATAAAGATCTACATATGTATTAAGCAGTCGATAGAAATTCACTAGTACTGTAGCAATTTTTGTTTGACAATAACGAATTCACTTGTAGATTGTTGGTAAACTTTTAACATTTTCAAATAGAGTATTAAAAAAATTGACATCTATTGAAAAAGAAGGCATTTTTGATACAACGCTGCTTCGTTTTTATGTGATATAAGGAGATCTTTCTTTTTGGTATTATATAGATGTTGAGCTCTATTTTCAAATAAACTTGCTTTGTTCTTATACACAAAACAAGTAAGTTGTTCATAAATATGTACAGATATCATAGCTAAAATATCAAATGATTTGAAAACATCCCTACAAGATTGTATTTTAAATTAGCGCTATGCGCATCAAGTGATTGGCCCCAATGAACAATGGCATACTTGATGCCAGAATGAAATGATGCAAAATACAATTGCCTTCTAATTGATAAGCTGCACTGTTTGGATGTTAAAGCTAAAGCATAACATACTCTAGACAATTTAATAGAGACATCCTGTATATGACTAGACCATTTAAGATGACAATAAATCCTTAACCCTAGCATTTTTGAGTTGTCAGAGTACTTAATACTTAAGACTGTGATGTTTTAAAAACTACGACCATTGTCTTTTCGCGGTTTATACATAATTTGTTTTTTCAACCCAATAGTTGATTTTTTTTATACATTAAAGTGGCATAATTCTCCGCATCGGACAAGTTCTTACTCTCAACCAAAATATTAATGTCATCTGCATATGAGACGATTGCGCACAATGGATGTTCTAAATAATTCATCACATTGTTAATAAAAATAATAAAAAGCGTTGGACCCAATATGAATCCTTGCGGAACTCCAATGTATAGCTGCCAAGCTGGAAAGACAATATTTAATTTTTACCCTGTTGAAGACAATTTGACAAATAGGAGTTGAAGCATTCATGAGCAATACCCCTAACCTCATATTTTTCCAGCTTAGTTAATAGAAGAGAGTGATTAACATAGTCAAATGCTTTAGAAAAATCTGCAAATAGTCCCATAGCCATTTCTGATTTGTCCAGTGAACTTGCTACTCCATTAGTGCTGAGTCATTGTATAATAAGTCAATGTGCTGAGTCTATAGTTTTCTGTTTTGTGAATCCATGTTGATTTTGGGAGAGCATATTATTAATTCTAAGAAAATCTACAAGCTGCATATTAACTGCAGATTCAAAGATTTTTGATACACTGGGCGATTCCTCTATAGTTGATAACTAAGTTTGGGTCACCTTTTTTAAAGAGGTATTACGTTATATATTTTTAAATTCGCGGGATTGCCTTGTTCTAAATATAGATTAATTATATAAGTGAGAGGATGAACTATATACACACCAATAATTTTTAATAATGTATTAGAAATCCCATCAATACCAAAAGAATTTTGAGTTTTTGAACTTGTTTATTGAATCTAGAACGTCCCTCTCCGTCAGGGCTCTAAGAAACAATGAATTAGTACAGGGCTTTAAACATGATCCTAGAAATTGATGATCTATACCATTAGGTAAGTTTGCCAATACATTTTTAGGGGTAGATATAAAAAAAATATTAAATGCCTCAGCACATCCGGCAAGATTCGAAATTTTCCCATTATTCTCTATTTCAATGTGCAAGTTTTTGGATTTGCATAAACTGTCATTATGTTCCACATGGCTTTACCTTTGTTCTTCATATTTGCCACTAACTGATCATTTTCATTTATGCATCTTGACGATAATAATTGTCGATATTCATTGTTAACAATTTTAAATTGTTAAAAGTAGCCGAGGTGCAGAACTGAAAAACACTTCAAATAGTATTATCTTAGCGGCAACTAAAATGCAAACAGGTTCGTTCCAAAGTTCAACATTTTAATGACATAAATGATATTTTTGTATACGGTAATTATGATAACTCGTCTCGAACTATACAATGAATTGGACTCAGATCTGGATTATCAGCTGGCCGTTAAAGAATAATTGATAAGTAGCATTCGCGCAGACATTCGCTTATTTAGACCAGAGAGGAAAGAACACTTGACGTGGTCCTTATTTTCGGGGTCGACCCTCTGCCGTATATAAATTAAAATGTCGTTTATCTATAAATTGCAAAGAGGTTCGTTCCAAAGTTCAACATTTTAAAGACATAAATGATATTTTTGTATACGGTAATTATGATAACTCGTCTCGAACTATACAATGAATTGGACTCAGATCTGGATTATCGGCTGGCCGTTACAGAATAATTGATAAGTAGCATTCGCGCAAACATTCCCTTATCTAGACCAGAGAGGAAAGAATACTTGACCTGGTCCTGATTTTCGGGGTCGACCCTCTGCCGTAGTATTAATTAAAATGTCGTTTATCTATAAACAACTTTCAAGTCAGGCACGCTTGGCAAACTGTGTTATCGGACTGTTAGTTGAAAAAAAAAGGTCTAATTAAGTAGATGTTTTAGAAATTAACTTATTCAGTTACAATTATTTCTTGACGGGAGAGCATCAATCAACGTCGATTAATAAATAGATAATTTTCAATGTTGTGGAGAGGTAAATTGCATTATCGATCATGTTGGTCGTAATAAGCAATCACTTAATTGCTTATCTTTGTTTACTGTTGAAATACATTGTCATCAATACCCTATATTACTTATTTTAGCCACTTAAAAAAATACTCCACACCTGATATCTTGGTTTGCTAGAAATACTGCATTATTTATCATTATTATCCAATGGTATCATAATGGAGTTTTTAGATCTTTTTATTCAGTTAATGTGAAACTCAGTTAAATGATTCAAAATACTATTGTTATTTAATAGGGACGTTAAGTGTTTCAATGATGTATCTGTGTAAAAATATAACTGTTGGTAATGTATGTCATTAATACATATTGACAGTTTATGGCAAACAATAAATGGAGATTTGTGTTTTGTAATCGTTAACAATTTAATGGTCAAATAATGTGACTAACTTTTCAGTCGGATATAGTGATCATTAATAATAATAATAATAATAATAATAATAATAATAATTTATTGGTGTTAACATACAAAAAACAGTATTTACACAAGTCAGGAAAAAAAAAACAACGAGATACACAAATGCATAAAAACTATAACAAAAAACACTCTATAAAATGTGATTGTAAACAATGCCATTTTGAACAAATGCATATAATAAATATATTAATATTATAATAGTGAATTTATATATATATTAAAAATTATTAAAATTTGACAAAAAATACTCCTCAAATGTATAAAAAGCATTGGCTATCAAAAATGATCTCACAGTTTTCTTAAACAAGTTATATTCTAGCTCTCTAATATGTATGGGTAACGAATTAAAAAATCTAATGGCATAATAATTGGTTCCGGAACGAGATTTTGATAGACGTAAAAAATTTGTACATATATTACTACTATTTCTCGTGGGATATTTATGAACATCACTGTGAGGAGAATACTTTACCTGATTTTGCTTAATGTACAGTAGACATTGAAGTATATATGTACAGGGAAAGGTTAAAATAGATAGCTTTTTAAAAGCATCCCTGCAATCGTCTCTATATTTCAAACCGTAAACAATTCGTATGGCTCTTCTCTGTAATGCAAATACTCTGATAGAGTGGTTCGAATGGCCCCAGACCATAATAGCATAGGATAAAGATGAGTGGATTAGACCATGATATGCTGTGATAAGTACTTTTTGTGATACATTATTCGCAATATTTCTAAGAATATATATTTTGGTCGAAATTTTCTTACAGACATAATTTACGTGATGCTCCCACGATAGTTTACTGTCTAGATAGACCCCAAGGAATTTAATACTATCTTTATTGTTATTTTCAGCAACATTTCTTAAACTAAAAATTATTGTTCCGGTTTTAGACTGATTTAAGCTTAGACGGTTAGCTACAAACCAGTTCTGAGCTTTCGACTGTGTGTCATTCACCTTAGAGTACAAAGTCTCTATATTTTTATGTGAATTGATGATGGTGGTATCATCAGCAAACGAAACAAAAGTTGAGGAAGATATATTACTTAAGTCATTGATGTAAATGAGAAATAATATGGGGCCAAGTATGGACCCTTGCGGCACTCCATGTTTCATTTGTTGCAAATCAGAATTTATATTTTGATAACTCACATACTGGTAGCGATTGTTAAGGTAGGATTTTATTAAATTTATGCTACTTATATCGAAATTATAAAAACCTAATTTACTTATTAAAACGTCATGTGACACACAGTCAAAAGCTGTAGAAAGGTCTAGAAACTGAGCATGTATATATTCACAATCTTCATATCCTTTACTTATTGTTTCAGATAATTTATTTATGGCTAGAGTTGTTGACAATTTAGCTCTGAAACCAAATTGACTTGTGCTGAAAAGATTGTTTGATTCAAAATGTTGAGTTAACTGAATTTTTATAATGGTTTCCAGTATTTTTGAAAATAAAGGCAGAATAGATATCGGTCTATAATTTTATACGTCATGAATAGAATCTTTTTTGTGCATTGGAATCACTTTTGAGAGTTTGAGTATATCCGGAAACGTACTAGTACGAATACAAATATTTATTAAATTTGTAAGTGGTATTAATATTATATACCTTATGGCTTTTAAAATTTTCATGTTAATAAAATATGCATCTTTAGAATTGGTTTTTTTTTAAATTGGAGATAATATCGTTCACCTCAATGTAAGTAACTTCCCTAAAACAGAAATGATTATTTTTCCGTGATACCCCTCTATTTAAAAAATCCTTATGATCTATATCAGTAACTGGTAGATTGTTTAACACTTTCTCAGCGACATTTGCAAAATGTAAATTAAATTCATCTGGGGAGATATCTGATATATTTTCTGTTTGGTTATTGTTTGTATTTATAATTTGCCACATTGCTTTTTGAGGGTTTTTTGAACTTGCAATAAAATTAGAGTTTGCTTCTTTTTTTGCTTTAGCAAGTTCCGACCTGTACTGATGTCGTTGTATTTTTATAAAATTTTTTAAATATGTTGTGGGATTTTGTTTATAAATATCTTCAAGAAAATGTAATGTGTCCCTTCTACGTCGTAGTTCGTCATTAAACCAGTTTATTTTTGGTATTTTTGATGCGTTTACTAATTTTGTTTTTTCAGGAAATGATTGTTCAACAGCCGATGTTATTACATTAATAAACAGATGAAATTTATTCCCTACATTTATATTATTATTATTTATAAAATTCCAGTCAGTGTTTAGCAAATGGTTGTTTAGACAATACAAACCAGCATCAGTAATAGGCCTAAAATTTATTCTTTTATATACAGTTTTAGGTTTAAATTCATATGTCGTTAATAATACTCCTTTATGATCTGAGAGTCTTGGGTCCAATATCTCACATTTAAAATTACAGTTAAAATTAATAAAAATGTTATCTAAACAAACATTGTTTCTAGTATTTGCAGTGTTTACATGATGAAAACCATACGAACGAAAAACATTCAACAGTAGATTAAGGTTCCTTTCATTCGTATTAAAATGTACATTAAAATCTCCGGTTACAACAGTTTTTTTATTCTTCTTAGTAACTATATCTAATACCAATGATAACCTTTCTAGAAATATATTAAAATCTCCATTGGGAGATCTCTAAACAGATAAAATATGAACATTATTAAAAGTTATTCCCGCTACCTCACAGTGCAATTCAATAGACAAACTGTTTACATCTTTTATTGGGATAGAGTTATATTTGTTTGAGCAATATATTGCAACTCCCCCATGTACAGCGCTAGTTCTCGAAAATTCCGAGATCAGTCTATAATTCTTCAGCGATATACAAGAAATTTCATCATATAACATCCAATGCTCACTTATACACAAAAAATCCAAATTATTTTCATCGAGAAATATCTCAAATTCATTAATTTTATTTCGCATACATTGTATGTTCAAATGAAAAATAGTAAGAGCTTTACTGTTGTCAAAATGGTCCCTATCTAACACTAAACTATCACAATTGTCCCTAATGGACCTGAGTCTAAAAAATTATGGCTTTGATTCATATTTCCCCCTCTAGGAGCCACTTCCTGCGGTTGGTCCTTTAGTTGTCCCTCCGGTAACGTTTGTCTGTTTATGTCTTGAATTTTTACAAATGTTAAATTCTTTGCAGGAGCATTTGAAAGAATGCATTTTTTAAATAAATTGGAGAATGCATTGCAGCTTAATTTTAAACCATTTTCCGTATTCATATCAATATAATGGATCCTGCCTTCTGTACAGTTATTGAATTTTTGCAAAAAATCATGAAGTTTTAAATTATATTTAATGACATGTTTTTTTCTACTATGTGATATATTAAGAGGAATAGAGGAAAACAAGACGTTAGTATTCGTACATGACTTCAACTTGTTGCATATATATCTAAATGATGGGGTTTTATTGTTTTTTATGTCGTTTGACCCTCCTATAATTATTACAAAATCTTCAAGGGTAAAATTTTTTGTTAGAGAATCTACATTCTCCATTACTTGATGTAATAGTGCCCCTGGTTTCAGTACGGTAGTGATGGAGTATTTATTTGTATCCATAATTTTTCTGATTTCCCAGCTTAATCTCTTGCCTAGGTCGTCGCATACAATAAGTATTTGTCGCTTTAACATAGTTTCACTATTATTAATTGATAGATTATTAATATTGGAGGCCTCATAATTGTTATCTATTGTATTTAAATCTTTTCCAATATGGTTCCCAATTGCAGACTCATTTGACTGAACTATTTCATTTCCAAAACTATTTAGTGATAAATCAGTACAGATCGATATATCCTTGGTGTTTTTATTTGTTTGAGTACTAACTGTTTTACTTAGTTTCTTTTTATTTAATTCCAGTCGTTTTTGAAATTCGGCTATACATTTTTCTAATTCCTTAATAATTAGTTCTTGTTTTTGTAATAGCTCATTTAATTCATCCTCTCTTTTAAATGCCTCACTTATGAACAATTTGTTATCAGCCCTTAATTTGTTTATATACTTATCTTTTAAATCATTATCCTTACCGAGCTCACCAATTGTTTTTTCTAAAAGGCTTTTTTCTTCTTCTTCCTGGTCACTTTCACTATCATCGCCACAGCAAACTATTTTATTTTGTTTAATAAAACGAATTTGTTTCTTGAATTTTACAACACAACTCTTATGGAATACACTATGACATTTTACACAAACGTAATGTATAAATTGTCTATTTTTGCAACATTTATAATGAATAGAACAGGAGCTCTGCGAACTGTCGTCGTTTCCTGAAGACATCATGGATATCGCCCTTGAATCGCGTTATAATACACTTCAATGCGTGTAAATTGATATATACTGGCCATTTATTCCTATTGCTAAGCAATGGTATAAAATTGATAAAATGATATACTTAATTTTTGTTTTTTATGGTAACTTGTACCACTACGTCTTTCATGGTGATTAACTCTTTTTTGTAACGACACAATTTGCTATTATATTAAGTGGTATTTATATACCATTTAAAATGATATACATTTAATGGACAATTAACGTGCCTATAACTATTCACGAGCATTTAATGGTCATTAATATCATTATCAAGGAATGGTACACAGATGACAAAGTAAGAGAGCAAATTTTATTTGTTTTATGGTAAATTGTATCAATAATATTTAATGGTAATTAACTGTTTGTTTACTAATATATTTGTAGGTAATTTATATCATTTTATTTTAATGGTAATATTTATGATACATAATGTGAGCTACTGCAATCAAAAAAATATATTTAAATAAAATATATATCTAATGGATAGTTTATGTGCAGAACTATTCGTTTGCGGCTGGTCGCTAATATCATTATCAAGTATGCTTAATGCTACAAAAATGATAAATAGCGTCTTAATGGACATTAATATTATTTATTATTATTAAGGAATGGCCCAAAAATGGTATAGCAAATTTGTATTTGTTTATAATTACATCACAACTATTTTATTGTCATGTTATATATATTGTAATGTTATTTAAAAATTATAATAGATTTAATCGATTTAATGTGCTTTTCATTATAATGTAACGCTATTTTTGTATGGTGTAATGGTATGAGATGATAAATATAGATAAAAATAATGTCATATAACACCATTAAAATTTAATGCTTAATTAATATACAAGCTGTCCATTTTATCACGGCACTCGAGAATATCTCACTTAATATCGGTCGTACAAAAAAAAATATTTTTACGAGAATTGTGCCAATTTATATAACCTACAAAATGGTTTAAAGACATTTGAAATCCATTGCCTACTTTACGAGTTATGGTGGAAAATATCTAAAGGTTTCTTGAACATTGACAATAAAATGACCACATTTTCGTTGCTTAATTTACAGTTTAAGGGGTCCAAAAACAATTCTAAATCGAAAATTGCGTTCCGACATTTGCAGAAGGTAGATATTCTAGGAATATCTTATTTTTAAAACAACTAACAACTACCCAAAGTTTGGAATCTCTACGAAAAATTGTATATCACTTCGATTACCGTACTCCACTATTCGTTGATGTAACTGTAGGGAATGCTTTTTATATACTGTATATGACTGTATACAACGTTGTTATGCATAGATATGAAAGCAACTTTCTTTAGCCCTACGTTTGACAACGTCGCATATTCACTCCTTCTCCGGTAGGAGTGTATCGTTTGATCTATTATGTTTGTCTTAGAAAGTTGTCTTAAGAGTGGACGATATCAATCCAACAATTTTAAATGTAATGCTATGCTGCAGTGAAAAAATGGCGTGACCTTTCAAGAACAGGTGGGGATGACCTGTTCTATAGTTTAAAACAATTTATTTATCAGTTCGAGCAAACTACATATACCGCAACATTATTTTACATTTATATTAATAATTCATAGCGGCTTTGTTTTAACAAATCTATTTATGTTTGAATAATACAAACAATATATCGAAACAAATGTATTACAATAAAGACGGTAAATGTATATTGAGCCTTGCCTTAACATATAAGAATTCAGGTAAATTCAAGGGACGACGATAAAAAACAATTAGGTACTCGTAAACGACGCGACGCATAGGTTGCTATCTACTTATTGATTTACAATTTCTTTTATACGGTCTTTCGATTTTATTTGATTGAATAAGAGCTGTCAAAATTGAATATTTTTATGGAAATCTTGAATCGTTCGTTGTGTTCGTTATGATCTGTTCAGAACCTTTCGATTCATATATTTTTAAAAACCTGCGTTCAGATTTAAAAAATACCCAAAGACAGTTACATAATATTTACATAAGTATTACATCATTATGTTATAACATGTTATGTCACATGTGACTTCTATTCATGTATATATGTTATATCAAATATATAATAAGCATATAATTTTTATATAAATGATATATTATTTTCTTATATAAAAGTTACATAACATTGTAACATGTAAAATCTATGTAATAAATCCAAAAGCAGTGAATAATTGTAGCCAGGTGTAGCCAACTCGTGTCTACATAATAAAGAAGGTGGTTTATGTAAATGTAAATACTGCGCCATATTATGACGGTCATAAATACACTATAGTCATGCCTTGTGCGTACTTAAGTGCTACATGTTATGTAAAAATATTTTGTTTGTATATTTATTACATAAGATTAGCATAACTACTTTAAATTAGTATGTTCCTTCAATATTATGTCATAGCCATGTAAATATCACGAGAATCTTTACTGGTTTGCATCAGTATTATAAAAAACATGGATTTTAAATAAAATATTTCATTTTGCATATTTATTACATAAACCTTACATAACTATTTTATATAATATATGTTTTTCTAATTTTGTCACTGTTATGTAAACATCACAAAAATGTTTTACTGAGTAAGAACAGCGGAAATTTAATACGTTTCAAAAATATATGAATATATAAAACAATCGAAAGCTTCTGAACGGGTCATGATGAAAGAACAAGACATATAGTGCCGATGATTCAAGTTTTCCATCTTTGTAACAAATAAAATAAAAAATTAGCAACTGACAATTGGCTTCATTGATCACTATTATGACGTGTTTTTTCGCCTTTGAAAGGAGTTCTGACGGAATCAAAGTTACGACAATGTCTCATATGTCCGTGGTGTGGATCAAACTCTTCGATATTGACCGTATTAAAAATAATGATTTGTTGCTCACCTTTGTATGCATAGGTTGAGGTTTGTTGAAGTTCTACATCTTGGGTATAACCGAAAGCAACCAAAGAAAAAGCTACAATTAAGGGCAGGTAAACCATTCTGCTGTTAACAAACCACCATTAAAACTATGACCTGAAAAAAAAGATAAAAAATACATTAGCTCAGATAATTTATTTACGGTTTTCTAGACAACGCTCACGCGACGTACAGTCTGTAAGCTGTCAGTCAGTGTTGTGCCGTATGACGTCAAGATAGTATTACAGTCACGTGGATAAATTCATTCATTCTAAAATTACTGCATTTTACTCGTTTAATTAGTGTAAGTCGCATAGACGAGGAATTCGTAGGAAGCAGGAACATAGTGGTTATCTTTCGTATATAAAGGCAAGCCAGGCATAACTACGAGGAAAAGCTAGTAACCACCATGGGACCCAAAGCCTTTTATAAATACACTCGTTCCCGTTTATCAAGCAGAGTATCAATCTCACTTATTAATGGAGTAGATGGTGTTCCCTGCACTAACCATGCTGAAGCCGCTGAAACTTTTGCTGATACATTTTCGGATGCGTACACGATGACCCAACAAGTAGCCCTACCACAACTCAATGTAATAACCGCATAAATACAGATCTTGAAAATATTCAGTTCAGTACCCACTTGCGAAACTTGCGCCATGCTACATCACCAGGGCCCGACGGGGTGCACCCCAAACTTTAAAAATGTGCAGAAACCTTTTGCCCACCCCTTTTTAAAATCATGCAAGAATCGAAGAGTCAAGCTACCCTACCTGAAAATTAGAAAACTACCAGTGGATCGAGTGTTTTCTAACTAACAGGTAATTTAGTATGAAGGTTGGAGATACTTCATCGGAGGCTCGTGATGTTTTGAGTGGGGTACCCCAGGGCTCTGTACTTGGCCCTGTGTTGTTTTTAGTCTACATGTCTGACCTCACCCTAGGATGCTCTTCAAGAGTTCTCTCTTATGCAGATGACTTAAAAATATTTCAGTCACCATCTATATCACTGCAAATGGATTTAGATCAAATAGAAATCTGGTGTTCCAACTAGCTAATTCCGCTTAATCAAGATAAATGCTCGGTGCTACACATAGGGAAGAACAATCCAAAGATGCTATATAAAATTCATAATAACGACGTTACATCTGTGTCTCAGCAAATTGACTTGGGTCACTATCGCAGACAACTTATCATGGAGCGCGCATGTGACTAAAGTTGTTAGTAAATCTGATCAAATTTTATGCATCATTAGAGAGTCCTTCCAGGATTTGAGTGCTAACTCATTTATCAAAATTTATAACGCATATATTCGCCCTCACCTTGAATTTGCTGTCTTTGTTTGGTCACCAATTCGTAAGCAGGACACAAATAGGCTAGAAGGTGTGCAAAGAAGAGCCACAAAACTGCCCCGAAGTTTCGGTAAATTATATTATGAAGAGGGCGTGGCGTTCACCGCCTCAATCTAGTCACTGGAAGCTCGGCGACAACGTGGTGACTTAATTGCCACCTACAGAATTCTCCACGGTGAATTTTATTGCCATGATGAGTTATTCGAACTTAACACCGTTGTTCGACTTAGAGGACATAGTCTCAAACTTAGTAAAGAACCCTTTCATAAAACACTTTCTATCCAACCGAGTCTTTGACCAGTGGAGTTCGCTGTCTGAAAACGTCGTCGCGCCGTCGCTGAACTCTTTTAATGGGCGCTTGGACCATCATTTGGATTGATCCTTTTCTTTTCTTTATATTTATATTCATTCTTTTTTTTCTCACTTTGTGTTACAATATTGATTAATTTTTTGTCAATTAATGATCATTATTTATGTATTTATAGGTAATTTGGCTAGTCCCAGAGTATTATAAGCCTCCGGCTTCTACTCTTTGTAAGATATAATAATAATAATAATAAATAATAATAATAATAATAAAAACGAATAACACTGGCCCCGAAAAGATTCCTTGAAGCACACTATGCATAATATCACTGAAAAGTCGAGTAGCTTCAATGAATGAGTGGGTGAAAGAAACTTCGAGGGATAGTTATGGCAGTAGGAGTTTGCAATTAAGTATAACGAATGTTAGAGGGCATACAGGGAACACAGGGAAGGATCACTGGGCTGAAAAAGTGTTTACTAATACTGTTTATGGCTATTATATGGAAAGAAAGTGAGACGACAGACTTTAATTACGACGGTCATAAAGCTTCGACCAGATTTTATTTTGTTCATTTCGATAGCGTTATTGCACATCACCTGTAAAAAAATATGAAAGACTGGATGCTTACCTAGCATTCTCCACGCTTTTTTACGTTACTTTCATTATTTTTACTGTTCTGCATGTTTTATATTGTAAGATGTTTTATTTATTAGGTTACTGTTTTTTAATTATACTGAATTTGCTATATACGTCAACCACTCACTGTATACTGTATAGCCAATGAATTATTCATCAGCAGTAGAATATAGACAGCAATTGGGTAGTTCTATATTCCATAAAAAAAGCCGTGCTGACGGAAACCTCCCCATTGACGCAATCAACTGGTCTTTATTTGATCTGGCTTCGAATAGCTATAAAACAGGTTATGAGACATCTCACTCCCAGTTGAGTACACTCAGCGTTTATTAAATAAAAAAGTTCCTAATAGAAATACTCCCATGTAAACGAGCTTCGTGTTTGAGAAACTTTTTAAGACATGCAGATTTTCTCTTTAGAAATGATTATACTTGCAGAACTTTTAAAATTCTATTTGCAAAGTTCAAAACTCGCTTCGAACTGTGCGAGTTACCTTTGAACGCGTATGACATTTAAATATTTTAAATATGTGTAACATTCAAAATGAAATTACTTTTCTGTTGACAGTTATCGTTCTTTAACTCAGGGACGTACTCGGGGTTTGTATCGTCCTAGGCACGGCTAAGTTTACCTCGCCTGGAGGACCTCAAATATACCGAAAAATAATAAACTTCCTATATTAGGATTATAAAAAATATAGTTCAGAATCCAGCAGCCACGGTGTACCATCTGAAGTGAGGCAGACGGCAAGGTATAGTAATTGCTTTAATTACATCGGACAAACAGGACGGAGTATCCAGTGCAGAATCAAAGAACACCAGAGAAATACCAGATTTGGATACACGGATAGGTCGGCGATAGCAGAACATGTCCATAATAACGAGAACCATAAAATCGACTACGAGGACATCAATATGTTAAGACAGGAATACGCGCTATTATCAGCGAATCATTAGGGAATCACTGAAAATTATGAAAAACGTGAACAACTTTAACAGAGAGGATGGGTATCGACTTAGTAACACGTGGAGACTGGTATTGCCAAGTACCAGCACCGTAGTAAGTCACGGTCAACCAAACACGACGAATGAGCAGCGAAGCGAACCAAGCGTGACCAATGACCAGCGAAGCAAAGCGGCGCCTAGGTATATAACGAGGAGTGTAACACAACAGATTCAGTCTTTAGAATCCTTCTGAAGAAGCTGACAGGATGATCAGCGAAACGTCAAGTCAAGTTCGACAACCACGGCAAGACCCGGAAGAATCTACTTCATTAGACAACGGCCGTGAAAACCTGCATTCTACTATTGGGCTATATTGTGGTTCCATTTTATTACAATGTTTTTTATTTTCTTCATTGTAATGTTCATGCCTTGTGATTGGTTGGTGGTACCCAAATAAATAAATAAATTAGAGCCAGATATACAAATTTTTAATCTAACCAATTTTTAATCTTAGAACAAATGCTTAACTTCATTATACCAGATTGATGATAGATATTCTGTTGTCTGACTATGCAATATCCTGTCTAATATTTTAGACAAGTTCGGCAGGAGACTAATTGAGAACATTGGGGCCATGATGTTAAATTAGGTACTTAACCAACTAGTTCAGAAATTCTACATTCTCCTATTACTAAAACAGCCAGCTCAAATATTTTGTTTGGTCTCACACCCTAGAAAGGAATTCCGGCCCAGCTTAAATATCATTCTAAAAGCAGGAGCTAAACACATGTGTTTACGCTGTCTAAAATAGCAAGTTAAATAGCGGTTCGTCCTTAAACCGCACCCCCTGCCCGTAATCGATATCCTGTACACTTTGTTGAAGGAATGTTTACTGATATTGGAAATAAGATTAACTGTCGTTACCTTCGGCATAATATGCTGCACAATCAACAAGTAACCCTTGGTGCGATGGCCTAATTACTACCTTCGCATCGTGTATAGGGTTTATTGGCCGAGGTTAATTAAATCGTAGATGAAGTTGATTTTACGTGCACTAAAATTTAAGAAACGATGGTCAGGAGGCTATTCAAATTCAGGAAAGGAAAACTATTGATGACATTTTTTTTCTACCGAAATTCATGTAAAGTATATACGACTGGAATTGAAACCGTATAAAAACTAAAAGCCGGCAAAAACAGTCGGTATCTCTTTATTGTACATGGGCGGAGGTAAATGTAAATTATTGTCACAATAAAATGTTAAAATTGTATTCATTTTTATTATTTTTTGTTTATTAGGTTCATTTCGCCAATAACATATTTTTGAGGTATTATATCAGTTTTAGATATAAAGTCTAAATATTTAAATTTATTGGTTTTAGTTTTAAAGTTAACCCATATTATATTGAAATATGTTATTGCTCAGCAAGGACCAACGAGAAGGTATGAACATATCTTGCCAGGAGGGGATGAGACAGGTTAGATTAACGAGGGGCAACGATTTTAGTCAAAAATAAAATAAAAATTTAAGTTTCTTCTAAAATAAAAACGTAAGTTTCTTGAACATAGCAAAGAATTATTATATGAAAACAAAAATAAATATTTGTGTACTTATATAAAACATAAATAAAAACAAAATTAAAATATTTTTCTAGAATGAAGTAACTTAAATTAAAATTTCTTGTCAACTAAACAAAATATATTCCACGAAATGTAACAATAAAAAAGTCAATGAAAAAATGAAGAAAAGTTAAGTGTTAAATGACGCGTCCGAATCTTCACGTTCTGAGGCGGAATCATTATCCAGTTGAATTAAAATCGGCGCACTAGGAGGTAGCGTTGGATATCGATTTTCTTCTCCAATTACATGCCTAACGCAATTTTTTCATAAATCAGTATTATTGTCAATGTCATTTATTACTTCTCTTATATGATCAACTACTATCGCGCTTAACGTTGGAGAGATTACATTTTCGTAAACGTACTTTTAGTGTTCTCCAAACCATCTCGATAGGATTAAATAGTATGGAGGTAACCGCAAAAGTGTATGACTGTGTATATTGGATAAGTTATCAATAACATATTCTTTTTTGAAATTCTGTTCTTTTATTCTTTTCAGTAATTCGCGTTTTATTGGAACTTTTACAGGAATTTCCATATTTTTTTCTCATGAATTTTAAAATGTCTTCCTTTTTTGTGCTGTTATTTGGTATTTTATTTAATATACGCGAGTGATAAGAAGCATTATCTAATACAATTACCGAATTTGGCGGAATATTTGGTAGAAGCTGTTGAGAAAACCATTTTTCGAATAGATCGGCTGTCATGTCTTCGTGATAGTCTGCAGAAGACTGCGATATTATTTTGGCCGACAAGAGCAACGCATTGGGTACAAACCCATTTTCACTTCCCGCATGAAGTCTGATAACGCGTTTTCCTCTAGAACACGGAGTATTTAAAACACAATTGTGCGAACTATCTACCCAACCATACTGAACAACATCATGCGTGTCAAACCACGTCTCGTCTAGATACACTATATGCCTGTTTAGTTTACGATATTCTCTAATTTTTTTCAAATAATCTACTCTAAGTGAAACTATGCGTCGCGATTCCATAATTACCATACGACTGTCAAATTTTTTATGTTTAACACCGCATTCTAATAAGACATTTCGTAGTGTATCTAAAGACCTATAATTATAATCAGGAAAATCGCTCAATTTTTCTTGAATCATTTTTAAGGTAGGAACTATATTTTCTTCATACATATTATAAATTATACGCCGTATTACATCTCTAGTGGCAACATCGATATTTTTTAATTTCGTATTTTTCCGTTTCCTCTTTGCGCTGTGATCTATAACATCGCCTTCTTGAATTACGCGATAAATTGTTGATTTTGATATTTTAGTTAATTCGTTAGTACGTCGTATCATTTCTTTCTCACATTGTTCAGGATTTTCGCTTTTCAAGCATTCATGTATATTTAAAATAATACGTCGACTTTGTACGTGTAAATCTTGGTTTTTAAACTCTAATTTATTTCGGCTTTTTCGACAATAACCGGTTCATCTATTTTGGGATTTTCGGGTGTTATTATATTATCCTCTGTTTCAAATGGTCTCCAGAAAGCCATGGTAAATTAGTAAATAATTAAAATATTTTACCTTTTATACAGTAGTAAATATTTATAAATATGAACAGTAACTAACTAAACTCCTACACTTGATATTATAATAGGTATTTATGCACTGCACTGGCACATAGACAGCACGTTGATAGTCTTCCAC
This sequence comes from Leptura quadrifasciata, assembly GCA_963675555.1. NCBI lineage: Eukaryota > Metazoa > Arthropoda > Insecta > Coleoptera > Cerambycidae > Leptura > Leptura quadrifasciata. The sequence goes on from OY776680.1 coordinate 14,353,296, forward strand.
GTTGACTGATTAAGAAACGATTTACGAGTTTTTTGTGCTAGTAGGCCTGTCCGTTTTATTACCTTTAAACCGGTGCAGTCGTAGATGGTTCATTCAGGCTGATTACATTGCCAGTCTCGGACTCGCCTGCACAGTTTCAATTACCGTTCGAATCTCGATACCATTGCCAAATATATAGGACAAAATATCAAGTTCAGTGCGCATGGTCCTGTGCTTTAAAACTGACCAGTTTCAATTTTGGCCGTATTTACTATACTGGGTTGGGCAAATGTGTGAACGCATCTGACTTCTCGATAGACCATAATTTCGAAGAAAAAAGTACCATGAAATTTCGTCAATGTGCCATGTGAAAATCTCACTCATTTGACAACACCGGTGCAGTGAGCATTAAATTAATATGTAAACCGCCGAGTGTCACCGATAAAGTAGCGGCGGCTATCTTTGTGTTTTTTATTTTTGCGGTTTTATTATCTACCAAGCTAGCCGGAATACGTATAAAAAAATTGCACCGATACACCTTCCAATTTAAATTATTTAGCCAATAGCATCAGTTAATGTGGACTAAGAACCTATTAAAGACACTTTAAGAAGTGGAAGGAACAAAATGTTCCTGACTGTTATTAGAAAAATCTACTTTAGTTTAGTTGTCGGTTACTTGACTACGGACAATCACATGGTTCTTTTGTGTTATTGCTTCTGTTCTTTCTTGATTTTGGATCACGTTTTTTTATACAGGGTGTCTCACCGGGAACTGAATCGATCGATATAGAGAAAAGTACGCATCAGAAAATTTAGAAAATTACTACTAATGTCGGTGTGGCCAATCCAACTAAAATAATTACAAGCAGCTGGCACTTCCGCTTATACCGGAAGTCGATACCAACTTGCTTATTTCAAATGGAGCACCCTATAAATATTTTAGGGTTTTCGAAAAGAGCATAAAATTCTGAGTCGAAAATATGTAGTATATCCTATACCTAAACCGTTTCAGAGATATTTGACATTTTATAGAAAATTTGACAGGTGCAACGGTTTTGCAAGAACAGTTATAACTTTCTTCGTGTAAAAGATTCTCATTTGCTTCTTATCACATAAAAAGAATACAAGGAGAACTACGTTCTACAACTGAAATAAATTCAATATTATCATACCAAGTGTTCTGTTTTTCGCGTTACATTTTGTCAACTTCAAACCGCGAAAACTTGTTTAGGTCAAATGGAACACCCTGTATTTTTTTACGTCAAGTTGTGCAAAATTAAATTCACTTTTTTCTGATATTAGCATTGTGGGGGTTAAAGTTACAACTTTACAACATTGTTGTAATCATTTCATCAAAATAGCCATGATTAGAAACAATGTCTGGTGTGGTCGGTAGCCGAGTGGGTTAAGGCGCGAGGTGGCAATCGCGATTAATCACACGGACATCGTACCATCGGGTTCGAATCCTGGCTCCGGCACTGGCACTGTCGGAGGAAATGGTTGTATGTCCACGTTTTTTCAATGTGTAACCCCCTTCCGCACAAGCCCTGGCTTCTGGAATTGGGGGCTGTCTAATTTCTGTGATGTTTATTTATTTATTTATTTAAAAAACAATTAGTCATTATCTTATGTCAAAAAATGCCAGCACGTTTAAATTATACCAACGAAAACTTTTTAAATTTGTTTATTATTTATGGAGAATGTGATAAAGTAATATCAAGAACTTGCAGCACATTTGCTACTCGATATCAACAAAAACGCAATATAACACTAACACTGTAACATGCGTACTAATCGAATTGAAGATATGGCATGAACTAAAATAGCAGAGATTTAATTTAATAATTGCTCAAAATTCCGCCCTCGAATCTCGACACATTTTTAGCACCTTCGGATTAGTTCCTCATGAGTAACTCTTCTAATTGAATCCTGTGATATGTTTTGAAATGCATTTCTTACTCTTTGCATACAATCTTCACTGGTTGTTAAAGGGCTCTCATAAACTTTATTTTTAATAGTTCCCCAAATGAAATAATCCATAGCTGATAAATCGGGCGAGCGAGGAGGCCATAACAAAGGTCCATTATTGGCAATCCATTGATCATAAAAAGTTCCTTGTAAATAATCATTAATAAAATATGCGTTATGTGGGAATGTTTCTATGTCTCTACGAGAGGTAAACTTTCTAAATAGTTATTATTCAAATTTTGTAAGATATTCAGATATCTTTCACCTAAAAAAAAAAAAAAAATTACCTATACATATTAGCAGAAGAGAAAATTTAATTTACCGTTTAAATTTTCCTGATAAAATTGTAATGCCACCACTCTATCGTTTCTTATGGCACAGTAAACATTGAACTGCCAACTTTCCTGAAAGTTTCACCCTCTGAACATATGAGGATTTGAGTCACTCCGATAATGCGAATTGTGTCTATTAAAAAGTCCATTTTTAGTAAATTTTGTTTCATCTGTCCATATAATATTTCCCAAATAAGAATCGTGACCCTCAGACCTTATTAGAATAAACTGACAAAAATTTTGTCTTCTTAGGAAATCTGTTTCTTTTAATCCTTGAACCATATGAAATGAAAGCGGTTGAAACTTATGTTTTAATAAGATTCTGTGAATTGAATCCTTGCATAGTCCCGATTCCAGAGCAGCTTGTCTTAATGATATCCTTGGAAATGCATGAAAATATCCCAGAATGACTATTTAAACGTTTTCGTCATCAACAATAGGCTTTCTTCTTTGCATTTTTGCCTTGACAGAGCCATAATTTTTAAAATTTTCCAGTATGCATTCTACAGTGTTTGGTGACGGTTTCCGTTTTTCTGGATATCGAGTAGCAAATATGCTCCAAGTTCTTGATATTACTTTATCACATTTTCCATAAATAATAAACAAATTTAAAAAGTCTTCGTGGGTGTAATTTAAACGTGCTGGCATTCTTTGACATAAGATAATGACTGATTGTTTCTAATCATGGCTATTTTGATGAAATGATTACAACAATTCATGAATTTCTAATAAAATCGCAAATATTTCAAAAAGTTGTAACTTTAACCCCCACAATGCTAATATTAGAAAAAAGGCAATTCAATTTTACACAACTTGACGTAAAAAAATACAGGGTGTTCCATTTGACCTAAACAAGTTCTCGCGGTTTGAAATTGACAAAATGTAACGCGAAAAACGGAACACTTGGTATGATATTATTGAATTTATTTGAGTTGCAGAACGTAGTTCTCCTTGTGTTATTTTTATGTAACAAGAAGCAAATGAGGATCTTTTATACGAAGAAAGTTATAACGGTTTTTGCAAACCATTGTACCTGTCAAATTCTCTATATATTGTCAAATATCTCTGAAACGGTTAGGTTTAGGTATAGGATATGCTACATATTTTCGACTCATAATTTTATGCTCTTTTTGAAAACCCTAAAATATATAGGATGTTCCGTTTGAAATAAGCAAGTTGGTATCGACTTCCGGTATAAGCGGAAGTGCCAGCTGCTTGTAATTATTTTATCTAAATTTTCACAATTTTCTGATGCGTACTTTTCCCTATATCGATCGATTCAGTTCCCGGTGAGACACCTTGTATTCTTAGTTAGAATTTATTTTATCTACTTACTACTTTATCTACTACTAGTGTATTATTTTAAAACGCTGTATTTAAAAGTGAATTCTGGACATTATGGTAAAAAATTACACTTATCCAGAACTCGCGGATATGCATTTGTTGTATGGAGAATGTCATGGAAATTCAGCTGCTGCAAAACGTTTTTATGCTCAAAAATTCCCCGACGTTATCCTTGTCCACGGATATTTGTTAATATTACAGGTCGTCTCGATGGATATGCGAGCGAACGAGGCGCATAACGCGAGAATAGGGTAATTGAAGCGGAGGTTCAAGTTTTGGAACTTGTAGAAGAGGATCCAACTCTAAGTACCCGCGATATCGCAAACCGTGTGGGACTGTCCTATTTTGTAGTATGGAGGACATTGCGAGATATGAGTTTACACCCCTACCATTATCAACGTGTCCAAGTCCTAGAACCTCAGGATTATGCAGACCGAATTGAATTTTGTAGGTGGATTTTGAGAAAACGCAAGATATGAGGATTTTTTGAACTGTGTTTCTCTGATGAGTTTAACTTCAAAAATATGCATTATTGGTCAGATGAAAACTCGTAGGTAATAAGAAGGTTTCACTTTCAACGACGTTTCTCTGTTAATTTAATAAATAATGCACTTCTAAATTTGGTATAAAGAAAATCTAGTGGTTTTAACATTAATAACTAAAACATAATAAAACGCTAACTCGGTATGCAACAGAAAAAAATAAAAGCGGTTTGATCCACGACAAACATTAATTCATTTTGGTTGAACACCTATAATGGATTTTCTGGAAAGAAGTTTGATCAATATTGTCTATCTATAAACAGTCTCAGGAGCGAGTTCCTTAATGTTAATACTACTTCCACCCACTCTGTTGTAATTTTCAAATTTAACTGTATTTAATATGCTCGTTTGAAAACATCATACAAATACAACGTTATTAATACAGACTAATTAAAAATGCTTTTTGTTTCCTTTGAAATTGTTAGCAACTCATTTTCTTTTACTTACTAAAGAGATTAAAGTTCTGAATTAATTACTTTGGGGCTTACAAACAGGTTCGAGAATCTAAGCAAACTTTAATTTCAAGTTTCAGAGCTTGACCTTAGCGTCATTATGTTTAAAATACTGACAAGTGTCGTTAATACATGAAAACTTCATCAAAATTATGGTTATGGACTCGGGTAATTTGTTGGAAATGGTTATCTAATGCAGTGTCGATGCAAATCGTGATTGGCACGCCTTGTATGCTACTTTTTCAATGTTTGAGACTAGATTTTCTCCCACGTCAATAAAGAGCTATTAATAATATCTGCTTTCTCTTTATTATTTCCGTGATTAATTCATTATTGCTGTTATAAATGTTTATACTTTTGTTCGCATTTTATAATTAGCAGATTTGTTGACAATTTGCCATATTTTTTTGGTATTTTTATCAGCTTCATTTATTTCTTCTTGTAGTATAATTTTTTTGGCGTTCTTAATTATTTTTTCTGAAAATCTTCTATACCGAGTGTTAGAAAAGTATGGGAACGGTGGAAAATCTCGAACAGTTTGCATCAAATCGAAAAATAAAAAAATACGTGTCAAAAATTTTTCAAAAAACTATCTACTGATACCAAAATGACCTAACCATCCACCACCCTGTGGGTGGGGCGAGGGACAACTTTAAAATTTCAAATGGAAACCCCTATTTTTTTATTGCGGAATCGGATTCAACGGCAAAAAATACGTAAATTTTATTCCGGACGTGTTTTTTCGATTCTTGCATGGTGTCGCTGTAATCGCAAAAAATGAAAAGAAAACATTACTGTTTCAAGAGTAGCGTCTTGTGTCCATAAAAAAACGTCCAATTCAAAAACTGAAAAACACGTATTTGTTATTTTTACGAAATCTATCCTAACGGGCATTTTTTTCGATTCTCGCAAGGTGTCGCTGCAATCGCACAAAATTGAAATAAACCTTAAGCGTCCATAAGTTTGTAAATATTTACAAACTCTAGCTACTCGTGTTGACAAAAAAACATTCCGTTTAAAAAACAATATCTGTGATATCTTCGTTTTTATGAATGTTTTTTTAAAGTGTTCTTAATAACAGTATTTGTTTTGTGAAATTTCTATGAGAACGTTTAGTTCCTTCCAAATTTTGAAGAGGCAGGTGCGCACTTTTGTACGGAAAAAGTTATCTCTTTTTTTATTAGTTTTCGCGTTCTTTCTGCATAAGGGCTACTTTAACAGATGAAGAGAGAGTTTCTCTTTTAATGATGGGAGGCGGGGGGGTGCGATAAAGAAAGGTCCTATGATGAAGTTGTGATTTTATTCAACGAAACTTTCCGTGTAGATCAAGTGAGAATTTCGAAATCTACTGTGTCCCGTGTCATCAAACGATTCCTAGACACAAGGACAAATAAAAATCGCCCAAAATCTGGAAGACCAAAATCTGAAACATCGGAAGCTCGACAAATGGAAGTGGCCCAGGCATTTGTTGAAAATCGATGGTTATCAATCAGAAAAGCCAGTCCACAGCTTGATATGAGTGCATTTTCAGTTCATAAGGATTCGAAACTTTTGAAATTTCACCCTTACAAAATTCAACTTCACCAAGAGTTAAATGAAGATGATTTTGATCGGCGACTTGAATTTAGTGAATTAATGATGGAAAGGAGTAACCAAAACCCAAATTTTTTGTCATCTCTCTACTTGTCTTCTCAGATGAAGCAACTTTCGAACTCGAGTGGAAAAAGTAATCGCCATAATTTCAGATATTGGAATGACGAAAACCCTCACTGGATGCTTGAAACACACACGCAGTATCCACAAAAACTAAATGTTTGGGCAGGAGTTTTCAGGGATCGAATCATAGGACCGTTTTTCATAGATGGAAATTTGAATGGAGAAAAATACCTGGAAATGTTGACAAATCAAATAGTTCCCGCAATATAAGAGATTGCTGGTGATGAGTTCGATAATGTTTGGTTCCAGCAAACTATCGGTATATTGTTAGGGACTATTTAAATGGTACTTTCGAAAATCGATGGATAGATCGAAGAGGAACTATTGAATGGCCAGCAAGATCTTTCGACCTCGCGCCACTTGATTATTTTGTTTGGGGCTACGTGAAGGGTAAGGTTTATTTCACTAAACCTCGTGATTTGGAAGAGCTGAGGCAACGCATAATAAACATTTTTGCAGAAATACCACCTCAAGTGATAAGAAGTGCTATTGAAAATTTTTACGTTCGTCTCGAACAATGCCAAGAAGTCAATGGGCACCATTTTGAACACCTGCTATAATCTTGAAATTAAAACCTGCTAGTGTAGCAGTTAAGCTGTAAACTAATTGCCTCAACTGGCCGAAATCCTCACCTTGCCTTAAATGGCTGAGTTACCTCCTTGCCTTCACTGGCTGGGATCAAGAACTTGTCTGAAGTGGCTGAATTAAGAGGTAAAACCACTGTTAGTTTTTTTTAAAATCGAGTTTTTATTGCCCTGTAAAAAATGTAAATTGAAAATTACTAGCTGCTAATAAATTTACAGAATGTTAATAGTTGTTGTAATTTCCGCACGACCGTGAAATATCACTGTTCTCAAAACAGCTCGGGAAATGATTCACTCTGAGATCAGTAGTTTTACTTTTCGAATTTTTTAAGTATGTGTTCAAAACTTTCATGTATCCACTCATTTTTTTGCGATTGCAGCGACACCTTGCGAGAATCGAAAAAAATGCTCGATATAAAATTAAAACGTATTTTTGGCCGTAGAATCCGAATCTGTTATAAAAAATAGGGATTTTCATTACAAATTTCAAAGTTGTCCCCCGCCCCACCCACTGGGTTAGGGGTGGGAGAGTCGAATCCAATGTCATTGGATAGATTTCGTAAAAATAACAAATACGTGTTTTTCAGTTTTTGAATTGGACGTTTTTTTTAAGGGCACAAGACGCTACTCTTGAAACAGTAATGTTTTCTTTTCGTTTTTTGCGATTACAGCGACGCCATGCAAGAATCGAAAAAAATGTCCGGAATAAAATTTACGTATTTTTTGCCGTAGAATCCGATTCCGCAATGAAAAATAGGGGTTAGTGGGTGGGGAGGTCATTTTGGTATCAGTAGATAATTTTTTGAAAAAATTTTGACACGTATTTTTTTATTTTTCGATTTGATGCAAACTGTTCGAGATTTTCCATCGTTCCCATACTTTTCTAACACCCGGTATGTTTATTCCTGCAGTTTGTTTCAGTAAAATAATTCACCAGCCTCTTTTTTAAGCGATCTCGTTTTATAATAGAATTCATGATACCATGCGTTTATCTATGCCTGCCTTCCTAATAGCCCCGGCAGATAAATTAAGAACTGAATAAATTTCGCTAGAGACAAAGTAGATTATTTTTAAGCTAGTTGCAATTATGCAGAGTGGTAGCTTATAATGATACACCGAACAATTAAGATGCTTGAAGGTAAATGAAATCTATTATCCCGGCTTGCATTAACTGAAAATAATTAAGACGTGGCATGATAGACTCTGTGGTGGATAATAGAAAATAATGCGTTTTTTTCTCATTTTTAAGCCATTACGGATAATCGTCTACCCAGACAGTAATAAAATTACTAAACGGAGTACGTGGTGCTCTCTAGTTGAGTGCATACTCTTATTTAATACTCGTCAGATTTTAAATGGAATGGTTTGAACAAAAACGTTTTCCCTGTTAGAAAATAACCCATTTAGATTCTAATTTTCAGTTAGATTATCAGTTCACATTGCGATTTGTCGATATTACTACTAGCCATGTCGATCAAATCTAATGCCAGTGTTATGTATCGCAGTGGTGGCTCGTGGATAATTTTATAGGGGGGCACACATTTGACATTGTGAAATGGTATTTTAAAATTAACATACCAGAGAACCATTCACCATATTCTTTGTTCTCAAAATCGTGTGCTGCATAAAAAATAAACCAGAAATTGCAATTGTGTCCTCCCACTTTAAGTTTTAGTACATACACGCACAAACAAAAACATTTTATTTATACATAAATTCCATTCTACGTTCCTTACTAGCTGCGAAAATGTCTATCACTTTATTGTCAAAGCCAGGAATTAACTGAATCATATTTTTTTTCAATTATTGATAACATCGAAAGTGCATTAAGCCTTTCTTGGCCCATAGTGTTCTTTAGAAAACAATTTATTCTTTTTAACGTAGAAAACCTGTTTCACATTCGCACGTCGTCATAGATGTAGTATACAGGCTGTCCATTTTATCAGGGCACTCGAGAATATCTCACTTAATATCGGCCGTACAAAAAAAAATATTTTTACGAAAATTGTGCCGATTTATATAACCTACAAAATGGTTTAAAGACATTTGAAATCCATGGCCTACTTTAAGAGTTATGGCGGAAAATATAGAAAATGCGGAAAACGTCTAGGCCAAATATCTCCGTTATTTGAAGAGATACGAGAAAAATTCTAAAGCGAAAATGTTTTGCAAAATAGAATATTTCAACGAAGCTTTATCTAATTTTTTTTCAAAAGAGATTTACTCTTCAGGCTGTTAACAAAAATATTTTGAAACGGGCGGGAAATGGCGCCATTGAATAGAGCATTTTCCTCCCTTTTCAACGATATGTCACATGCCATATTTATTAATAATAATAATAATAATTTTATTCGTCACAATGATACACCATAGTGCTTGAACAAGTCATAATTACACAAATAAAGTAAAAGTGGACATAAACAAATATAAATAGAATATATGTACATAAATAAATATAAATACAAACATACACAGAATAAGTATAAGTGCACCTATAATAAAATAAAATAAAATACCGAAACAACAATAATAGGACAGACAAACAGCGAATTAGCCTGGATTCTCATACCTAAAATCGTGTATATTTTAGTAAGCATTGGATAAGAGGTGTCTTTTTAGTTTAATTTTAAATTTAGAAATTGGTATCTGTTTCAAATTATTTGGCAGGGAGTTATACAAACCAATACCAAAGTTGTTTCTTTTTGTGGATTCTTGGTGGTATTTGTAAATGATGCCGATTACGTGTGCTGTATGCATGTGTTTCACCATTTATAATGTAATTACCTACGTTCCCTTATGTACATCAAATTACAGTAGATCACTTTTGAGGGTAATGTTAATATTTTAAATTTAATGAACCAAGGCTTACAGCTTACCAGTTGGTTCACACCTGCCAAAACTCTTACTGCCCTTTTTTGTACAATGAAGATTCTGTGCATTTGGTTGGACACCCCAGTTTAACAAACCATACGCCATTACATTATGAAATAATGCATGGTATGCAATCATTGCGGCATCTTCATTAACCCTAAGTTTAATTTGTCTAATAGCATACACTTTTTTTGACAGTTTAGATGCTAAAATATCGATATAGGAATGCCACGTTAGACTACAGTCCAAAGTGAGACCTAAAAATTTTATAGGTTCTGATGGGTTTCTTTTAGGGGAAAAAAGTAAGGTGTTTGTCTTATTCGAGTTTAAGCATAGCTTGTTTGCATTAAACCAGTCAGAGGCTTTATTAATGATATCTTTTGTAGTATGGTTAATATTGGTGTCAGTATCTTTTATATGTTCCGCGAAAGTAGTATTATCAGCAAAGAGAACGGTAAACGCTGACGTGGCACTGGGTAAATCATTAATGTACATTAAAAATAGCAATGGACCTAAAACGCTCCTCTGTGGAACGCCATGTATTATCGGCAGCATGTTGCTAAATTTGCCACTACGAAATACGCACTGGTATCTGTTTGATAGATACAACGACATTAGGTCAAACACTACACCTCTGAAACCATAGAATTTCAGCTTGTCTAGTAATATTTGCTTTGAAACGCAGTCAAAAGCCTTGCTTAAATGAGAAAGAGTGCTAAAGTCGAGTTGCCGTTCTCAAAACCCTTACTTATAAAGGTAGTAAGAAACAATATCGCTGCTGACGTACTTCTACCTTTCCTTTCATTGGTACTACGTTAGTAATTATAAAAACATTTTTTAAAACCAATAAATTTTTTTTTAACAAGCATTATACTTGCCGTGGAGAAGTATGATTAAATAAAACGATAAAATAATTCAATAAGTTGTTCAAATCTTTGCTATAATAAAACATTAACACAATTAAGAAGAACAAAGTAAATTCGGGTAACAAAAACAAATTAATAATAAAAAGAATATAGCACACAGAACACTAATATCTATCTAACCTCAAAATAATTTTTAAGGTATCATATCAAGTGTTGAAAGTGTCCATCGCGCTTTCTTATGCACAATCGAGCGCAGCGAGGCACTGCATTTAAAACATTACTCAGCATTTTGGGGGTAACTGTAATACATGCCTGTTGAATTCGAGCTCGAGGTTCTCTACATTTTGCGGTGTCGTCGAAAACACCTTATCTTTAATATACCCTCATAGAAAAAAATCCATTGGGGTTATATCTGGAGAACGAGGGGGCCATCGAATAAATCCATCAAACATCATTAAGAGAAATTCAAATTGCTTGTCATTTAAATAAAACAAGTGCTAGAAAAATTTTAAAGAAAAATTGTTATCGGTATGTTGTAAAGCCTAAAGTTCACAATTTACAAGCGGGGGATAAACCAAGGTGGACGACTTTTTGTAGGTGGCTGTTGGAAAAGAAGCGTGCCGATCCATTAATATGTAGTAAAATACTTTGGTCCGCCGAGGCAAATTTTTCCAATAATGGATTTTTTAATCGCAATATTCATTACAAATGGACTTCTGAAAATACACACTGGCATAGACCGACTGGGTTTCAAAATCGTTTTTCAATAAATATGTGGATAGGTATTTTAGGCACCAATTTAATAGGTCCTTATTTTTATGATGGTCACCTCAGTGGTCAAAGGTACCTAAACTTTTCGGGAAATGAATTTAATGAATTCTTAGATGACCTACCATTAGAGAATCGATACAACTTTCAATATTTTCAACAAAATGGAGCTGCTCCCCACAATTCCCAGATTTTCCTAGATTATTTAGATGAAATTTTGCCTCAACATTGGATAGGTACCAATGGATTTATTCGATGGCCTCCTCGTTCTCCAGATATAACCCCAATGGATTTTTTTCTATGGGAGTATATTAAAGATAAGGTGTTTTCGACGACACCGCATAATGTAGAGGACCTAAAAGCTCGAATTCAACAGGCATGTATTACAGTTACCCCCGAAATGCTGAGTAATGTTTTAAATGCAGTGCCTCGCCGCGCTCGATTGTGCATAAGAAATCGCGGTAGACACTTTGAACACTTGATATGATATTTTAAAAATTATTTTGAGGATTAGATAGATATTAATGTTCTGTGTGCTATATTCTTTTTATTATTAATTTGTTTTTGTTACCTGAATTTACCTTATTCTTCTTAATTGTGTTAATGTTTTATTATAGCAAAGATTTGAACAACTTATTGAATAATTTTATCGTTTTATTTAATCATACTTCTCCACGGCAAGTATAATGCTTGTTAAAAAAAATTTTTGGTTTTAAAAAAATGTTTTTATAATTACTAACGTAGTACCAATGAATAAGTATGGTATGTGATATATCGTTGAAAAGGAAAGAAAATACTCTATTTAATGGCGCCATTTCCCGCCCGTTTCAAAATAATTTTTTTAACAGCCTGAAGAGTAAATCTCGTTTTGAAAAAAATTAGATAAAACCCCGTTGAAACACTCTATTGTGCAAAAAAATTTCGCCTTACAATTTTTCACGTATCTCTTCAAATAACGGAGATATTTGGCCTAGACGTTTTCCGCATTTTCGATATTTTCCGCCATAACTCTTAAAGTAGGCCATGGATTTCAAATGTCTTTAAATCATTTTGTAGGTTATATAAATCGGCACAATTTTCGTACAAATAATTTTTTTGTACGACCGATATTAAGTTGGATATTTTCGGGGGCCCTGATAAAATGGACAGCCTGTATATAATATTTAAAAAGTTGTACGTTTCAGATAAGTCTTCCTCCAAATTATTTTTATTAATAAATATCAGAAGAGGTAAAACACCATTGCAGCACATATCATCCCTGCCACAAATAACTTTCAATTCAGTTCTTAATTTCTCTTTGTCTATTAAAGCATTATAAACTTCTACAGTCTTTGTTTTTTATTGACCTTTTCATTATGAGCTCGTATATTTTCGGGATAAGCAGTATTTAACTGTTTATGAATGTCACTTTTACATTTTATCTAAAACTTCATTATGGTATACCTATCTATAATCCACTAAATTATATAAATGAGTCGCACTCTTCGCATGTTTCATTGCTCTTTCCTACAACTGTTGTAAATCGTGTACTCCTTCCTGAATCCACGGCGAAGACTGCAAATTGTTGTTAATTGTTGTTAAAAGGCAAACAATACAGAACAGCTTATTTCGCTCAGTTATATTAACTTTATCCTCGTAGCTCACAGACCGCTGTTACTTAAAATATGAGACACTGAATTAATTTTTAAACGTTTTATGTGTGCCTAAACGAAACGAAATAAACAAAATACCAAAGGAATATGGCTTTGGGAACGTAGCCCGTATAAACAAGACACAGAACTCGCGACAGCAGGCAAACATAAATATTAGCTGATTAAGCATATAACAGTGAAGTGTACACAAGTGAACTGTGCCCGCATTGGAGCATAGGCGCGTGTCGTTGCCATAGCAACGTCGTAAACAAAATCTAGCCAGATCTGCCGCATGCAGAAACATGACACGATCTCTGTACACAACTGATGTGGTGCTCTTTGGGAAGTAGATATTGGCAAACTCAAGTTGTAACGTAGCGATAGCGTCGGAAATTAGTTTTGTGGTTTATTATGTTGATAAAAATGTTAGAATGAATAGAAATAAATAGAAATTAACTAGCTAGCTGAATTAGCTTTGGGGGGCACGTGCTCCTGTGCCCCAGGAGCAGCCACCACTCATGTATCGTACACATTATCAACTTTAGTTACATACGATGCTGATGGTAGAAATGTATATTTCTTCAGCGAGAAGGAGCCTAATAATCGTGACCTGCATACTTTTTTACTACTACAATTTTACTAATACAACTGACAAAATTTTGCGAGCCATTGACAACAGGAAAGTCACCTCTCTGACATTACTGGATATGACTAAAGCTTTTGACTCCCTTGATATTAATTGAAAAATTGAGTTATATGGCATATCTGGAAATACTTTTTTCTGGTTTCAGAATTATCTGAATGATAGACAAAAGTATACTAGTATTAATACAGGAAACTCGATACTTACATCACAAAATAGATTAGTTTCATCCGGTGTTCCGCAAGGATCTACTCTTGGACCACTTCTTTTTAATATATTTATTGCAGATATATCGAGACTTCCTTGAAATCAGGGGAAAAAAGGGCATCTCGAAAATTATTATTAAATATATGGGGTGTTCCATTTAAAAAAAACATATTTATTTCGTATCACGTGACCTATACATGATGTTGTTTTTTTATTAGGTTTCAATAAAACGTAGGTAAGATCCTACAACTTTTATACGAAACTTTTTTCTATTTTCAATAATAACCAAAATAAAGGAAGGGGTCAATATACAGGGTGTCTGACCGGGAACTGAATCGATCGATATAGAGAAAAGTACGAATCAGAAAATTTTTAAATTTTAAGTGACTACTAATGTCGATGTGGCCAATCCAACTGAAATAATTACAAGCAGCTGGCACTTCCGCTTATACCGGAAGTCGATACCAACTTGCTTATTTCAAATGGAACATCCTATATTTTTTAGGGTTTTTGAAAAGAGCATCAAATTCTGAGTCGAAAATATGTAGCATATCCTATACTTAAACTTAGCCGTTTCAGAGATATTTGACATTTATAGAAAATTTGACAGGTGCAACGGTTTGCAAGAACCGTTATAACTTTCTTCGTGTAAAAGATCCTCATTTGCTTCTTGTCACGTAAAAAGAACACAAGAAGAACTACGTTCTATAACTGAAATAAATTCAATAATATCATACCAAGTGTTCCGTTTTTCGCGTTACATTTTGTCAACTTCAAACCGCGAAGACTTGTTTAGGTCAAATGGAACACCCTGTATTTTTTTACGTCAAGTTGTGTAAAATAGAATTCCATTTTTTCTGATATTAGCATTGTGGGGGTTAAAGTTACGGCTTTTTGAAATGTTTGCGATTTTATTAGAAATTCATGAATTGTTGTAATCACTTCATCAAAATAGCCATGATTAGAAACAATCAGTCATTATCTTATGTCAAAAAATGCCAGCACGTTTAAACTAACCCACGACGACTTGTTAAATTCGTTTATTATTTATGGAGAATGTGATAAAGTAATATCAAGAACTTGCAGCACAATTGCTACTCGATATCCAGAAAAACGGAAACCAAACCAATTATGGCTCTGTCAAGGCAAAAATGTAAAGAATACAGAACAAACAGAATCTTATGAAAACATAAGTTTCACCCATTTTCATTCCATATGGTTCAAGGATTAAAAGAAACAGATTTCCTAAGAAGACATAATTTTTGTGAATGTATTGTAATAAGGTCTGAGGGTCACGATTCTTATTTGGGAAATATTATATGGACAGATGAAGCAAAATTTACTAAAAACTTTTTAATAGACATAATTCGCATAATTGGAGTGACTCAAATCCTCATATCTTCAGAGAGCGAAACTTTCAGGAAAGTTGGCAGTTCAATGTTTACTGTGCCATAAGAAACGATAGAGTGGTGGCATTACAATTTTATCAGAAAAATTTAAACGGTA
Organism: Leptura quadrifasciata; assembly: GCA_963675555.1. Classification (NCBI taxonomy): domain Eukaryota; kingdom Metazoa; phylum Arthropoda; class Insecta; order Coleoptera; family Cerambycidae; genus Leptura; species Leptura quadrifasciata. The sequence continues at coordinate 14,368,705 of OY776680.1, forward strand.
AATTAAATTTTCTCTTCCGTTAGTATGTATAGGTAAATTTTTGTCTTTTTTTTAGGTGAAAGATATCTGAATATCTTACAAAATTTGTATAATAACTATTTAGAAAATTTACCTCTCGCCGAACATAGAAACATTATTTATCAGCACGACGGTGCTCCCCCACATAACGCATATTTAATTAATAATTATTTACAAGAAATTTTTTATGATCAATGGATTGTCAATAATGGCCATATCTTCAATTCGATTAATACGCATGTATTAGTGTTATTTTGCGTTTTTGTGGATATCGAGTAGCAAATGTGCTGCAAGTTCTTGATAGTACTTTATCACATTCTCCATAAATAATAAACAAACTTAAAAAGTTTTCGTTGGTATAATTTAAACGTGCTGGCATTTTTTGACATAAGATAATTACTGATTGTTTCTAATCATGGCTATTTTGATGAAATGATTACAACAGTTCATGAATTTCTAATAAAATCGTAGATATTTCAAAAAGTTGTAACTTTAACCCCACAGTGATAATATCAGAAAAAAAAGAATTCAATTTTACACAACTTGACGTAAAAAAATACAGGGTGTTCCATTTGACCTAAACAAGTTTTCGCTGTTTGAAGTTGACAAAATGTAACGCGAAAAACGGAACACTTGGTATATTATTGAATCTATTTCAGCTGTAAAACGTAGTTCTCCTTGTGTTCTTTTTACGTGACAAGAAGCAAACGAGGATCTTTCACACGAAGAAAGTTATAACGGTTCTTGCAAACCGTTGGACCTTTCAAATTTTCTATAAAATGTCAGATATCTCTGAAACGGCTGGGTTTAGATATAGGGTATGCTACATATTTTCGACTCAGAATTTTATGTTCTTTTCGATAATCCTAAAATATATATGGTCTTCTATTTGAAATAAGCAAGTTGGTATCGACATCCGGTATAAGCGGAAGTGCAGCTGCTTGTAATTATTTTAGTTGGATTGGCCACACCGACATTATTAAGTATCTAAATTTTCAAAATTTCCTGATGCGTACTTTTCTCTATATCGATCGATTCCCGGTGAGACACCCTGTATATAGTGAATAACTCTGTATATGTGTGTGTGTGTGTGTGTGTGTGTGTGTGTGTGTGTGTGTGTGTGTATGTGTGTATGTGATATGTGTTGTGAATTATATTTTTATTCGTATTCACTTATTACTTATATTATTATGTGTGTGCTTAATTGTATCTATATGTAAGTATGTATTTGTATATATTATATTTAAACGTATAAGTTGTTTTGTTTGTGTTATATCTTTTTTTATTTCTATACTCAGGAAGTGCCGAAAAACAACATTGTTGATACACTTCCCTTTGAGAAAATTTGTAACTACAAATTTTCTTATCCTTTTCAATAAACCTATTGTATCTTGGCATATCGCACAATATTATACCGCAATTTCTTGCGGATTATATATTCGAAACGGACTATAGTATGTTTTAAAGCAAAAAACTGGAACCGATGAAATTCCCTTTGTTTGCTTCCACATAGATCACACACGATTCAATAATTGAAATGCAGCTTCCAATCAGCCTTTCATAATTTGTGCCAACAAAGTAGGAAAAAAATTAACCCGAAATGTAAACTCGAGTACAATATAATATACGCTCATTTGATCCATTGGCATTGCTCTCATGTCTATTGGTAACCTAAATCTAAATTCATTTAGGGGTCTTGAATCCGGTTAAACTAGACGAAGCAAATAAAAAGAATAACAAAGAAAATAAGCTCGCAGAGATTCGGTTTATAAACAGTTAGAATTTCTGGCTTATTTCTTAAATTAAATTGGAACAGGGTGAAGAGGAATTAGGGAGAGGCAGTTTTTGTCTGGATTTGCGTTATGAAGCGGTCCATGAAAGCTGTCACAGCTTAAACAAGACCATTATGAAATATTTGAGATTTTTATTTTTTCGTATGGGGAGGAAAAGTCTTATAATAACTACGAAATGACAATAGCCTCGTTTTTTTATTTATAGACAACCTATACGTGGGAAAGTAATAAGCTGTAAAATTAATAAAGATTCTAAACGTAATGAAGCTATTTTATATTGTTAGAGCCTGTTACGAAAAGTAAAGTATGTACCGCACTTAAGGTATTTCCATAATGCAACTGATAATGAGGGTATAACAGCAAATATAAAAAAAAAATCTAAATTTCACAATAATTATTGAGAAAAAAAGAAATAGTATCGGAAAGTGATAGAATTTGTTTCGTAGATTTTCAAAAGCAATAAAATATACAGAGTGTTCCATTTAAGAGATCGAAGGACCCCGCAAAATTTTGCTCATTTTTTGATGTGACATTCTACACATCATCCAGATCAAAAGTCCCAATGTGCAGAAAGTCCTAGGACCCCAAGGTTCTGTGGTACAGACTTTCAAAGATAGATATTTTAACCATATTCTACCATATGCGCTTGAAGCAGGACTAAGTAAAAACAGCGAGGTAGCCTATCCAGGACATTGTACGGCAATTAAAGTTTTTTTCTAATAGTACTTTTAACTTCGGCTGAAAACTCGAGTCAAGTAACGCAAAAAATAAGCGGCATTCTCGTCAAAGGATAGAAGCTCTTATTTGATACTAAAGCGGCACCTCGTTCTACCATATAATCCTATTTAATCGAGAGGAATATATTAAGTTTTATCAGCCTAATAGAAATGGAAAGCACGACTACCAACAATAATTTTAATGACCTAGTCGACCGCATAGAGTAAATGATTTAACGCGCCGCCTTTATACCTAATAATTTGCTCGGCTAACTATTCAGTCGTAAACAAACTTGGAAAGAAAGAAAGAAATCGTATATCCCGGGCACTCAGTGGCGCCATGTTCGTATTTATGTAGGTATATATAAAATAATAATGTTTCATAAAATAAAAAATAAATATAATTAATTTTTTTTTCACGCTCAATTCAGCCAATAAGAAAAAAACTGGATTTCTTTTAAGAAAATTTTTAATGGCAGGCATAATTTTATTAGGAGTGGAATACTTACGTAATCCGACATTAAAACTGTAGAATGGTTGATTTTTATAAAAATTTTAACCATGCCAGTTGTTCTTATTGCTCAGCAAGGACCAACGTGGAGGCGCGAGCATATTCCTTGCCGAGAAAGGATGGTGACAGATTTGTTAAGTAGGGAGTAACAGGTTAAAAAAGAAAATAAATAAATAAACTTACAACTTAAAAATAAATAACCGTTCTAAAAACATAAATAAACTTTCTTGTTAAAATAGAATAATTAAAAACAAAACATACCAAAGTTAAAAATAAATAACAGTTCTATAACAACATAAATAAACGTTCTTGTTAAAATAATATAATAAAAAACAAAATTTACCAACAATAATTTTCCACAATAAATAATTCATAATATCACAATCACTACATGACACTATCACTACTGGCTCCTACATTTATTATTATTGGCTGAATCACTGCGTCAATCCGAATATCCGTATTCCACATTTCGGCTTTCAGCGAAGCACGATCGAAGAATCTGCACCTTTCACTATACATTGGTTGGTAATTTTTCCAGTACTCGACGGTGCTACGGTGCGTTATCAATAATAACGACAGATCCGGGTTCAATCTTAACGAGAGTTTTTGCAAACCATTCCTCGAAAACATCCGCCTTCATATCCTCATAATAATGGCCGCTTTTTTTTGACACGAACGATAAAAGTCCATCTTCCACGAATCCTGAATCACTTCCTATGTGCGTTATTGTTAAGCGTTTTCCTTTTCCTGTTGGCATTTTTAATCCTGTTGAGCAATCTTCCTTATGGTTTGACGAACATTTTTTATATTTCTATCTTGCCAAAATTGAGTTACATTATGTCCTTCATATAACCACGTCTCATCTAAATAATAGCATTTTCTACATCTTTCACATCACTTTCAACTTTATGGCAAATTCCATTTTGCTGGAATTTGTCTAATATTATTTTTTTTTCTTCTCTTAATGGGATGATCTTTCTCCAATGCATGATATACATTCAAAATAATTTTCTTCTCCTTGAAGCTTAATGGAGACTTTCTAGTGGTATGAACTTTTATCACTTCTGTTGAACAACCGGGAACCGCTTCCATTTTTGCACATTTCAAAATATTACGGTATCTCACAATTACACTTATTTTCACTGAAGCACTAACAAAATAAAAATTTAAGGCACTGTGATACAACAAGTACGTAATTTATAAACAAATATTAATGCCGCCCAATTCATAAACGATTCACACTATAAATACTTCACACGAAATAAAATTTTAAGGCACTATGATACCACAAATACGTAATTTATAAGCCACAAATTAATACCGCGCAACTGATAAACGACCGCACTCTATGTACACTGACTTTAAACTGAGTTATAACGGTTTAACGCACCAAACACCGCTGAATACGAGAATGTTGTCAGATTAAAGCATAATATTTTAAATTTAAGATATGGTAGTTCATGCATAGTTAACTCAATCCGAGAACTTTCACTCTCTCTCCGGGATATGTGCCCCGCCAAGCGCTGAATTACAAGTTACAAGCCTGGCGCGTTAAGTGTAATAATTGCATATTACCATCAAAACGCTAATGCTTCGATTGCAACAAACACCAGCCGAAAGACTGATCCTACTTAGAGGAGCTCTCGTGCCAGTCGTCAGTTTCGAGCTGTTGGCTCTCGTCAGTGCAAGGTAGGCATGTGACGACCGACACGAGGATAACTTGACTATTTAGTACATTTCGGTATCTTTGGGATAGCGACATGCAAAACAGTCAGCAGGCGCCATCTAGCGGTGTAGTGTCTGTTACAATCGAAAAATAAATAGCCTGATTGGGCTTAGCATAGTTCAAATGTGCTTTTAGAGGGCGGAATATTAAAGAATAATATTTTTAGTCGCAAACTCCTCTATGCAATCCAAGCATTAGCGTCTTGATGGTAATATGTAATTATTACACTTCAGCGCTCGGCGGGGCACATAGCCCGGAGAGTAGCTGGTGGTTGCAGTCTGGTTACGTTCCTTATAGTAAAATAAGGATTTTATAGAGGAGTTTGCGACTAAAAATATTATGTTTTAATATTCCGCCCTCTAAAAGCACATTTGAACTAATTAATAGTTTGTTTCATAAATGTATCAGTCAGTACAATCTTCTTCCTCAAAACCTTAAAGATATTAAAAGTATTCAAGTATTTAAAGCAAATAAAACTTAGCACTTATGTATGTATACGTGTTCAAAAGTAGCATAGGTGTAATACTGTATTCTGGTTTTTAGATTATAACTTTACAAATTTAGCCTGTAAGCTTGCAGTTGTAAATATATGATAGGTATATTTTAAAATTTTATACTCTATTAATATCTGTTCTCTGGATTTTTTTTTTTTTATACATTTATTTAACGTCGGCCTATTTCCGCTACTGAGGCCTAACACCGACGCCTGTAGACGAGCTACCCCCAACCAGGAATTTTGCCGAACCTCTTCCCTTAAGAAGAGTAGGGATCTTTTACTTGCCTAACATTTAATAGACAAGGGACCGACGGCTTTACATCCCCTCCGAAGGATGGTATATCTCCTATATAACCCTCGCCTAAGGTTGTACAGCTTCCGCGCATACACTGATATACAAGCCGCTGGAAGATGTGTGAGGCGAGAACGCGGTTTCCGTTGGAATGGTCACCAATCCAAGTACTAACTGCGCCTGTCGTTGCTTTACATCGCATACCGAAGTATGTACATAGTAAAGACGCACCTACGCTCGCCCCCTGTTCTCTGGATAAATAAAGATTATTTTAATTTACTTTAATTCAAAGAAAACTACTCACGTAATACCTAACTCAATCAATTATAATAGCATCAAATAAAAAATATTGACAAATGTTTGCCGGATTTAAAAAAAAACTGAATACAGCTTGACAGCATAAGCGTATAGCAATTTGCTATTTTTGAGTTCATAGCTAATGCTATTTATAAATAAGGCCCAAGAACGGACCCTCGAGGAACACCATACTTTGCTGTTATTTCATCAGGCTTAATACCACGGTATTGTACAGAATAGTAGTGCATTTGTCATATGTAAACATCAAGTATTTTTTAAAAATAATACTCACTTTCGAGATATTTACAACTTTATAAATATTATATAAAAAATCTGTCATATAAGTCACTAAAAGAAAAGTAAAGGCACAAGATTAACTTTTGAAATCAAATCGATAGTTAAATATACGCCGACGTAACACGTTCAGTTATCCAAAATTTTAGCGAAACTAGGTTTAGTGCAGTAAAAAAGGGTATTGGTTGCATGTCGCTACAGATTAGTTTGAAATTTTTATCTATTAATATCTAGAAATGTAGAGCAAACCATAAAATTCTTGTTTCCTGCTAATTGGCAATGGTTACGTGTAACGATTTGGAAATTAGTTCTAGTTTCTCGTAAGCTTAAAAATCGTTGCAAATGAGAAACTACTATACGTGGGATCGTGGGGGAACTACTTGTTGTCTTGCTGCCTTACCTCGACAAAGTTTATGATTGACAGAATAACAATATTTTACTAGAGAAAATTGTACAGGATGGGTCATTGAAAACGAAACACTCCTGTTTTGGGAGACACTTAGACTAGTTTCTTGAAAAACGCTCGGACAGGTCGATTCTTGATTTTTGAAGGGACAACTTTTGATGTCAAACTTGACATTGACACATCGACTCCCTAGCCCCACCAACCCCTAACTCAAGAATTTAAATAGGGAAAGGGGGGTCGAGCGACCCCTCATTTGAAGCGTCTTTCAATTCTCTATGCTAGAGCATGGTAGTTTTGTTAATTTTTTTTTCGTTCCCATGGAAACTAGCCTTTAGGTTAACTAAGGTGGGGGCGTTGTTTGGGAAAAATCCTGAAATACGTCACCTTTTATCGTTTTAACGGCAAATTTAACTTTGGCAGGTCAACCTCTTAGCCCCAATAACCTCCAACAAAAACAAAAATTACGGTAAGGTGGCCGAGTGACCCCTCATTTTAAAGGTGTTTTGATTCTCTATGCGAGTGCATGATTGTTTTTAGGTTTGCTTCTGTTTTGTTTTAAACAACTGATAATATGCTTATTAATTTAAATTTTAAAAAAGTATGCAATATATTTTGTGCTCCAATTGTTATTAACAATTTATTTTTTTTAGAATAATTATAAATATTCAAAAGAATAGTTACAATACGCACTTGGTTTATTGTTTCATTAGTATTCTCTCAGATTTCTCTGACATATGTTTGGGCCTTGCGACCATTATCAAAGCGTCTTAAAAACTGACCTGAAAGTGGTGGTTCACAGTATATATCTTACAAATTCTCCACCCACCTAGAGGGGGATAATAACTTGATTTGCTATTTCTTAAAATTGATCAATACAGGCCGGAACTACGAACTTAATTTTATTACTGTGTCTAGTACAGGATTGTTTATAAATTCTGTTTGTGTATTTGTAACGTTTTTATGGTTTCTTAGGGCCTTCTTAATTTCTAAAATTTCAAGCATGTCTAGGATTTTTCCTTTGTTTGCATTATGTAAAACTTTAACACTACTTCCGTTAAAAACGTGATTTTGCTCAATGCAATGTTTGGTGAAACCAGTTGATTTTTTATTATATAAAATAGACTGTTTGTGTTCTCTTAATCTCACATCTATGCTACGGCCACTCTGACCTATATATATATATATATATATATATATATACGGCATCACAGTCATCACATTTTATTTCATATACCCCCGATTTTTTAATATCTTCTGTCTTTTCTTTATTATTAACCAACAAGCGACCTAAGTTATTTTTATTCGTTGATATTGTATTAATACCTAATTTATTTAATCTATTACATACTGAGTTGCTAACCTTATTTACATAATTTATACTATGCCATTTTTTGTTTTCTATATTTGATACGTTATAAAAATGTTTTTGTAATAACTTTCTCTGTTTATTTTTTATTAATTTGTCAATAACTGACTCATCATAGCCATTGTTTTTTGCTAGCGTTTTAAGAATTCTAACTTCTTTTTCAAAGTTAACCCTATTTAAGTTTAGAGATAATAGTCTGTATATATAGCTATGAAACGGTGACATTTTTATCTTCCAAGATTGATTACAATTTGCATGTGTAAGAGTGTCAGTAAAAGTTGGCTTTCTGTAAATATCAAGTTCTAGCCCATGCTCTTTACGTGTCAGCGTAATATCTAAAAAGTTTATTGACCGTTCTTTTTCCATTTCAAATGTAAACTCAATTTTGTTGTTTAGGGAGTTAATAAAATGAATGAAATGTGACAATTGTCTCTCAGTACCGATCCATATGCAAAATACATCGTCAACATATCTTACCCAAAAATGTATATATTTAAGGAGATTATTGTTGGTGGTAAAAATATTGTTTTCAAAATTTGCCATGAATATTTCAGCTAATAATGGGCTTAACGGACTACCGTAAGCCGTTTACTTTTGTATACATTTTATTATAGAATTTAAAATAATTTTGTTTGATACACATATTAATTAATGTTTGTAAATCTTATCTCTAATAGTGAATTGAATCAAAATGAACAAAAAGATTCATAGCTATGTACACAGACTGTTATCTCTAAACTTAAATAGGGTTAACTTTGAAAAAGAAGTTAGAATTCTTAAAACGCTAGCAAAAAACAATGGCTATGATGAGTCACTTATTGACAAATTAATAAAAAATAAACAGAGAAAATTATTACTAAAATATAATTATAACGTACCAAATATAGAAAACAAAATGTGGCATAGTATAAATTATGTAAATAAGGTTAACAACTCAGTATGTAATAGATTAAATAAATTAGGTATTAATACAATATCAATGAATAGAAATAATTTAGATCACTTGTTGGTTAATAATAAAGAAAAGACAGAAGATATTAAGAGAAACGGGGGTATATGAAATAAAGTGTGATGACTGTGATGCCGTATATATAGGTCAGAGTGGCCGAAGCATAGATAGATGTGAGGTTAAGAGAACACAAACAGTCTATTTTATATAATAAAAAATTAACTGGTCTCACCGAACATTGCATTGAGCAAAATCACGTTTTTAACGGAAGTAGTGTTAAAGTTTTACATAATGCAAACAAAAGAAAAATCCTAGACATGCTTGAAATTTTAGAAATTAAGAAGGCCCTAAGAAATCATAAAAACGTCACAAATACAGAAACAGAATTTATAAACAATCCTGTACTAGACACAGTAATAAAATTGAGTTCGTAGTTCCGGCCTGTATTGTTGAATTTTAAGAAATAGCAAATCAAGTTATTATCCCCCTCTAGGTGGGTAGAGGATTTGTAAGATATATACTGTGAACCACTTTCACAACTTTCAGAAAATTTGCCTTTTGCTCTAACAAAAACACCCTGAAAATTTGGTGCAAAAATATTAAACCCAGTATGCGCAATTAAATTTGTTATTTAAAATTTGAATTGGCCGCCATTTTATGTCATTAAGTCCAAAACTGATAATTTTTTTTTTCAAAAGTTGGGTCTCGATGCGAGCTTTTTGATGAAGTAAAATTTTTTAAATCTGTTTTGGCCATTTTTTGCATTTGTTTAAAACCCAGTAAAATTTTTTTATTTTTTCGGTCATTTTAAAAAATCTTTAACCAGATCATAATGAATCTTTTTTTCAAAATGGCCGATAAAATTTATTTTTTGTTAATTGGGTTTTAAATGAAAGCAAAAAAATGGGTGAAAATTGGTTTCGGCATCAAAATGCTGGCGTCGAGACCTAACTTTTGAAAAAAAAATGATCCGTTTTGGACTTAACCGCATAAAATGGCGGCCTATTAAAATTTTAAATAACAAATTCAATTGCGCACACTGGGTTTAATATTTTTGTACAAAGATTTTAGTGTTTTTTTTTTGTCCCGATCGGACCTACATACCTCGGGTTATTCACATTTTTAGGTTGACAAATGCGATTAAAAAAACTTAATTGTTAATAACAATTGAAGCACAGGGTCTTTGAATGACAAACATTTTTTGGGTACTCCTTAGGACCTCCCCAATAGGATTCAACCATAAAATTGCTTATGGAAAAAGCTCCACTTCAATCCCTATTTTGACTGCATTATTAGTATTTTAAAACAATATAAAACCGACATAAAACATATTTAAAGATTTCTTTTCAATTTTAATGTCTCTAAGGTAAGGTTTGAGAGATAATGTTCCTGAGTAATGTTTGATTCACTAACCGCAGTGTTTCCTCCTATCTGTTGATAGGTATTTCCGTCGCGAATTCATTAATAAACCTATCACCAGCTTACTTTGATCTATAAGTAATTTCTAAAACACTTAATATAGCGTACAATATAAATCAGTTATAGTTCATGGTAATAAAATAGAAAGACCGCTTACTAACGCTACGTTATGCACAAATATTAAACATGCAAACCAACTTTAAAAAAAAAGTGATACATCGACACTTTAACATAACAAGGCAGGAAATTACAGCAAAAACTTCGGAATTAATATCACAAAGACGCCGCTCGGCGCCCTAATTGCCTGCTAAATTAGTAAATTATCTGTAAAAACCATTATACTCACAATGAAAAGCACAGATGACTATGGTCTCTCTAATAAACTGATGTCTGGCGTGGCCGATGAAGACTGGAACAACATGAACAGCAAGCGCCACCTAGATTCAAGTGTTTTCCAGGATAATATCGATTTTCTGAGTCCATTCATTTTAGCATGTAGACTCAATGACTACTCGAGCCATGGACGGGGTCGGATGAGGGCTTCGGGTCAAACGGCTCCAAGCTTTCGGCAGACTTTTGTTTTGAGGTCACATTTTATATTTAGAATTTACTCACTACTGTTGAAACTAGAGCACCCTTAAATAATAATAACAATAATTCTGTTGAATTAGTAACAGTGGGCAACAAAATTTAAAAAAAATCCGTCAAATTTCTGTGCCTGCGAAGTATATTTACGCTTTTGTTAGAATCACAACCATGTAGGCTGTAAGCTGATATTAACATCTAGTTTATGAGCTATTAGACTTTTGCTGTGGGGCGATTCCCTGGATAGTTGGACAGTAGTTAATCAGCTTGCTCGAAGTTCATTCGCCTTGGTAATGCTTTCTGTCACGTAAGTTACGTATGTAAAGTTGTCCCCGAAAAATGAGGGAGTGGGGGAAAGCCCCTCATTCGTTAGACCATCGATAAACCATGACAGACCACCAATTAATTCCGTTAGACCACAAAACAAAATCGTTGAGATTATTGGAAAAAAGCAATTTTTTAAATTTTATTATCGGGGCTAAAGTCACACAAATGTTTTCTTGAAAAAAAAAAAAATGCATTTTTTCTTCAATAACTTTTGCTAGAATATAGTCCGAGGCCCCTTGTTTAAAGTGATTATTAACAGGCTGAATTTTCGTGAGTTTGTTTTGACGAGTCTTCCAACTTTTCTCTGCAAAAATTCTCGGTAGAGGTATGCAAAGTTCTATGCAGCCGCTAAACATGTTGAACGTGAAACTGACGCTTTCATGGCGTAGGGCTGGAAAACCTGTCAGAAAATTTGTAGGACAACGAAACGAAAGTGTCAGTTCCACGTGAAATAGAAAAAAGGTGTTCTAACTTTCAAAGAACTTTCAAAAAGCATCAATATAGACCTTACAAAATAACCATCCCGTCTGGGAACTAAATGAAGACCAAAAACGTAGAAGATTAGAGTTTTGTCAGATCATGCTCCATGAATTAGATGAAAATCCTCATTTCTTAAAGAAGTTATGAGGACAGATGAGTTTTTCCACGGCGGGAGTTTTTAATAGAAAAAAATCGGCAGCTACTGGAAGCGGCTGAAACCTCCCCACTCGGTGGATCTTTGAAGCCGAAAAGAGCATTAAATTGTGTGACAAAATGGCACTAAACGTAATCCGATCTCATCCAAAACCTTTTCAGATCTTCTGGGGCCCTAAAAAAACCCTCAACTTAATGAACTTACAATCATCTATGCGAGCTATTACCTACATTATCGCTCGTTGAATAATATACTATTAGGATATTAACAACTTTAACATCACTTGAACGACTAAGAAAGTCTAGTTATCCTAAATACTACAGATTTGTAAAGCAATAAACTGAAAATTGGTAAAGGGATAATCTATAATAAATTCACCAATGTTACAGAAAGCATATGATATTGATATTGTTAACATCTACCTTTAAAGTTTGTGACAATCCACTAAAAGTTACAAATATGCTGAAATCTTATTAACATGACATGACACCAACGTTATCGGATGACAAACGATGACAATGACCATCGTCAAAATTTGCTCATTGCAATCCGATCGCTGGCGGCTGTCTTTGTTAAATGAAACATTAGCATTTCAGTAATTTTACTAGATTTTAGAGGAATTTTTGTAGTTTAATTCTTCGATTTGTCTGTATATATATTTAAAAACGGCACTAAACGTAATCCGCTCTACTTCTAGAGCAATGAAGAAACCCTCACACGTGATGTGATGAGTTTCACGACGTAACGGCTACGCGCATCGATCATGTCATGCGAAATGCGATCTATGCTTCATATCTGCTTTGTTTTTAATTTTTTTCACGGAAACCAAATCGAAAGGGTGGAAGTGTGATATATCGCTGAAATCAGAATTATAACTGCTTCTCAATGGTTCCATTACAAATTGAAAGTAATTATAAAATAAACAACTTGTTGCGTCAAAATGGCACTAAACGTAATCCGATCTCAACCAAAACCTTTTCAGATCTTCTGGGGCACTAAAGAAACGCACATGCAAAGATTCATTCAAATCCGTTCAGTAGTTTCGGCGCTATCGTGCTAACACACATACATACATACACACATAAACACATACACACATACACACACACACACACACACACACACACACACACACACACACACACAGACATTTTTCAAAAACCACTTTTTTGGGTTCCTAGGACCTCAAAACGTAAAGATTAGATGTTATTTCAATTTTCGTTTTTGAACCAATTTTAGTAACCTCTCACAATTTTATTGTGGAGAGGTTAAAATAGACGGTCCTGGGAGAATAAAAACCAGAGACAGAGAAAGGCCAAGCAAATAAAAAAATCGGGTAGAAAATCAATCCAAGTAGTTGGGCTTATATTTTACACACTTATCAAGGGCCGATGACAACACAATAATTTGACAACTTTGTCCTAATATCCCCACCAGGATCATAAGGATAAAATAAAATAAAAGAAATAACCAATCAATTGTCGAGATTTTGGCGGAGGAGCCGTTGTCATTAATACATATTTTATTATTGGTGAGAAACGTGCCGAGGGATGAATGGCAAGATAGTAACTAAAAAAAAATTATAGTATAAAAAAAACTAAAAAAACACGCTTTAATAACAAATCGAACTAAAAAGTAAAAAATAATGTTTAAATATTAAGACTCTTATTTTATTAAAAGAGTTGGGACCATTCGATGGCCACCAAATAACCCTGATTTGACGCCCTTAGATAGCTTTTTATGGGGGTTTTTAAAAGACAAAGTCAATTTTAATCATAACCACAGTCTTCAGGCCATTAAAGCAAACGTTTAAGAAGGAATTAACAACTTAAACACAAACCATAATAACGCGATTTGCAATATTTTCCTAAACTTAACAAGACGCTATAAGCTTTGCATTGAAAATAATAGTCTCCACTTTGAACAATTTCTTTAATTGATTACTTATTATTAGTATTATTTTACTATAAAGAGTTTTCTCTTGCTTTGTTAAATCTGTTTTTTAATAAATTAAATATGAAGTTAATTCAAATATTGTATTAATTATTTATACGTGATTATAGTTAGGTTATATATAATTTACATGTTGAAAATAGCACTCTTCACACGCGAAAGCGTTTTTACATACTGTTAGCGTGCGTTAAAGATTTATCACACGCTATGTAAAATCTATAATTTCAAGCGTAATTAGTAGTGCGTAGTTAGTAGCGCATTTCAAAGCAGTGGTAGAAAAAACTTTTTATTTTACTAGCGAATAAACATCTATTTACAGTTGTTGCTATGGAGTTAATAATGACGGTTTGAAACGTCAAAATTGAATAAACAATAAAATAATTATTTTCGTGGCCTACCTTGTTATTTTTGTTTAACTTTTGTTTTGACGCATGGCTCACTTTTCTTGCAATAAAGCAGCTCAGTTGCATTTTGAATGTCAAATATGTCAAGAAGTATTTAAGATAGACCTATACGATATATATATATTTCAAATAAGGGGAAAAAGGGCTTCTCGAAAATGCAATAATATATAGGGTGTTTCATTTAAAAAACATATTTATTTATAAATAATAAAGGGGGGGTCAATATATATTGAATAACCCAGTATAAGTTATGATATTATGTTTGATTATTGCTGTCCCGCGTACCGGAAGTATTCAGGACGCTATTTTCGAAACCTAATCCTGATGATAACTTGCAATACATAAAATTTACAATAAATCAAATACGATTGTTTAACCTGATGAATAACCATAAACAGTGGCCCCTGACATTTTTAGAGCCATATGAGGGCAGCAATAAAAAAGTAAAAAAAAAATGTCTAAAGATTTTATTCGGTGGTCTAACATTGTCTAACGATGGACAGGGCACGGATATATAAGATGCGGATCCAACCCACGGGTCAGTTCAGTACAGTTCTGAGACGAGTCAAGATAAGACCAGATAAGATAGAGAACAGTGACAAGTTGTGAATTACAGTAGCGAGTCTATAGTAAATAAAAGTTATTTACTAGTGTGTTGTTATAAGGACAAATAATTGTAATTTAGTGATAAATAAAGCAGTGGTTAGTTACAATCTGTGTTGCAATTATTGAACCTTCGCTTGGAGGTGTTTACTAAAGGGCGTGAATAGGTAACATTAATAACACAAAATAAAATTGACCGATTGAATGTGTAAAGTGTATACGAACTTAATTGAAACCGTATAAAAACTAAAAGCCGGCAAAAACAGTCGGCATCTCTTTATTGTACATGGGCGGAGGTAAATAGAAATGCTTGTCATAAGAAAATGATAAGATTTTCGGGCGTTATTATATTGTCCCCTGTTTTAAATGGTCTCCAGAAAGCTATGGTCAATTAGTAAATAATTAAAATATTTTACCTTTTATATAGTAATAAATACCTACTTATAAATATGAACAATAACTAACTAAACTCCTACGCTTGATATTATAACAGGTATTTATGCACTGCACTGGCACATTGACAGCACATCTCATAAATCCACCGTTGACTACTGAGAAACGATTTACGATATTTTTTATGCTAGTAGGCCTGTCCGTTTTATTATCTTTAAACCAATGCAGTCGTAGATGGTTCATTCAGGCTGATTACATTGCCAATCTCGGACTCGCCTGCACAGTTTCAACTACCATTCAAATCTCGATACCATTGCTATATATATATATATAAGACAAAATATCAAGTTCAATGCGCACGGTCCTGTGATTTAACACTGACCAGTTTCAATTGTCCTCGTATAAAGTATAGTTATATGGTTGTTATTACTTACTTCCTCCTCTTGTAACATGCGAGTAGACACATGTTGGGTGTGACAAGTGCGGTTTTAAGATCACGTCAAATTTTAAAATTTTAGTGTGCTAGACAATGCAAAATACAAACCTAATAGAATGAGGAAAAATACTAGATTTTTTAAATGCTTTAAATTTTTTTGTGTATCTGCATATTTTTAAATTTATGAATAACAGTACAGTTTGGAGCGAGCGTAGGTGCGTCTTTACTATGTACATACTTCGGTATGCGATGTAAAGCAACGACAGGCGCGGTTAGTACTTGGATTGGTGACCATTCCAACGGAAACCGCGTTCTCGCCTCACACATCTTCCAGCGGCTTGTATATCAGTGTATGCGCGGAAGCTATACAACCTTAGGCGAGGGTTGTATAGGAGATATACCATCCTTCGGAGGGGATGTAAAGCCGTCGGTCCCTTGTCTATTAAATGTTAGGCAAGTAAAAGGTTCCTACTCTTCTTAAGGGAAGAGGTTCGGCAAAATTCCTGGTTGGGGGTAGCTCGTCTACAGGCGTCGGTGTTAGGCCTCAGTAGCGGAAATAGACCGACGTTAAATAAATGTATAAAAAAAAAACAGTACAGTTATTCAATTTAAATAGAACACCATAGAGCAAAACACTTTATTTAACTGCTATACAGGATGATTTGTTTTAGTATTGAAAATACTTCTGGGCGTGTGTGTTTGTATATGGGAGCTGTCTTTAAAAAAACGTTGCGAGTATTTCGTGACATGCGACATGCTCGGGATTTGTATGTGTTGCAAGGTCTGTGGAAGCCGGTCGGCAAGGTCACGGAATACGGAGGATAAAGTTATTTATAGGATGACTAAACGCTGACTGAAATAAAATAAAATTAGGTGCGTATTTATTGCAAACAATATTCGAATAAACAGTTGCTAAATATACAGTAATTTACTGAATGATGCATATTTTTTTTTTTTTTTGCGACTAAAAATATTATGTTTAATATTCCGCCCTCTAAAAGCACATTTGAACTATGCTAAGCCAAGTCAGGCTATTTATTTTTCGATTGCAACAGACACTGGACCGCTGGATGGCGCCTGCTGGCTGTTTTACATGTCGCTATTGTAAAAATACCGGGATGTACTATAGTCAAAGGATTCTCATGTCGGTCGTCGCATACCTACCTTGCACTGACGAGAGCCAACAGCTCGAAACTGCAGTCTGCAAGTGGTGTGTGACGACTGGCAAGGAAGCTCCTTTAAGTAGGATCAGTCTTTCGGCTGGTGTTTGTTGCAATCGAAGCATTAGCGTTTTGATGGTAATATGCAATTATTACACTTAACGCGCCAGGCTTGTAACTTGTAATTCAGCGCTCGGCGGGGCACATAGCCCGGAGAGTAGCTGCTGGTTGCAGTCTGGTTAGGTTCCTTATAGTAAAATAAGGATTTATAGAGGAGTTTGCGCCTAAAAATATTATGTTTAATATTCCGCCCTCTAAAAGCACATTTGAAAAAATCTCCAAGTACCATCTGGCACCGGGACCCGTTTGTTCGAAATTTGGAAAGTTGGACCTGGGAGTCAGATCTGACCACCAAAATTGCTGTCAAGAATATTGTTGGAATTTTCAGGACGTTTGAAAACATGTATCACATGGACAGAAAAAAGAACTTTAAAAATCAAACGTCAAATTTCAATTTCAATGTCAAGTTAATAGGAAATAAGATTGCTCCGGGCTATGATAGCCTACTTACCCCCCCCCCCCCTGCACCTATTGACAAATAGCCAGCAAAAAGCTAGTGACAGATATTTTTGCAACGGTGTCACACTCTATAATTTTAACACTCTGTCTGGGCTTAATAATGTATACTAAGGGACAACTAAACCGTTACAAAACTCGGAATACTAATCAGGTAGGACTAGATCCGACTTGTGGGATATCTTAAAGCACCGGAAAATTATCGGTAAAAGAGCCACTAAGACAAACACCCTGTATATCAATGTCGCCAGTCAAATTTTCGCTGACTAATGACCCGGCAGTGAGTCATATCATCCTGCCACATCAATACCGACTTGTTTTGATGCGCCACTGTTCAATATAATGTTTGCACTGAAGGAAATACATGAGTCATGCAGTTTTATATCCTTTTTAGGGTAAAATTGATATATTAATTAGTTAATGTTCCCACACAGGCAAATTTAACTATGCCGTTTCCATGTTTACCCACACGTTAATGCGAGCAACAAAATTTCCTTGACAAAACGGTAGTGTTTATGTTGTATTGTCGCCAGGTCATCATGCATGCATGCATAGGAAAAACGGTCATAGGGTCACTAAAAAAGCGAATGCGGTCAATGCAATGAAAACTGAGCCGCGATTTGTTAATAATTATTTATGTATGTATTATAGCTTTGGTTGTTCGTTAACTGGTTAATGGATGTTTAATAATTATCAGAAATGTCGCATAGCGCATTCAGATAGCAATTTTATAATAAAATTCGTGCGAAAAACTTCGGAAAAATGACATCCTGAACAAATTTAACTTTCTTTAAAGTAGTATTAAATGGATCTTAGAAACTCTACTACTCTATGCGGAGTTTGCTTTTTAGAGGTGGCACACTCAAAATAAGTGACCATGAGAATCGATAGAAAATTAAACTTGTAGAAAAAAGTCCTACGCAGTTTCTCCTAAAAGTGGATAGCTGCTAAAGTATAGTGACCTGAAAATTGTGATTTTGTCTGTAAAAAACCGCTTTTCGCAGAATAAGTAGCATAATATCACATTTAGCGAAAAAATGATGATAACAAAAAAGAATGCTTATAAAATGATGGTGAATTTTTTTAGTTTTTATTTTTGTGCTGTTGGTAGTTTCGTGGAAATGTTAGTTTCGAAATGGCTGTCAAAGATACTGAAGATGAAGTGTAATTTATTGTTACACTGTCCAACAGAAAAATCAATTACAGAGCAGGAATATATAATTAAATGTATATAAATACTAATTCAGAAAAATTTCATAAATTTTGGTTCATCATTAACAAAACAATAACTGTGTCAGTATTAGGAAAAAATAATACCTAAGCGGCAATAATAGTAACAAAGTCTAAGTATCAATAACAAATAATACCAATAACAGTAATAAATAATAAAGATCTTAAAACTATTGTAATAATTGTTCGAAATGTAGACCGTTAACTTCTAGACACTTTAGTATACGACAATGGTTGGCGTTTGTTGTGTAGCTCTTATTTCAGCGGGGTCCAAGTTTTCTTTCCCTTGAATCAGTCGACATTCTAATTCTTCTCTATTGTGGACTGGAATTTTATAAACTCTATATTTAAGAGTACCCCAAAGATAAAAATTTAACGGGGGTAAGGTCAGGGAATTTCGGAGGCCAATTCCACAGTCCCAAACGTTTAATTCAACGATCATCGAAAATGCGATCCAACTCCATACTAATTTCTGTGTACAATATGGAGAAGCCCTGTCGAGGTTGATACCAACAAGTTCTACATTTTTCAATCGACAGATTATTAAGGAAGTTTTCCACAATTGTTCTAATTATATCTAAATATTTTCTGGAATTCAATTTTCCGTCGTATATGTACATTTTATTGTGTCATCCATTAACATACAAAACACATTGAAACTAAATTTGACTTGAAAACCAGCCTCTCTAGTAACGTGGAGGTTGTCTGTGGCCCAATGGTGGTGATTTCGTATGTTATAAATCCCTTCCCTAGAAAATTTGCATTCATCAGTCCATATAATTTTCTTTAAAAAATTGGGGTCCTCTTGCCTACGTACAAGTAACATGTCAGATGTCACAGGTTTAGGTTTAGGTAAACTTGGTTCTCTTAATGACGAACCAAAATTTATAAAACTCCTCTGAATTCGTAGAAACTTTTTGTTGTTCATTTGCGATAAATCCGGATATTTCTCTTGTATTGTACCGATAATCTTATTGCACTCTCCATGGATAATAAACAAATCTATTAAAACCGTGTTTGTATAATTATTTTTTGCCATATTTGTGCTACAGCTATTCAAATGAAGTGCAAATATCACTAACGCCAAATTTGTTTAGAAAAGTAGCAGGTCTGTTGTCATCACAAAATGACAGAATAAAAATTCCATGGCCCACCCGTTATGATATACCAAAAGACTAATATTCTTGGTAAGGTTACAGAAAAGTGCCCATAAATCGAAAACGGGCGCATTAGGTATAGGGTATATTACCTTTTTAAATAGGTAAATGTATCACCTTTCCGAATCGGTAATAATATACAGAGCCTTCCATTTAAAAAAATTGACTTTCGTGCATTTTTCTAAGTCACTTATAGAAAGCGTTCTCTAACTCACCCTGTATGATATTCGAAATATTTGATTAATGGAGGAGATGCCCCAGGCCTTGCCTAGCCGCAACTATAAAATTATCTTTTAATTGCTGCGTAGGCAGGAGAAAACACGATTTACTGAAAGTCAAATTTTTGGCAATAAATTCAGAAAAGAATCTCGAAAACGGCTTGAGATAGGTATAGGAAAATATTAAGAAAAGTTACTCAGAGAGAGACGACGATCCAAAAAATGCAAAAATATACAGGTTATTCCATTTAAAATACCGAAAATGTTGCCAGTTTTACGTAAAAATGGCAACACCGCACATTCGAAAATATCTTAGTTGGAGAGATCATACTCGATTATCTTGATAACTAAAATTTGAAAGCAATCGGTTGACTGTTCTCCATATACCTTTAATACTCCACCCACTGTGGCTCACCCTGTATATGAATATAGAACATTAATACATGCAATAATATATAATTCAATACAATAGTAAAAATAAAAAAAGAATATAACTTACTAATAGTAGTAGGAAACATATAAATTTCAGTTATTTAGAATTTCTTGCTTAAGATCCTTAATTTTACAATCGAATTGAATTGCCAATATTGCAGAGTAGAGAAAATTAGAACATATTACATGCAGGGGAGAGTGTTTGAATAAATTTGTTCGAGGTGTGCTTAAGTATAATAAATTATATAACTAGTCTGGAAAGTTGGTACATGAAACCTAATCATTTCTAAAATTTGAGGAAAATCAAATTTGAAATTAATAAGTTTGTGTAAAAATACCGAGGAACTAAATATTCTACGGGTATTTAAGTCACGTACATCAAATTTAGAGAGCAATCACTCGTGAGGAAAGCCCATAGGTGGACAAATACCTTCTTCTCGAAATTACAAATATTTTAGACAGCGCCTTTAACTACTTTCAAATGTTGTTTTTGTATATTAGGTAAGCGGGATTTCAGATGATCGAGGCATATTCCAATTTAGATCTTACAAAAGCATTAAATAGGAGAAATAAGTTATTTTAGATCTCAAAACCTTTAAAATACCTAACAATGAAGCCTATTTCTTTATATGCACCAACTGCACTTATATATGATAGTGTCGAAAGTAACGCCAAAATCTTCCAGTTTGTCGCATCTCTGTATTTTCGTATTGCTGATAATGTGAACGATCCATCCACGTTCACAAAATAAGGGTTCAAAACGACTGTTTCAGACGAAGAATAATACAAAATTTATACTTACTGTTCGTTTTTGCTTAACTGCTTCTCTGATGGTATCTATTGGACGTCGTAACACTATAATTCTAACACAGTAAGTACTAACACTTTCTTAAAACTAAACCTGAAAGGGAATTTTGAAAACATAAAAAAAGACAAAATAAAATTCCTTTAATGAAAGATTATGTTTCCTGCAAAAAGTCATAGTGTAGCATTTGTCTATATTTAGGGGTAGCTCGTTTTTGTTACACCATGAATGAAGGTTAACTAGATTAGGTTTAGACGATCAAATGCTTTAGAAAAATTCGTGTATACGATATCAACTTGTCCTCCCATATCTAAGTCCAGCAATGAACTGTGTTTCATAAAATAGATTAATTTGATTTTAGCAATTTTAATTGAAAATGTCAGGTTTTAAAATTTTGAAGTGGTGTAATTTTTTCTGCCGAATACCACATGCCTAAATTATTAATTATTTAAGGCACCAGTGGTTATTATAAGTGAATATAAGTATAATTAACTTAAACTTTGCCATCTTTTGTTAAACTAATGACAATATCTTGTATTAGATCGATGAATGGAATTTATCTGCCAAGTAAACTTAGCCGATGGTGAATAACCAACGCTTATAAGCAGATTAATTAAAAATGGCTTAATAAAATTAAAGAACTAAGCCCAGAGCACCAGGAGCTTAGATTTATAGTCTCAATACAAAGGCTTTGTCGAGGGATTTGCCGACGTGACAAAACCCTTTCATCGATTATCTGTAACAACCATTCATTTCAATAGACTCTGAAATGCCGGGGAATATTCAATAAATTGCAAAAACACTTTGTTCAGATCCTGCAGCGTCCTATCCTACAGGTGAAGTTAATCCATCTCAAATTCCTCGTATCTGCAGAGGTACAAACTGCCGCAGATATTTATCTGCACCCATTGAAGTAATAAAAAATGCAACTGCTGAAATGTTGAGTCGATGGAAGAGTTTTCGCCACGAGGCGAGAGATATAAAAATATCTGTCCTTCAGAGTAAGTACGTGAGAAATTTATATCACTTAATTTATAGTTAACAACAACAAGGTGGGACTAAACGGCGCTTAGGTTTTAGATTGTCTCATATGTGAGTTAAAAGACTCACCTTCTGGACATTTCAAATTCTCAGCAAATACCTTTTTTACCTGCCAAAATGTGGCCAAACATTTTAGGACATACCTTCATTATAACCATACGAATTGTCCTAATGAATTTTCCTAACGTACTTGGGAAATACTTAGTATACAAAGTAGTAAATATAAACACAAACAAAAATACGTATAAATGCAAAGTAATTTGAAAAATAGACCAAAACACCTCTGGCTGAGTTATCTAGCATTTCAAGGTTTATTTGCATTTTCCAGTTCACTGCTAATGTTGTAGAAATACTATACTGACGTGATACATGGGAGAGTTAATAGTCAAGTTTGTCTTAATTTTTTTTTATTATTAAATATAGGCAAATATATAACGCTAAAGGATATATCCAAAATATGACACACCACAAACTAGTTAAAAGCGACGCTTGAAAATCTGTAAAAATTGTGGTCGATGTTTTAAAATCATTTGAATTGGAAAAGTATTACTAGGTATGTTGTTACGGTTCCAGTCACCTGAAATTATAAGACATTACTAAAAGGGGAGAAACATATAAGCAAAATTGATCGACATTTTGAAAATGAATGATTAACTACAGGAATTGAAATATTTTTTTCCCTATAACCTTTGTCGAAATGCACCGAATAAAGTAAACTGGGCTCACTCGATAATGCGTAATGTCACGAGTGTTTAAGGCCTATGTACGTTATGGCACTTCTATTAGGTCTTGAGATATTTCCATTTAAGTAAGAGGTAAACAAATTATACCAATTATTCTAATATACAGCTTTCTGATTCATTTTCGCCCAAAATATTGTTATGTGCACGACTAAATCACTCAACAAGTCGCGAATGATAAATCGGAACATCCTAGAGTAAACCAGTACATACAACGCGGGTATATATACAGTAGACCCAAACGCACTGGGGACAGTTTTATGTTAGACAAGCAAGTGGTAAGATGAAATAAGAAACAGTAGCAAGATGTGATTTAAAGTAGTGCATTTTTGTTAAAGTATAATTAGTTTTGTATTTTTAAGGATTAATTATTGTAAAATTAAGTGACTAATAAATCAGTGGCTTATGAAAGTATTTGTTGCAATTTATTGAACCTACATACAGGGTATAATATATGATTTGCAAGAAACAACTACTCAGCGGGCAAATACCCCGACCTGCATTGAATTACACCTTACAAATCACGAATGAGTGGTAGCCAATATCATTTGGCAATTCCCTGACCAGACATAGACCGGTTTCGAACTTATTAGTTCTCATCAGTATGCCACAGGTCATGGAATAGACAAATGATAGTGGCCAACCTGCTAGTTTTATACAAACTATAGTAAATTGAGTAGTGGTGAGAGGTAAGTGAATCCTCTATACGCCCATGGAGACATCTATGGTGTATAGTAGCAATTGACCATATGCTCAAATTCACCATAAATTAAAACATAATATTTTTAGTCGCAAACTCCTCTATAAAATCCTTATTTTTACTATAAGGAACGTAACCAGACTGCAACCAACAGCTACTCTCCGGGCTATATGCCCCGCCGAGCGCTGAATTACAGGTTACAAGCCTGGCGCGTTAAGTGTAATAATTGCATATTACCATCAAAACGCTAACGTTTCGATTGCAACAAACACCAGCCGAAAGACTGATCCTACTTAAACTGGCACGAGAGCCCGCTTAAGTCTTTCGGCTTGTGTTTGTTGCAATCGAAGCATTAGCGTTATGATGGTAATATGCAATTATTACACTTAACGCGCCAGGCCTGTAACTTATAATTCAGCACTCGGCGGGGCACATAGCCCGGAGAGCAGTTGTTGGTTGCAGTCTGGTTACGTTCCTTATAGTAAAATAAGAATTATTATAGAGGAGTTTGCGACTAAAAATATTATGTTTTAATATTCCACCCTCTAAAAGCACATTTGAACTATGCTAAGCCCAGTCAGGCTATTTGTTTTTCGATTGCAACAGACACTGGACCACTAGATGGCGCTTGCTGACTATTTTACATGTCGTTATCCCAAAGATACCGAAATGTACTAAATGTCAAGTGATCCTCGTGTCGGTCGTCACATGCCTACCTTGCACTGACGAGAGCCAACAGCTTGAAACTGCAGTCTGCAAGTGGTATGTGACGACTGGCACGAGAGCTCCCTTAAGTAGGATCAGTCTTTCGGCTGGTGTTTGTTGCAATCGGAGCATTAGCGTTTTGATGGTAATATGCAATTATTACACTTAACGCGCCAGGCCTGCAACTTGTAATTCAGCGCTCGGCGGGACACATATCCCGGAGAGTAGCTGTTGGTTGCAGTCTGGTTACGTTCCTTATAGTAAAATAAGGATTTGATAGAGGAGTTTGCGACAAAAAATATTATGTTTTAATATTCTGCCCTCTAAAAGCCCATTTGAACTCACCATACATTGTTTTATATTCTACAAAGGGACTTAAATATTCAAATAAAATATGATACGATGTAGTATAAGATAAAATAATATGAGAAAAAGGAAAAAGTCTGCATAATATTTGTTCCTATTAAAGTTTAATGTCGAATACGAATTTGTTAAATTTTGTCTAAATTAGTTGGGCGTTTTGCTACTAGAGGCAGCATCATAGCGATAACCATTGCTAGACGTGTGTCAAAGCAGTGCCGGGCTCATAATTTTTCATTTAGCCTGAGAGCTTCGAGTGGCGTTATCATATGTAAATAAATATGTTATGTGTTCCTGATAGCTAAATTCGTTGATTTACTAATAGTTCGTCTTTTATGCCAACTAAATACGCGCAACCTACAATACCTCAAGGTGTTTTGTGTATCACCGAGGTTCTGTTTGTAACTGGACGTATAAACATAATATCACGTCGCAATTACATTCGTACGGTCCTATACGCCGCTTAGACTAGGTGGCTTCTGTGTTATCGACAGGACGATGTAATTCGATTACTTACAAATTTACTCGCCCACTCTTAAGCGTTTTAGGTTAAATCCTAATATTTTGAGCTAAGGATTCTTCAGTTAACGTATGCACAAATATTAATACGCCCTGTATACAACCTTTGATAAAAAAGGCTATCAGAACGGGATTATTCTTAAACGATATAATACCACATATAATGGTGGCATGTATCATACCGTGGTCAGGAGAGCTCTATCGACATTAATCAATCCGCTGGCGGTAAACTGTATCTGACATTGGCCTAGTTGTTTTAGAAGCGCCTTAAACTACAAAAGAAAAACATCATCGTGTGGCTTTACTCATAACATCAAACTATAGACAATAAACCTGTGTTCTGGAGCCTTGGAAAACCTCGCAGGGAATTAGCTTGCAGATAATCGACGCTGTTCGTTGAATCTAAAAAGCAACAAATGGATGTATTAATACATAATCAGTGTAATGGATTATAGAGAGATCGAAAAATTATTACGAATTTTTAAAGGCAACATTGTCTAGTCATTTGCAATTTTACCTTGCAGATGAAAAACACAATAAAAACTTTACGACCTTATTAAAATAGCGTTACTCTCTGTACTATTTCATCCGCAAATTGAATCACTTACCTTTCTAGGTCGGCTTGATGACTCCATACCGAATGGTTCACCGGCGTTAATAGTGAGCTCGAAAAATTTTTATTGCCTTTTTACTGCACCGTAACTTTTTAACTCTCAAACTTAAAGGGACCAACAATTTTAAAAATAAGCGTTTTTTGTTAAGTCTCGTACCTGGTTTTTGCAAGCTTGACAAGGCTCGATGATGAAAATCAATCTCAAAATGTGACATGTCAACCAGGTTAATTGACTTGTTATAAAAACATATTCTTCGCTTCGAACTTGCAAGTAGAGGTCATACGGGGTCACTAGTAAGTGCATCAGGCATCCAACAATTATTATCTAGAAAAAATAAAGAAACAAATTCTATAAGCATGATTATGGAACTTTTAACCAACAGTTTTCCAAACCTAACCATTTTGTCATTTTTAAATTGCTTTTACCTCATTATTCAACTATAAAATTATATGAACCTTGATGCAGTGTTGCCAAGTTATTTTTATTTTCTTGAAGTTTGCATCCTTACAGGTCCTGGACACAACTTCAATCTAATACAATAAATAATAGGAAATACAACGGAATTCAACATATTACCTACTGCTATAATTTGAATGTGTTAGACATGGTGTAATTGTTTGTGTCCAATTTGGAAAGTTTTAAACTGACTTCTTTTTTAGGTTGAATACCGATGCTCAATCTATGAGCATTGCGCGCAATTAAATTTAAACAATAATTAACCATTGAACTTAAATTATACATCATACTTGCCAGAATATGAATTCCAAAATAATCGTTGACTGCAGTACTAGCTTCAGATAATAGAATATGGACGTCTATTAAAGTTTTAACTGGAAAAAAATTTGAAAAATTAACATTATTTTCAGAAGCATTTATTATACAATAAG
This sequence comes from Leptura quadrifasciata, assembly GCA_963675555.1. Taxonomy (NCBI): domain Eukaryota; kingdom Metazoa; phylum Arthropoda; class Insecta; order Coleoptera; family Cerambycidae; genus Leptura; species Leptura quadrifasciata. The sequence goes on from OY776680.1 coordinate 14,395,470, forward strand.
AACCATAGTTGTTTGTCATCTATTTGTCATGTAATCAACAGAAGTGGGATTTAATTCGATAATTTCTATATATTGTACTTAATTGTCCAGCCAGCTGCACCACAATGCCGTTTTGGACACGAGGGGGAGTTTTTCTGCGATGATTATTGTTATACATTTTACGGGTAGGACATATTTTGGAAATTACCTGTCTGACGCCAAAAAAAAAAAAAAAAAAAATGATGCTCCAATACTTGTATTTAATTTTGTGGTTTCAGTAACATAGATTGTAATAAACTTAAAACAGTAAATCGGGAGTGAAAGGGAGGAGGAGGGTAGATGATAAAATACCCTCATGGAGAGATATTCTGAGTTGGAAATATTTTGATTTCTAAAGTTGAGTAATCATCGAGAAGATATTAGAACGAGATTTTGATGGTTTCCGAAAGTTTACATGGACATTTCAACTTCGTTTAAAAAAAATCAGATAAATATATGAGCTTTGTTTCCTATACTATAGATAAATCGCCGTCTACTGTTAAATATGGTAGGTATTTTGGCTTCTATAGCAGTTGAATTTTTTTCTGTTTTAAGAGGATGTAAATTTTTATAACTTTTAAGTATTCTGTTTAGAATTTGCGTTATTATACATTTAGCGAAATCGTATACAGTATGGAAAGTTTAACTGGAATTAATCCTGTAACTTGGGTGTACAGTATTTATGCAAATAATCCTAAAACAAGTCAATTTTATTTTTCCACGTTCAGCAGGAATTTTCTAGTTGGACAACACATCCCTGACATTTTGTTTAATTTCCGGTGAGATTTACTTGATTTCATTTCTCCAGTTTATTCTCTTTGTTGCATAAACCTTACTTTTGAGATATCCACATAAAAAGGAATCAAGTGGAATAAGATCTGGAGATCTTGGCTGCCACTCGATTAAACCTCTCCTTTTAATCTGCCTGTTTGGGAAAATTTTATCTAAATACTGTGGAACGGTCAGGACACGTTGTTAATACTAGGGTATATCGTTGTTTAAGTTTGGATTAACTGATTTGGAAATAAAGCCGCCAAATGCGCGACGAGATCTTTTGAAGACCTGTTACAACTTTTTAATCACCATGCTCCTCTAAAACGAGTTCCTTTCAAATCTAACAAGCGTCCAGAACCATGGTTTACAGATACTTTATATGAGCTTAAAAAAAATAAAGAAAAGCTTGGTTAAGATATAAAAAAGTAGAAGTGTTGCCCACAGTAATACTTTTGTGAAATTCGTAATTATTACAAGAATGTCGTTGTTCAAGAAAGAACTGCAGTTGACAGTTTTCTTATTAATAATACTGGGAATAATCCTAAATAAATGTAGGCTAACTTAAAGTCAATTATGCAAATATTGTATAAAGTCCCTGTCTTACTCATGAAGACAAATACCGCGTACAGAAAATTGAAAACTGCTGTGTAAGATATTTTACAACCATGGCACAATATGGTCATATTACTCCACATTTACGCTATTTCAAGCTATTAAATATGTGTGAAAGGAGATTCATACACGTAGTAGGATTCGTTTTAAATATTTTTCAGAACAGGCAAACCGAGTTATTTATTTCATAAAATACAAAGACTGTAGAGATTGTATTGTATTGTACGATGGCTCTGAAGGTCCACAGCAAAAAATAAAAAAAGTAGAAATTTCTACTTTAAAGCTAGAAATTTCTACTTATAAAGTAGAAGTTTCTACTTTTCAAAGTAGACATTTCTAGTTTTAAAGTAGAAATTTCTATTTTCAAAAGTAGGAATTTCTAATTTTAAATTAGAAATTTCTACTTTAAGACTACAATTTCTCTTGTGGTGGTAGACGACTTCTCTTGTGATGTAAGGTTGATCGATCATAAGTAGATAGGTAGATAGATGATCTTATTCCCATTAAAAATACGGTGTCCCTTGAGGCTTGTAAAAATGAGACTAAATTTCTACGATTTTCCTGTGACAAAGTCGATAAGGATGTCTATCAATTTTGTCAATTAATTTTAGAAGAGAAAAAATTGGGTTAAGGCAGATCCACTCGATACAGTTGATATTTACGTTTGTTTAAGAAACGAGACAAAGTTATTGTTAAATTTAGAGTAGTTAGTAATATCTAATGAATGTGATGAATGTTGATAAATTTCAGTTGCAACTATACAACAAGATATTAAATAAAAAATAACTATACCACAAGATATTAAATAAAAAATATCTAACTATTTTTACTTTTTACATCAAACTTTTGTGCCGTTTTTTATACTACATTGCAATTTTAATGTCGTTTTACACATTGTTCTGTTTTATTTATTTTAGTATAATTTCGAAAAATGTTTTAGTAAACCTAAGCATTTAAAGTCAGTGTTTATATCTTTACAAGACGGTAACCTACATTTTAAAAGGACGGTTCAAATTGGCTATATTTATGGGCATCAAAATCAATGTATTAAATGTAGATTCTGCGGGAACTAAATATTTTAATAATTTACTATTTACTGAAAACTTCTAGTATCTGATAGATGTTACTGTAAAAATCTGTGGTATATGGATACGCACTGTATAAAAGATCATATGTTTGTATGTAACGATGATATTATGTCTGATTTTAATAACATAACTTTTTACCTCATTAGTCCTGTGAAAAACAATAAAGATTTTCAAAACGTCGACTCTAAAGAGAAAATAAGGTTTGCTTTTTTATCCAATTACCGACGAAAGGTCTACTCAACATTCATTTTGTGGATACGAAACTTATGTACTAAAAATTAAAATATTTTGATAGTAATATATCTGTTTTAATTGTAATGCACCCATTATGTCCTCTTGGCAAAAAATTTAAATACTGTCCTTATATAAGATATAATTTTAAGCAAACGATTAAAGAAGAAACAAACATCACAAAAATATTATTCCCAGTTTTTATCGTCGATCTCCCAAGATACTCATTGTCGTGCTCACCTTTATGCAGATGAGAGATTGAGATGTACTTTTATTCTCACTAAATAATTGGATAAAAACCATAAAATATATAAATGCTGACATATTGAAATTTAAGGGTCATAGTAGATGGATTTTTGTTCTTTAATGGCCACATTGATTGATTTGAATCTGAATGATTTCAAATTATGGTCAATTATGATTATTTTTAAACTTGAAGTTCCAAAATCTATCACCGATATATTCGACCATAAAACTGAGTTCATTTGAGCTCTAAAATCGGTATAATTATCATGTATGATAGGGACAACTCTAATTTAGAGCTGCTGGGCTATTGATCTTCAATTTATCCCCTTCGATTCGTTAAAAGTTATTTTTCAAGGATTTTCTATTAACAAATCTGCGTGCCAGTGCAGAATCTCAAAAATTTTGTTAAATCCTTCTCATCGCATTCATGTATGAATTTTTTAATAATCGTTAATATTTTCGATTGTTCTAAATCGAGATGTTCATCAAAAATTATATTATTTAAAATGTTTTCCGGCGTCGCTTCTCTTTTCGAATAAATTTCAGATAAAAGTTCATAAGGTATAAAATTTCTTAGAGTAGTTTCCCAGCAGTCAATTATAGTTATAATTACTTAAAAAACGAAGAACACATAAAGCATGACGGCAAATAACACTAGAAGACATTTCTGTCTTGAAAATTGAATAATTGGAAAGTAGAAATTTCTATTTTAAAACTAGAAATTTCTACTTTAAACCTAAAAATATCTGCTTTGAAAAGTACACTGTTCCAATTTAAAACTAAAAATTTCTACTTTTAAAGTGGAAATTTCCACTTTTTAAATTTTTTGCTGCGGCCCTTCAGAGCCATCGTAGTATTGTACTGTATTGTATTGTACTGTATTGTGTTGTATTGTATTGTATTGTAAGAACAGTAAAATATGTTGGTCCATTCAGACTATTGTTAAACAATATTGGCCCTTTCTCGACCACTAATTATCCCACTACACAGATTTATTTTTTGTTCCCCGCATCCAATGAGTATCCACTATCAGTTTTATTAATGGACTAACTATTACCTTATAGAATTTGTTGACGTTAACTTTCCGCACTGTACTTTGTTACCGAATTTAGAGAATTAAATACCGAAGTTGGCGACCTGAAAAACTTACCTCTTTTAAAAGTTTTCTTATCATTCGCCCCTTTAACATCGATCTTGGCCTCTCTGGGGTGTATAGCCCTGACTAGCTTAATATGCATGTATTCAACGTTCTGAATAAGGTATTCGTAAATCTCTCTTTCTTTTAAAAGTTCCAAGAGACACTCGTTAAAATAAATTATTCGGATCTTTATTAAATGTACCATAAGCCAGAAATGCAGCTCCAGCATCATTTGATATACGTAAGTTAGGTAGAATGGTATGGCGTTTCTGGCAAACACGTAAAACGGCACCTGCTTTGTGGCTATATTGGCCCAGAGCATAAAGTCGACAATTAGTAAAATGAAAGTCGCAGTTAAAGTGGTGGAGACGACGAAAATGCATTTTCTATTTTGATTTGATGATGGCGGCTCTAAAAATACGTCGACCTAAAAAAATAAAGTAACTAACAAAATCGAGCAATCTGATAGAGCCTACTTTGTTTTTTAAACAGTTTAAACACTGTACTTTGACATCGTGCAGTTGTATTTTAAGTTTTGACGTGCAACAGCCTACTGTTTACCTTCTCAAAAATTTTTCAAAAAACTATCTACTGATACCAAAATGACCTCCTCACCCACCACCCTGTCGGTGGGGTGAGGGGCAACTTTAAAATTTCAAATGGAAACCCCTATTTTGTATTGCAGAATCGGATTCTACGGCAAAAAATACGTAAATTTTATTCCTGACATTTTTTCGATTCTTGCATGGTGTCGCTGTAATCGCAAAAAATGAAAAGAAAACATTACTGTTTCAAGAGTAGCGTCTTGTGCCCATAAAAAAACTGAAAAACACGTATTTGTTATTTTTATGAAATCTATCCAATGGCATTAGATTCGACTTTCCCACCCCTAACCCAGTGGGTGAGGCGTGGGCAACTTTGAAATTTGTAATGAAAATCCCTATTTTTTTTATAGCGGATTCGAATTCTACGGCCAAAAATACGTGAATTTTATATCGGGCATTTTTTTCGATTCTCGCAAGGTGTCGCTGTAATCGCACAAAATTGAAATAAACCTTAAGCGTTTATAAGTCTGTAAATATTTACAAACTCTTGCTACTCGTGTTGACAAAAAAAACATTCAGTTTAAAAAACAATATCTGTGATATCTTGGTTTTTACGAATGTTTTTTTTAAAGTGTTCTTAATAACAGTATTTGTTTTGTGAAATTTCTACGAGAACGTTCAGTTGCTTCCAACTTTTGTAAAGGCAGGAGCGCACTTTTGTACGGAAAAAGTTATTTCATTTTGCATTAGTTCTCGCGTTTTTTCCAGCATAATGGCTACTTTAACAGAGAAAGAGAGAGTTTCTCTTTTAATGATACAAGGGTGGGGCGATAAAGAAAGGTCCTTTGATGAAGTTGTGATTTTACTCAACGAAACTTTCCATGTAGATCAAGTGAGAATTTCGAAATCTACTGTGTCCCGTACCATCAAACGATTCCTAGACACAAGGACAAACCAAAATCTGAAACATCGGAAGCTCGACAAATGAAAGTGGCCCAGGCATTTGTTGAAAATCGAAGGTTATCAATCAGAAAAGCCACTCAACAGCTTGATATGAGTACATTTTCAGTTCATAAGAATTTGAAACTTTTGAAATTTCATTCTTACAAAATTCACCTTCACCAAGAGTTAAATGAAGATGATTTTGATCGGCGACTTGAATTTAGTGAATTAATGATGAAAAGGAGTAACCAAAACCCAAATTTTTTGTCATCTCTACTTGTCTTCTCAGATGAAGCAACTTTCGAACTCAGTGAAAAAGTTAATCGCCATAATTTCAGATATTGAAGTGACGAAAACCCCCACTGGATGCTTTTGTGTATCCACAAAAATTAAATGTTTGGGCAGGAGTTTTCAGGGATCGAATCATAGGTCCATTTTTCATAGATGGAAATTTGTATGGAGAAAAATACCTTGAAATGTTGACAAATCAAATAATTCCCACAATACAAGAGATTGCTGGTGATGAGTTCGATAATGTTTGGTTCCAGTAAGATGGGGCTCCTCCACACTATCGGGATATTGTTAGGGACTATTTGAATGGTACTTTCGAAAATCGATGGATAGGTCGAAGAAGAACTATTGAATGCCAGCAAGATCTCCCGATCTCGCGCCACTTGATTATTTTGTTAGGGGCTACGTGAAGGGTAAGGTTTATTTCATTAAACCTCGTGATTTGGAAGAGCTGAGGCAACGCATAATGAACATTTTTGCAGAAATACCGCCTCAAATGATAAGAAGTGCTATTGAAAATTTTTACGTTCGTCTCGGACAATGCCAAGAAGTCAATGAGCACCATTTTGAAAACCTGCTATAATCTTGAAACTAAAACCTGCTAGTGTAGCAGTTAAGCTGTAAACTAATTGCCTCAACTGGCCGAAATCCTCACCTTCCCTTAAATGGCTGAGTTACCTCCTTGCCTTCACTGGCTGGGATCAAGAACTTGTCTGAAGCGGCTGAATTAAGAGGTAAAACCACTGTTAGTTTTTTTAAAATCGAATTTTTTATTGCCCTGTAAAAAATGTAAATTGAAATAGTTGTTGTAGTTTCCGCACGACCGTGTAAAATCACTGTTCTCAAAACAGCTCGGGGAATCATTCACTCTGAGATCAGTAGTTTTACTTTTCGTATTTTTTAAAGTATGCATTCAAAGCTTTCATATTTCCACTCAATTTTTTGCGATTGCAGCGACACCTTGCGAGAATCGAAAAAAATGCCCGATATAAAATTCACGTATTTTGGGCCTTAGAATCCGAATCCGCTATAAAAAATAGGGATTTTCATTACATATTTCAAAGTTGCCCCCGCCCCACCCACTGGGTTAGGGGTGGGAGAGTGGAATCCAATGGCATTGGATAGATCTCATAAAAATAACAAATACGTGTTTTTCAGTTTTTGAATTGGACGTTTTTTTATGGGCACAAGACGCTACTCTTGAAACGGTAATGTTTTCTTTTAATTTTTTGCGATTACAGCGACACCATGCAAGAATCGGAAAAATGTCCGGAATATAATTTACGTATTTTTTGCCGTAGAATCCGATTCCGCAATAAAAAAATAGGGGTTTCCATTTGAAATTTTAAAGTTGACCCTCGCCCCACCCACAGGGTGGTGGGTGGGGAGGTCATTTTAGTATCAGTAGATAGTTTTTGAAAAATGTTTGACACGTATTTTTTTATTTTTCGATTTCATGCAAACTATTCGAGATTTTCCACCGTTCCCATACTTCTCTAACACCCGGTATAAGTAATTTGATGCCACTTCTGGTTTCGCCGGAAATGACCCTAACTTTCGATTTTTAAATGGAACACTCTGTATATGATTACATTCTTGGATTCAGGATAAGTTTTTGAACACGTGTAATCATTTTTATAAATCGCTGACCAGTTTTAATTTTTTTTCTGATAGCAATTATAAATTTTAATCTAGACTGTTGTGAATTACGTACTTTGTCATTTTAGTTTCTACGGAAAAAAATACTTGTACATTGTTACTAATATAGTCGAGGCAAGAATTCAGGTGATGCACGTCACAGATCAATTCTATATATAATACAATATTGCTAAGAATCATGAAACCCCCTTAAACTGTACCTATTTCTGAAAAAAGCTTAATAATTGGGTGTCAAGAATTACTCCTCTTAACGTAATTAATGATTAAAAATTATGTTGGTATTAAAATTTCTTTAATGAGATCACTCGTGACGTGCATCGCTTGAATTCTTGCCTCGACTTTTATTAACCATTTTGAAGGCGTTTTAATGCAAGTGTCCATTGATACCGCTATGCTTGTGTTTTTACGGACATTTAAAAAAACTGTAAAATCTTGTACTTGTGGTATTTTAAATCTACAGTTATTATTATACGGCTATCAAAAAATTTCGCATCAAGTTACATTTGTATTTTAGAAGAGAAGACAGACAAAATAATCGAAATGACATTTTTTTAAAAGTCAAGTGGAGTTAGGTCTGGTGACTTAGCAGGCCACCTAATATTCCCATTAGTAGATATTACCCGGTTATCAAACTTTGCACTAAGGTAATTTTCCACAAAACCAGCATTATGCGGCGGTGCTCCATCTTGTTGGACGTACATATTTCTGAAATCTTTCAAGGAAAGTTCATCCAGTTCGTTTTCTATTTCATTTTGCAAAAAGTTTAACTAACGCAAGGTGGTTAGTGGTCCTTGAATCAGATATATCAGGTATCAGATCAATAATTTTGGTACCGAATATTCCAGTCCACACATTCACTCCAAATCTATCCTGATGGTTACCGTCAAACATTTCGTGTACATTTTCTTTAGATCAATAATGTAGATTATGTCTATTGTATTATTCGTAAAACGAGATTCATCATTAAATAAAATTCTATTATTTAAGTATTTATACGTGTTGAGTAAACCAATTACAAAAGATCAATCTTCTGTTTCCAAAATTTTCATATAATTCTTGATACAATTGGCATTTAAAACCATGTTTCATTATATACGTCTTACTGTCTCACGACCAATATCTAGCTCTTTTGCCAGCTCCCTTGTAGAAACATTTGGGTGCACATATGTGTAAGCCAATACGTTTGTCTCAATTTCTTCGCTAAATCTGTCTGCCACTTCAATATTTTCTACTTTTCGGAATGGCGGAATTTTAAAATACTACCGGTATGGCTGACGACGATCGGGGATATCTTTTATTATACGTGCGACCGCATGGGCATTTTTCTGACATTCGCCGTAAATTAAACGTAAATCTACCATTTCATTTTGTGTACATTGCATCATAAATCGTATCTTATTTTGAATGAAGCACCTAATTCTTTTACAAATAATAAATACGCCTCTATTTCATTCAATAATAACGTTTTGACAGTTGCTGTGTGCAATTTTTTATCTGTTTTTCATGGCTTACTGCAAGATATGGACATAATTTGAAACGCTTCTACAAAAAGCTTAATATTTATTCTAATTTACATTCAATTTTTAACCGGAAAAAACAAAACCAGTCTAAAGCAAATTTACCACTCTACCTGATAAAAAAATAAAACATACAGGGTACTATTTACGAAATTGGAGTTATGACAAATTGAATTTCTATGAAATGGAAAAATGGGAAAAAAGTTTCTAAATCCAAGCAAATGAACAAAATAGGTCTATTTTACATTTAATTTGTTGACATACCCTTTTATTCAAATTCAAAGTCTATTTCGACATTTTTTAAATTTGTTCCTGAATTTCAAAGCCAATTAGAAATAGCAAATAAATGCCATTTTCAAGGTTATCTTTCATAAGATTTTAAATCTGAAAAAAGCGTTGGAGAAATTACAGCTTTATGAGAAAAGTTACTTAAAATAAGAAAGCTGTGGCAATTTCCGGTCATACCGGAAGTGATTTTCTTACCACCGAATGGTCAAAATGTGGCCATTGATACCTATATCTGATTTCCCAAATTTCAAAATTTTACTTTTAAAACTGTAGAAAAAAGTGGAGGGTAGGTACTTCCTGGGCCACCCGGTGTATTAAAATAGACAGTGAAAGTGACAAAACCCATGCAAAAATAAATAAATTGATATTTTTCAAACTTACTTTATTGATGGATTCCAGATAAGTCCAGAAATATTTAAAACAGCACGGTGTTATAAATGTTCCTAGTAAGCAGGCAAGTAAAAGGAATCCATTTTCTGATACCGTGCAGACCATTGAAGCTGTCATCCCTAACCTAATTGTGGAAATATTTTCTATTGCGTAGGTTTCTTTAAGTCCATATACACTGCTGCTCACTACGAATTAAAAAAATAGCGAGAACAATTTGTAAACATTATTTTCCTTTTTTACATTTTACTAACTTTATATAAACGTCCTGGGTGAGGGTAGCCACAACTTATCCACCACTGTTCCTGGACATGCACACAGACAAATATACACAAACAATCATTACCTGCGACTTTGTCATCTGTCGCGGCTGAGACTCAAACCCGAGAGGGATAACAGCGACTAATTGTCTCGCACAACTGTGCCTAGTCCATTGATACCGTCTCGGTAATGCTCTCATACCCTAGCCGGAATTCGAACCTGGCACCCCTTGGTCGGCCTAACACTGCAATGAGCCGCGAAGTCTGTTTAAGAGTAAACAAAAATTTTGCCCAGTGGTATAGTAGATGAGAATCAATTTTTAATTTGATTTATAAATTACGCCATCTTTCCACTCTTATGTGGCAAGTATAGCAATGTCCTTCTTAGTATACGTAAATTAAACATAAAAGCATATAATAGGAGAAATAATTTATAAAGCTTTTATATTACTTATATACAGGCTGTCCATTTTATCAGGACGCTAGAGAATATCTCACTTAATATCGGTCGTACAAAAAAATATATATTTACGAAAATTGTGCCGATTTATACAACCTACAAAATGGTTTAAAGACATTTGAAATCCATGGCCTTGTTATTTGAAGAAATACGAGAACAATTCTAAGGCGAAAATTTTTTGCAAAACAGAGTGTTTCAACGAGGTTTTATCTAATTCCTTTCAAAACCGCTGTATTTTGAGATTTACTCTTCAGGCTCAGGTTGTTAAAGAAAATATTTTGAAACGGGCGTGAAATGGCGCCATTAAATAGAGTATTTTCCTCCCTTTTCAACGATATATCACATGCCATATTTATTCATCGGTACTACGTTATTCATTATAAAAACATTTTTTTAAAACCAATACATTTTTTTTTAACAAGCATTATACTTGCCGTTGAGAAGTATGATTAAATAAAACGATAAAATAATTCAATAAGTTGTTCAAATCTTTGCTATAATAAAACATAACACAATTAAGAAGAATAAAGTAAATTCAGGTAACAAGAACAAAATAATAATCAAGAAAGCGACATGGAGCAATTATGGAAAGAGTATTCGCAGTTATGCCAATGTATAGAGGTCCTTCATAAAAGCGTCACTCCTTGCTCAGAAAGTTAAAATGTCTTTACCAATTAATTTAAGTATAATATCCATTTGTTTGTATTTCATGATTTCACTATTATTTCAATTATTTTAAAATAGCTGGCTATGAACAAACTTGACAATTTAATTTTTTGACAGATCATCTCAGTTAATACTTAAACTCTCACTCAATCACACTCGTTTAAGAATTTAGAATTTTCAAAAATGATTTTCACTCACATTGATCGTTATAATATGTTCGTTACATATTGCCAATGCAATTTTAACCCTGGATTAGCTCAAGTAGAATATAGAAACAGATTTTCACAAGCACTACAGCCAAATGAAACTCTGTTCAGAAAATTAGCTACGAAACTGAAAAATAATGGTTCATTTTTAAAGAAGAAGACAAGATTGAACAGTGTTACTGATAATGTAAATAAGGTACACCGAGTTATTAATTGTGTAAGAAATAAAAATACAGAAAATTTGGAAACATCATTAAGAGAAATTCAAATTAGGGTAAACTGGTCCATAGTGGTACATGGTCTATAGTGGGAATTTCATTCTGCTGACTACTTTATCACTATGCTAGAGCTATATTTAAGTGCAGATACTTTGTCCATAATAACGCTTAAAAGTCACTCGGTATTTTATCGATTTGTGTGGTGCAATTACAAAATATTTAAAATTAAGGTAAGTGATACGCTGAAAATATTGACTGACATGTTCAGATTTTTTCAAATAATTCATTGATATTTGTTTTTTTAACAAGAATTTGGTATGGATATCTAAGGCATCCATAACCTCAATATTGCTTGCACTTCTATTTATGTTTAGTTCTACCACTTTGATAAAATAATGTTCATTTTTATTTTAATGCATTATGGTCCATAGTGGGAAAATATATTGCGGTCCATACTGGGATATGATAAGACATGCTAAATATTGCATTCTTTACAGGTTTGACTATGCCGAGACATCCAAGATCACAGCTATCGTCAATTTTTCAAAAAAGCAAAGAAATTCATGAAAATTATGAAAAGTCTATGCGTGCTGCTGTGGAAGATGTTGTCACAAATCAAATGGCTTTGATAAGTGCGGCTGAAAAGCACGGTGTTAGCAAATCAGCTTTACATCGAAAAGTCAAAAAGTTTCGAATAGCCGATGAAGATAATCACGAAACTCCAAATAATTTTAAATTCGGACGAAGCCATGGTTTCAAGCCAATATTTACAAGTGAAGAGGAGGAGCTTTTAAGAGAGTATTTAATTCAAGCTTGTGAAATGTGCTATGGCTTAACATTATTAAATACTCGCGAGTTAGCTTACAATTATGCCATGGCTAATAATAAAACTGTGCCTCAATCTTGGCACGAAAAGAAACGAGCTGGAGTGGAATGGGTGAATAATTTCAGGAAACGACACCCTACATTAACGCTTCGCAAACCAGAGGCAACCAGCCTTGGTAGGGCTACCAGTTTCAATAAGACTAATGTCACCACATTTTTTAATAATTTGAGAAATGTAATAACAAAACATAGTATCCAGTCACACCAAATATTCAATTGTGATGAGACAGGTGTCACCAATGTACATAAACCTGGAAAGATACTGGCTAACGTTAAACAAAAACAAGTCGGAAAAGTGACAAGTGCTGAACGAGGGACGTTAATAACAATGTGCACTGCAATATGCGCTAATGGAACATTTGTACCGCCTTTCTTTATATTTCCAAGGAAAATATTTAAGCCTTTTATGCTCACTGGAGCTCCTCTAGGATCAGCTGGTGCAGCACATTCCACCGGTTGGATGACAGGTGAAAATTTTATAAAATATATAGAACACTTTATAAAACACGTGCGTTGCAGTAAGGACCATCAAGTTGTTTTAATTCTTGACAACCATGAAAGCCGTTACGATATTCGTGTGTTGAATTTGTGTAAAGATAGTGGAATTATTCTGTTGACATTGCCGCCCCACTGCAGCCACAAATTGCAACCGTTGGACGTGGCCTGTTTCTTTCCATTTAAAAGTTATTATAATCAAGGAGTTGATGACTGGATGGTAAACCATCCTGGGGTACCAATGAAAATTTATGATGTTGCCAGTGTTGTTGGTATTGCTTTCCCTAAAGCATTTACGCCAGTAAACATTATCAAAGGATTTCAGAAAACAGGCATAGCACCCCTGAATTCCCAAATATTTTCAGAGAGTGATTTTATGTCATCTTATGTTACCGACAGACCTAAACAAAATGAAGATGATAATGGTGACGAAGGTAAGGCTAATGAAGATGTTCAGAATATAAAAGACAATAAAGGTATAGAAGAACCACAACATGTCAGTCCAATTCCTGGTCCATCTCATACTATAGTAACCCCACAGGAAATCAGGCCACATGTTAAAGCTGCCCCTAGGAAGAAACTTAGAAAAGTGAAAAAGAAGCTACAGTCAGCGATATTAACAGATACACCCATAAAGGAAAGCATAGAGCAAGAACATAAAGAAAGAATGAGGAAAAAAGTTATCGCAGAAGAAAAAAAAAAGCAGAAGGCTAAAAGAGTTAAACGTAAAGTTTTTAATGATGACATTAGTTCGAACAGTGATGTTAGTGAAGAGATTTGTAACGATTCCAGCGATTTAGAAAGCTTCTCATCAGAATTTCAAGATTCATCTATTCAAGAGAAGGATTATGTTGTAGTAAGATATATGACAAAAAAATCTGTTAAACATTATGTTGGCCAGGTTGTGAAGATAAGTGGAGAAGAATACAATATTTCTTTTTTGAAAAAAATTGTGACTGATAAATTCGTGTTCCCGGATAAACCCGACGAAGATACCTTAGTAGCAGAAGATATTGTATTAAAGCTGCCCCCACCTTACATTTCTGGAAGTACGACACGGGCTGCCCGCCAATTTGCGTTTTCTGTAGATTTCTCACAATTTAAGATAGACTAAAAGTGTTTTTGTTAAAAATCCCATTATAGACCAGTATAATTCCCATTATGAACCATACAGTGGTTCATAGTGGAACAAGTGGTGTATAGTGGGATGTATTAAATAAAATTTAAAATACCTTAAGGATTACTTTCAATTATTATTAGTTTGTTTCCATATATGCATACCTATGTCTGTATATGTTAATTATGAGTAAAACTATTTTACAAGAAGCGCAATAATTTTTTTAAAAAATGTGTCCCACTATGGACCAGTTTACCCTACTTGTCATATAAATAAAACAAGTGCTAGAAAAATTTTAAACAAAAATGGTTACCGGTGTTATAAAGCCAAAAAAGTTCACAATTTACAAACGGGGACCAAACTAAGGAGGACGACTTTTTGTAGGTGGCTGTTGGAAAAGAAGCGTGCCGATCCATTAATATGTAGTAAAATACTTTGGTCCGACGAGGCAAATTTTTTCAATAATGGATTTTTTAATCGCAGTATTCATTACAAATGGACTTCTGAAAATACACACTGGCATAGACCGACTGGGTTTCAAAATCGTTTTTCAATAAATGTGTGGATAGGTATTTTAGGCACCAATTTAATAGGTCCTTATTTTTATGATGGTCACCTCAGTGGTCAAAGGTACCTAAACTTTTTGAGAAATGAATTTAATGAATTCTTAGATGACCTACCTTTAGAGAATCGACACAACTTTCAATATTTTCAAATATTGAGTAATGTTTTAAATGCAGTGCCTCGTCGCGCTCGATTGTGCATAAGAAATCGCGGTGGACACTTTGAACACTTGATATGATATCTTAAAAATTATTTTGAGAATTAGAAAAATATTAATGTTCTGTGTGCTATATTCTTTTTATTATTAATTTGTTTTTGTTACCTGAATTTACTTTATTCTTCTTAATTGTGTTAATGTTTTATTATAGCAAAGATTTGAACAACTTATTGAATTATTTTACAATACAATACAATAATCTTTATTTCCTTTTTGACTCATACAGAGTATAGGTATTGTCAATACAGTAAATAAATAACATTCCAAATAATAAATATATCACATGACACATTTAAGATAATGGACAAACAGACATATACTAATATAATAAATAACAAGCCTTAAATTCTATTATTAAAATATTCGTCAGTAGAATAATAGGCATGATTGGTGAAACACAGCTTTAATTCTTTTTTAAATTTTATCTGGTTTTGAATTCCATGCAGATGTGAGGGAAGGTGGTTGAATGTTTTTATTGCCATATAGTGAGGGCCCTTTTCGAATAAGGCAGTTCGATGTCTAGGCACACTCAAACGATTTACGTACCTCGTTGCTGTGATGTCGTTAAACTCTCCATTTGTTAAAAAATATTGATTATTCATTTTTACAAAGAGTGCAAGATTGTATAGATACAAGGAGTAAACTGTCATTTTATCGTTTTATTTACATACATTTACATACTTCTCCACGACAAGTATAATGCTTGTTAAAAAAAATTTTATTGGTTTCAAAAAAATGTTTTTATAATTAATGACGTAGTACCAATGAATAAATATGGCATGTGATATATCATTGGAAAGGGAGGAAAATGCTCTATTTATTAGCGCCATTTCACCCCCGTTTCAAAATAATTTTTTTAACAGCCTGCAGAGTAAATCTCAAAATACAGCGGTTTTAAAAAAAATTAGATAAAACCTCGTTAAAACACTCTGCTTTGCAAAAAATTTTCGCCTTAGAATTTTTCTCGTATCTCTTCAAATAACGAAGATATTTGGCCTAGACCATTTCCGCCATAACTCTTAAAGTAGGCCATGGATTTCAAATCTGTTTAAACCATTTTTTAGGTTAGGTTATATAAATGGGCACAATTTTCGTAAAAATATTTTTTTGTCCGACCGATATTAAGTGAGATATTTTCGAGGGTCCTGATAAAATGGACAGCCTGTATATATTCCTAATAGTATTGGGAACAAGACCCAAAAAAGTTCCCATCTAACCAGTGTCGCAACATCCCATATTTTGATAAAAATCTCCCCCCGGTGGTACATTCTCACGGTTTTTCTTAATTTTCACATGGGGGGCGTACCTTCCAGAATTTGATATGAGGCGCATAAATTTGTGCTCGAACACTTTTAGTTTTTTCATTGTCATGGCAGATGTGCTGCACCATATCGGCTTCGTGTATGTGATGGATGGTCTGACCACCATTGTGTACAACAATTTTTTATTTTGTCGGTTAAGTCTGTTACCCCTGACCATGAACGGATACAGACTCCTCGACAGGGAGTAAACCGTCCGTACTGTCTCATTTATATGCGTGTTAAACGTCAGTCGCTGGTCCAGTCTGACCCCCAAGTACTTCACGCACATTTTGGTTGGAATTTTGTTTCCCTGGATCGAAATTGGTGTTATGATCTTTTAGCCCGGTTTTCTGAATATTTGTATGGTCGTTCGCAGAGAGTGAAAATCAATAAAACAGTTCACTGACTTTGGTCACACAAATTCAGGTATGCCCCGGTGTAGCATTCTTGGCCCATTGTCATTTTTGATTTTTACATTCGATCTGCCTAATGCTATAAAATATTCTCAACTTCATTTGCATGCTGATGATATACAGTTGTATAACTCTTGGAGCTAATGCTAATGAGGTTATATATATTTAGTAAATCTTGATCTGAAAACTATCTTTGACTGGTGTGGTGAAAATGATCTTAAAGTAGATCCAACTAAAACTGTGGCTATCTGTATAGGTCTTGACTGCCAACGATATGATATTTGTGATAATCTCCTGGACATTAATAACGCCGCAATAGGGTGGACATCTTCAGCAAAAAATCTCGGCCTTTTTATTGACAACAAATTATGTTTTAATAACCGTGTTAATCGCATTGTCAAAGTTTCATTTCTTGAAGTCAATACACCACACAAAATATCAGAAAAAGAAAATACAAAACTTCTATTAATAAAATCTTTGATTTATCTACATATCGATTACTGTTGTATGGTGTACTACAATTTTTCTAACAAATTACAATCAACGAAAGCTACAGAGAATACGGAATACATACATTCGGTTTGTTTGTAACGTTCCTTATGGAAATCATATAACCCTCAGTATTCACAGATTATCGGAAATGAAAATTAATAATAGAGTAAAATATTTGTACTAATTGTTTTTATATAAGCTTGCATCGTTTAAGATCCCTACATATCTACTTAATTTGCTGATTATAAGATCTAGCGTTCATGATATTAATGAAAGTTCTTTTACAATTCCTCAACATAGCTTAACTAAATTGGTAGGATGTTTTTCGTATAATGCTCCATGTTCATTAAACACCATGTTTTAAATGAGATAAATTTGTCACACGAAGCTTTTATTAAACATATGAAGCAGACTTTATTATCTACTAATATGTAATAGTTTTCTTCTCAATCATATTGTACTTCTTGCATATGATATTTATATTGAGCTTGTTTATTTATTGTGTATTATTTGAGCTTTTGTGAACTTTACCTTTTTTTCTTATATGGGTGGAATGGAAAAATGGCCTAGCCAAATTCCTATTCTTTGTGCTGTACATTTCTTTTTTGTTGGCTCAATTAAGCTTTATTTATTTATTTATTTTATATACGCTTGTATAAATATTAATAACGTTACTGTGGATGCGTCAGACATAAACGATAAACATTGATTGGCGTCTTGTTTAATTCTAGAATAGTGTAATGTCGCATAACTTCACACCCGTTTTTACAGTCTTCACAAGTAAAACTCTCGAGGTACAGGTATAGTAAAGTCATCATATTTTACTAACTTTTCTGTCGCTATCGCAAAACATATTTGCTATCGCAACACATAGTTTACCTCTCTGTATCATGTCGCAAACCTCAAACTGTGGTTATTATCTCAGCAGTGAATAACTTTTAGTATCTATTGTTTCAAATTTATACGGGTCCCGCATAGTACTAGAGTCAAATTAGTATTTTAATGCGAGTAATGATTTATTTCATTAATGAATAATTGGATCAATGAAACGTATACTGTCCGTCTATTTTACGATAGCCACATCAAATATCTCGCTGAATATCTGTTGTAGAAGAATAAAGTTTTAGAAACATTATTCCATTTTTTGTGAGCTATATTTCAGCAAAAAGAAATTTGAAATCCATAGCCTACTCTGTGAGATATATTACAAAAACCTAAAAAATAGGAAAACCACAAACAGTTCTAGCTTCCTTATTTAAGGAGATATAAAAAAAGATAAAGGGATGAAAGTTGACGGCAAAGACAATAAGAATAATAATGTGTATAAAAAAATTCGGAAAACGCTGTTGGCTTTGACATACGCTATTGAGTAAAAATGAAAAGAACAAATCTCAAAGTAGGCCATGATACCATTAATTCTGTTTATTTTTTCTCTTTCCAATGACATAAAATACGTCACAAAAATTTTAACTGATAGTGTCAATATTTAATATTTTACGAAAACCACAATTTATATCATTGAATCGTAAAAATCAGCTATGCCATAATAGTAAAAATTCACTTTATTATAGCAATTAAAATTCAGTAATTATTTATTACAGTTTAATACAAACAACAAATGTCTCATAAATAAAAATACAAGTACAAAATGAACATCCAAAAAAACAAAAAACTATGTATAACAGCACTTCCTACTACCATACTCAAAAGAAAATGTGCGTATTTATTTTTCTAACTACAAATGCTCAAATTGTGCACCATGCATTCTAATATACAAACATGCTCTACGAGACACCTCACGCATTACATTTTGGAGCATTTCAGGAGTAATTGCCTCACATGCGTTTCTAATTCTGGTTTTGACGTCCTCAATATTTTCAGGGGCAGTTTGAAATACCTTGTCTTTAATGTAACCCCAGACGAAAAATGCAAGGGAGTAATGTTTGGTGATCGAACTGGCCATAGAATGGGTCCATACTTGCCCTATCTAATCTGGCATAACTTGATTTAAATAATTTGTACATATAACAGCAGTGTGATGTTTACGGAGATAGATTTCCAGATACTCCGCAGCCAAATCGAACTATGTTTAGGAAGTTAGTTCAAAACCTAAACACGGTTCATTTTCAAAAAAAGTAGTAGTACATTATTATCCGCAACATGCCCTCAGCATATTGCGGATAATAATATAAGAAAAGTGAATACAGTATTGAATTATGTTAACCAAAATGAAGAAACCTCTTTGACACAAATTCAGAGAAACTGTCGCATAAAAAAAGACAGCGCAAGAAAAATATTTAAAAAAAAACTGATTTCGATGCTACAAAATAAGGAAAGTTAAACATTTAAATGAAGGAGATAAACCGAGGGGAGTAAGATTTTGTAGATGGTTGTTAAATAAAAAAAGAAATGACCCGCTGATATGCAGCAAAATTATTTGGTCGGACGAATAAAAGTTTTCTAATAATGGATTTTTCAATAGAAGTATGTTGTGGACACGAGAAAATACACATTGGTACAGAGAGACTGCTTTTCAAGAAAGATTTTCTGTGAATGTTTGGGTGGGCCTTTTAGGGACTAAAGTAATTGGACCTTATTTTTATGATGGCAAATTAACCCCTCGCAGATACCTTAACTTCCTGCAAAGCGAATTTCAAGATTTTCTTTATGAATTAACAGTAGCAGAAAGATTAAAATATTTTCTAGTTGGGACTCCACCTCATACTGCTGTAATATATACAAATTATTTAACTCAAGTTATGCCAGATAGCTAGATAGGCACCTATGGACCCATTCTATGGCCAGTTCGATCACCATATACTACTCCCTTGGATTTTTTCGTCTGGGGGTTACATTAAAGACAAGGTATTTCAAACTGACCCTGAAAATAATGAGGACATCAAAACCAGAATTAGAAACTCATGTGAGGCAATTACTTCTGAAATGCTCCAAAACGTAATGCGAGCACGTTTGTGTATTAGAATGCACAATTTGAGCATTTACAGCTAGAAAAATAAATACACACATTTTCTTTTCAGTATGGTAGTAGATTATACATTATACATGTTATACATAGTTTTTCGCTTTTTTAGATGTTAATTTTGTGCTTGCATTTTTATTTTCTGAAAGTTATTTGTTATTATTGTTATTTAAACAAATCACCGAGTGTACAAAATAACACAATTATTGGAGAGAAGCCTCTCTCTTCGCCTGTGACGTTGACGTCAAAGGAACAGTCAGAGGTTATGTTTTACAAATAATATAAATCGGAATAAACACAGAAATAATGTATTTTGCTGACGTTTCGGAAAGTAGTCTCTTTCCGTTTTCAAAGCTTTTTTCGAAGAACTCTTATTTGTTGTGTATGTTAAATATACAGCTTTAAGATTCCGTTTATGTTATTTCCATAGATCTTACTACTTACACAGAACTGATGATATTTTAGATAATGTTGAGTTGGTTAAGTTCTTCTTTTAACATTGGTAGCCAGGTTATACAAATATCTACAGAACAATTCGATACGCATTTATCTTCATTTAATAAAATGAACAACACATACTCTAATAGATATATAAATTTTAACTGAAATCAATCAGTGAATGCTAAAAGGAGTGTTGTAAAATGTTTATACGATAGGGCCAAAATAATTTCATCTAATAATGAAATATTAAATAACGAGAACAAATTTATCAAAGAGGTTCTAGTACAAAATCAATACCCCGAAGCATTTGTTGATAGAATTTTCATAAATGTTGAAAATAGGAACAATCGGGTACGACAAAAACCTGAACGTCATTATAAAGCAACAATTCCTTATGTATACGGACTATCGGAGAAGCTACACCGTATAGGTGACAAATTTGATGTTAGGACGGTATTTCAAACTGGGAACATTTTGAGACCTCTTTTAACAAAAACAAAACCGATAAACCGGGAGCAGAATTCAAAAAACTATATTTACAATATCCCGTGCGAATGAGATAAATGTTATGTGGGTGAGTCATCCAGACCTTTCAGTGTGAGGTTGGATGAGCACAAGAAAGAATTAGAAAGAATGAAATTCAGAAATCAAAGATTTGTGAACATGCTTGGGAAAACGGACATAGAATAAATTGGGACTCGCCAACATTTTAACAAAAGAGGCAGATAACAAAAAAAGAAAAATTAAAGAATTAGCAATAATCTTATTAAATGAAGATAAATGCGTATCGAATTGTTCTGTAGGTCTTTGTACAACATGGCTACCGATGTTGTAGTACAGTCATTCAACGTTAAAAAGGGGCCAAATCTCCGAAATCTGAAGTACTGCTCCGATCTTCTTGAAAATTTAGAATTAAGTTCATCTTACCCTCCTCTTCAAACCTGACTTGGTCGCAAAGTGTTCTTTTTGTTTTTAAGAGGTGAAAACTATCCCTTACTCCAATAAATTGAAAACTAATAAATTAACACAGTGATGGGCTATAATTATGTTCAAATATGTTAAATATCAATTGTTTTTAATCATGGATCTAATATTTCAATATTTTACTATTTAACTACCCTTAAAAACAACACCTCACACGAAAATTAATAAAAAATGTGTTTAAAAATCATGAAACCTTTTTATTTTGGATCGTATAGGAGAATTTTTCCCTTTAAGTATAAGAAATCTAATACTTCGTTTTTTTAATGATGCAACCCCCAAAAGCCACCCCTAACAATAAAACTTAGGAAAAATTGAAAACTAATAGATGGAAGCAGTGATAGGTTATCATTATGTTCAAATATGTTAAATATTTGTTGTTTTTTATAATGTAACTAATATTTCGATATTTTACTATGTAACTACCCTTAAAACTACCCCTCACACAATTATTAAAAAAACTGTTTAAAAAGCATAAAATTTTTTTATTTTGAATCTGGAATAGAAAAAATATATTCTTTAAGTGTAAACGACCTGCTACATCATTTTTCAATATGATTCAACCCCTAAAAACCACCCCTTACAATAAAAATTAGGGAAAAAATCCTTTTGAAAGCTCCAAGTAGTGGAATGCGTAAAAAAATTAAAATAAATTGCTGCTTATGATATAATGAAATTTTTCTAAAATTTTCATCCCTTAAAAACATCTCTTTCAGGAAAATATACATGTAGAAAGAAACTGTTAGCAGGTGTTCATAATCCAAGAGCCCCTTCCTCTGTTGAAGGTCGCCTTCAGAGGAATTTCGTCTAGAGAAGCGCACCTTTCCTTTTCTATCTTTTACTCATATTATCTATATAACATCTTTTTATGCATGTGTTTATACATGTGGGAATCCAGATATGTATGTATCAAGAAGACACAGCATGTACAAAAGAATAAATGCTCCAAAACGTTCAAAATTTAGGCGCTCCGTAATTTTCCTACGTTATCTCTAGAAAAATGTATTTAGTTTTTTAACGATAATTCGGCTTCCTTTTAAGCTTTTTGCATTCACCCACACATCATTTTGTAGGAATTTCATAAGCTATAAAGTCATGATGATTGCAATATTTCTACACCCTTTCGTTCAGAGAATTTTAAGGTTGAAGAGCTAAAAAGAGATTCAAGGAAATCAAAGCTTTAAATGCCCATATCTCGCTTAATTTTTAAGCTACATGAATTTTAAAAAAAAACAAAATTTTCAGTAAAAAGAAAGCTAAATTTTTGTTAAGAACACTTTTTTCGTAAAACCATTATTTTTTGAGTTATTTTGAAAAACAGCGTATTTTTTGAAAAATTTAAAATAAAAATTTACTTAAAACAACTTTTTTCAAAATGTACATTCTCTAAACCATTCGAACTTTTGGAACGTATTACTGGGACATAAATAAAATTAATTTTTCATGGGCTACGATTAATTTTAATTTTGCCGCTCATGGCGCCAATTTTATTGTCAATTTGTTTTCAAAAATTCCAGAGACTTAACTTATTCTCGTCATAACTTTCTCAATTTTCATGCTAGAGGCTTTTATAAAAGCTTATTTTAAAGGTCTAATAAAGCACTTTAAAAGAGGTTATGAACATTTTCTCTGAAAAATTACTCATTTTTCCGTTGTTTGACTTTAAATTTTTAGATAAATTTACGACAAACAAAAATTTGCCTTCAATGACTCATAAGTCGCTTAATATGACCTAAAACATTAAAGAAAAATCGACGAATCGCTTTGTTTTTTTATAAGCTTCAATTTTGATACGAATAGTTTTTTCCAGAAAACGTTTAATTTTCGAGTAATTCACGAAAAACTGTTGAAAAACGTGTTTTTTATTGGAGTTTTCAATCGCGAATAACTCAGAAATTATTAGGTTGTAGAAAAAACCTTATACTACATTTTCTTCTTAAAATTTGATCCTTTATCGATTTCCGATGTCATTTTGAATTTTTAAATTTCCACCCCCCCGAGAAAGGGTGGCATTCACCCCCGGGGTGGAAGCACATATCGGCACTAAGTCAGGTTTGTTATTTGCATCATTTTTGAGCTACTTTCAAAATTTCAAACAAATCGGTTGAGTTGATCAGATTTCGGAGGTGAATCGGTTCATTGATTGTACTATTGAAAGAAGAACTTAACAAACTCAACATTATCAAAAAGAAAATATCATCAGTTCTGTGTAAGTAGTAAGTATTTATGGAAATAACATAAACAGAATCATAAAGCTGTGTATTTAACATACACAACAAATAAGAGTTCTTCGGAAAAGCTTTGAAAACGGAAAGATGCTACTTTCCGAAACGTCAGCAAAATACATTATTTCTGTGTTTATTCCGATTTATATTATTTGTAAAAAATAATCTCTGACTGTTCCTTTGACGTAAATGTCACAGCCGCAGTGGCTTTTTTCCAATAATTGTCAAAGCCAACTGCATTTTTCGAATTTTCTGATACACATTATTATTCTTATTGTCTTTGCCGTCAACTTTCATCCCTTTAACTTTTTAACCCGCTTCAAAAGGTCAGATTAAACTGAAACTTTGCACACTTATCAAGGACCGATGACAATACAATAATTTGACAACTTTGTCCTAATGTCCTCACCAGGATCATCAGGATAAAATAAAATTTAAAAAAACGGCTAATTTATTGTCGAGAATTTGGCGGGGGAGCCGTTGTCATTAATATATATTTTATTATTGGTGACAAACGTGCCGAGGGATAATGGCAAGAGGGTAACTAAAAAAAAATATAGTTTAAGAATTGATATCAACCCCACGCTTTTTACAATAAAATAATAATCTCAATATTAAAAAAAAAAAAAAATTCGGTTTGTTATTAAAGCTTAAAGTTTTTTTTAGTTTTTTTATTTGTATCTCCTCAAATAAGGAAGCTATTAGCGTTTGCGGTTTTCCTATTTTTCAGGTTTTTGTAATATATCTCACAAAGTAGGCTATGGATTTCAAATTTCTTTTTACTGAATTATAGTTCACAAAAAATGGGATAACTATTCTTAAAACTTTATTCTCCTACAATAGATGTTAAGCGAGGTATTTAATACTAAAGACGAGGCACACCGTGCAACTTAACGTAAAGTTTAAAAAAAAATGCAATTATTGCCAGCTTACACTTACCCAGTAAAATTATAAAAACATTGCTGTAAAACATAATTTTTCTGGACCAAACTAACTTATAGTTAGTTGTCCCTTTAATAATCCTGATTGGACATAAACCACAAATTCTACTTAGCTGAACAACAGGCGAGATACTTTTATAAATAACCGTTGAAACAAACACGCCATTTTTAATCTCTTTCATTTCAGTTCGGCTGAAACAGCACCCGTTACTCTGCGGAATAAAAAAACTTCGTGAAGTGTCTGGCGTTTTCGATTAAATTGAGGTTGTTACTTTATCTTTTTTTACGGATTTGATTGATGTGAACATTTTACTTTCGGAGTTGTTGCATTAACACGGCTAGAGTAGTTGAAAACAACAATAATTCGATAAATATAGATTTGGGCAGGTAATAAAAGCTCTTGTGTTGATCCTGTAATTTTGTTGGTTTAAATAACAATAACGATGTATGAAGTGTTTTCGTAAATATTTTATTAGTTTATTGTCTAGATAAAAAATGCTTGGAAATATTGGGAATGTTTGTTAAAAGGTTTTTAACAACCATCGACGTAGGCTTTTAAAAGCTAGGCGAAAGTAGGATTAAGTGATTGAATTAGACGCAGCCTACTGTTCCACGTTTTGAGTGTCGCCTAATTAAAGAAGCAGAAGCTATATAAGCCATTTAGTATCCTAAAAAGGATACTAAGGATAGGACTTGAAAAAATTCAAAATGTGGTTTGATCAACAATTGTTATCTTTAAATTGGGATAAGACTAAATATTTGGCCTACTTTACATCATATAAGAAATATTTACCTGATTTTAGCATTATACTCAGATGATCGAGAAATCCGTTCTGCAAGAAGTATTAAATAGTTCAAATGTGCTTTTAGAGGGCGGAATATTAAAACATAACATTTTTAGTCGCAAACTAGTCTATAAAATCTTTGTTTTACTATAAAGAACGTAACCAGACTGCAACCAACAGCTACTCTCCGGGCTATGTGCCCCGCCGAGCGCCGAATTACAAGTTACAAGTCTGGCGCGTTAAGTGTAATAATTGAATATTACCATCAAAAAGCTAATGCTTCGATTGCAACAAACACCAGCCGAAAGATTGATCCGACTTAAAGGAGCTCTCTTGCCAGCCGTCACACACCAATTGCAGACTGCAGTTTCGAGCTGTTGGCTCTCGTCAGTGCAAGGTAGGCATGTGACGACCGGCACGAGGATCCTTTGACTATTTGGTACATCCCGGTATTTTTACAATAGCGACATGTAAAATAGTCAGCAGGCGCCATCTAGCGGTTCAGTGTCTGTTGCAATCGAAAAATAAATAGCCTAACTGGACTTGGCATAGTTCAAATGTGCTTTTAGAGGGCGGAATGCTAAAACATAACATTTTTAGTCGCAAACTCCTCTATGAAATCCTTATTTTACTATAAGGAACGTAACCAGACTGCAACCAACAGCTACTCTCCAGGCTATGTGCCCCGCCGAGCACTGAATTACAAGTTACAAGTCTGGCGCGTTAAGTGTAATAATTGCATATTACCATCAAAACGCTAATGCTTCGATTGCAACAAACACCAGCCGAAAGGCTGATTGTAAAGGAGATTGCTCGCGACAAGCTTTTATATCATAAAAAAAATTATATAATGTATCAAAATGATGGGTTTGATTTACTTACTTCAAAGTTTATTTTCTAATTTTTAGAGCATTTAAATAAAAGCTTTTTATTAAAATATTTTTTTATATAATTTTATTTTTGCTTTTTAGCCTTTTGATATACTGTAATCCCCAGATATCGATTTTGAGACGAATCGGATCATAAACGATAAAGTCGCCCGTCATCTTGAACTAAATTTTGACTAGAAATTCGCAATCCGCGACCCCAAAAACCCCCAGATATCGATTTTGATCGATTTGGATCTAAATGACAAAAGTCGTCAGCCATATTGGCGCCGCCATTTAGAATTTACGAATTTTGACTAAAAATTTATAATCCGCGACCTAGAAAACCCCCAGATATCGATTTTGAGTTGAATCGGATCTTAAACGGTAAAGTCGTCCGCCATCTTGAAGTCGCCATCCTGAACTAAATTTTTGACTAGAAATTCGTAATCGGTGAACCCGAAAACCCCCAGATATCGATTTTGATCGATTTGAACCATAAATGACAAAAGTCATCCGCCATATTGGCGCCGCCATTTTGAATGTCTAAATTTTGACCAAGAATTTATAACTGGCGATCTTGAAAACCCCCACCTATCGATTTTGAGTCGAATCTGATCATATACGGTAAAGTCGTCCGCCATCTTGAAGCCGCCATCTTGTTTTTTTCTCATATGAAAATGATAAAGTGTATTGTCACCGGACTTATACAATGTGCAAAATCAGCCATATTGGCGCCACCATTTTGAATTTATGAATTTTGAATAAAAATTCATAACCAGGCAAGTAAAGGCAAGTAAAAGATCCCTACTCTTCTTAAGGGAAGAGGTTCGGCAAAATTCCTGGTTGGGGGTAGCTCGTCTACAGGCGTCGGTGTTAGGCCTCAGTAGCGGAAATAGGCCGACGTTAAATAAATGTAATAAAAAAAAAAAAAAAAAAAATCTTGAAGTCGCCATCCTGAACTAATTTTTTGACTAGAAATTCGTAATCGGTAAACCCGAAAACCCCCAAATATCGATTTTGATCGATTTGGACCATAAATGACAAAAGTCATCCGCCATATTGGCGCCGCCATTTTGAATGTCTAAATTTTGACCAAGAATTGGCGATCTCGAAAACCACCAAATATTGATTTTGAGTCGAACCTGATCATAAGCCGTAAAGTCGTCCGCCATCTTGAAGCCGCCATATTCTTTTTTTCTTATATAAAAATGTTAAAGTGTATTGTCACCGGACTTATACAATGTGCAAAATTTCAAAGCTCTAGCTTAATTAGAACTTATCCAAATTTAGATTGCAAGATTTGACCTAAACAAACTAACTAACAAACAAACATTGGAAGTTTATTAAAAGCTTTTAATTAAATAGAAAGAACATGAACTTTTCAAAACAGGTGTAGCAAAAAAGGATATAGGTACAAAGCACTTTGTCAATTTAGTACCAGATTGTATAATCAACTGCCTTTGAACATTAGGAATAGTAAGACTGTTTATTTTTAAGAAATCGGTTAATATGTAGATGAGAGGAAATGATGGTTTTTATTTACTCATTTAATAGATACATAACTTATCTCTATCAGTTTTCTTAAACTCTTATGTATTAAATTTCTTTTCTTTCTTCTAGATTATATTATTGTCATTTATCCATGCGCAAGTTTTCAAATTTAATAAGGACGTAAGTCTGTCTATATTTATTTATTTCTTTTTGTAACATTATTATTATACTATTTTTTGTAAGTAGGTAAATAAATATATTATTATTATATGCAAGTATAGCAGTTACAACCTACAATATGTTAACAACTGATAGTGAAATCAGTCTAAGAATTGTATTAATTTGCTTTTAGCATAACGAAAAATATATTGACAACATTTGAATTAACACTGCTCATTACCCATGGCTACAAATTAAAAATTAAATTAAATAGCAAAATTTAAATTTTGGGACATTTCCCTCTGTCTTTAGTAATTAGATTAGGAAAAATACCATATTGGTTGCAATTAAACTCCAAAAACCACCCCCTCGTTTTTCTTATCCGGGCCTGGATTTGCCGGATCGGTTTTTTTGGTTAATTCCAGACAATTAAGCAACTTTCAACCCCAAGTCACCTCGCCCTGCTCCAGGGGTTAAAACCACCCCGCACCCCCAACCACAATATCATCATAAATTTGAACAGAAATTGGTATACCCCCGTTTTCGGGGGCGAGTAACACGACGGTGGCAATATTTTATCACTCATCCCTCTCCAACCACCCCCATACGCAGCACCCCCTTGCCTTTCTTATCTGGGCCTGGGCATGCGAGGTTTGACGGATCGGTTTTTTTTTTGCTTAATTCTAGAAAATTAAGTAACTTTTTGAAGGTATTTTGCCTTTTGAGGGTGCGGTTCCAATCCTTGGGGTCGGGTCTCAGCTTGTGGTCGATAGTTGCTCAATCAAAAAAACCATTGTCATTATCGTATTCCTCACCTTCGAAAACGGGGGGGGGACGTATTTTACTGCATTATATATATTTTTATACAATTATTTATTTTTAAATTTAATAATTTAATAGTTACAAACAATTCCTTATTTTTAATTGTTAAATTGAAACAGGATGACAAGATATGTTGTTACAGCTCCTGCTATCTGAAAAACCATATCTTTATTATATGGAAAAAAATTCCATAAAATATATTTGACGACTTACCGATGTTAACAGCGACCTGTTGATTTTGAAAAATCCGCAGCAAGTGAACTTTATTTTGCAGTAGCTCAGTTGCATGGCCAATATTGTGAGCTGAAATGTAAAATATGTCAGTATATTTTTAAGGTTATTGAAGTAAATTTTGAATTTTGTTTATGTGATCTGAATTTAATTTAAATGAACAATCGTTTTTTAAAATATTTAAACCCATTATCGTGTAAAATTCCACAGTAAGGATATTAGTCCAGGAACGGCGTCATCGAAAGGGAGTGATAGTTATATTAAACGAGGTAGTAGATTTTTCTTTATCATCTTGTATATACCGGGTGTTAGAAAAGTATGGGAACGGTGGATAATCTCGAACAGTTTGCATCAAATCGAAAAATAAAAAAATACGTATCAAAAATTTTTCAAAAAACTCTACTGATATCAAAATGACCTCACCACCCACCACCCTGTGGGTGGGGCGAGGGGCAACTTTAAAATTTCAAATGGAAACTCCTATTTTTTATTGCGGAATCGGATTCTACGGCAAACAATACGTAAATTTTATTCCGGACATTTTTTCGATTCTTGCATGGTGTCGCTGTAATCGCAAAAAATGAAAAGAAAACATTACTGTTTCAAGAGTAGCGTCTTGTGCCCATAAAAAAACGTCCAATTCAAAAACTGAAAAACACGTATTTGTTGTTTTTACGAAATCCATCCATTGACATTGGATTCGACTCTCCCACCCCTAACCCAGTAGGTGGGGCGGGAGGCAATTTTGAAATTTGTAATGAAAATCCCTATTTGTCATAGCGGATTCGGAATCTACGGCCAAAAATACGTGAATTATATATCGGGCATTTTTTCGATTCTCGCAAGGTGTCGCTGCAATCGCACAAAATTGAAATAAACCTTAAGCGTCCATAAGTTTGTAAATATTTATAAACTCTAGTATTCGTGTTGACATAAAAACGTTCAGTTTAAAAAACAATATCTGTGATATCTTGGTTTTTATGAATGTTTTTTTTAAAGTGTTCTCAATAACAGTATTTGTTTTGTGAAATTTCTACGAGAACGTTCAGTTTTCTCCAACTTTTGTAGAGGCAGGAGCGCACTTTTATACGGAAAAAGTTATTTCATTTTTCATTAGTTCTCGCATTTTTTTCTGCATAATGGGGTACTTTAACAGAGGAAGAGAGAGTTTCTCTTTTAATGATGCGAGGGTGGGGCGATAAAGAAAGGTCCTATGATGAAGTTGTGATTTTATTCAACGAAACTTTCCGTGTAGATCAAGTGGGAATTTCTAAATCTACTGTGTCCCGTACCATCAAACGATTCCTAGACACAAGGACAAATAAAAATCGTCCAAAATCTGGAAGACCAAAATCTGAAACATCTGAAGCTCGACAAATGGAAGTGGCCCAGGCATTTGTTGAAAATCAAAGGTTATCAATCAGAAAAGCCAGTCAACAGCTTGATATGAGTGCATTTTCAGCTCATAAGGATTTTAAACGAAATTTCATCCTTTCAAAATTCACCTTTACCAAGAGTTAAATGAAGATGATTTTGATCGGCGACTTGAAATTACCATTAAAACCTAATTCTACATATTTTGACTACCTTACAAACGCTACCCCTAACTTTGAACGCTATTTGCGAAAGTTAAGTAAGGAATAGCTAAGATGTCGATATAACAGTATTTGTGTAAAATTTAATGGGTAACAGTTTGTATTTTTTGGATTTTGAGTGTATTTTGCTTAATACTGATCGAAATTAGAAAACCAGGTAATCTATGAACTTCAAATTACATGCTCCACAACTTTCATTCTATGGATTCTTTTATTTAGATTAGCCGTATCAGAACTAAGGACGTTTAAAAAGTTACCCAGTGTGAATTTTTTACAAGTTGGTAAGAATTGTTGTTATTCGACTGCCAATTACGCCCATAACTGAAAAAAATGCCAAAAAACGTTTTTTTCCTATTATTAATTACATTTAAAAAAGAAATACAACATTTATGTATTTTTTGCATTGAAATATTTCAACAAAAAAATACCCAAAAAATTAAATGTTACATATTTTTGGAAAAATTGAAAAACAAATATTTAAATTTTCAAACCAAACACATTTAGATTCTTAATATAATTATTACAAATAACTTTTCCTTATAGGACTTTTCCATATTTTGATTAATAAGAGCATTTCAGGTCATTTTAAAATTTATAATTACATTTTGCAGGTGTCATACTTGTGAGAGGGCAAATATTTTTGGCAAATTTATAGTTATTAATAATGCTGAAAGTAATTCTGAAACCCGTTTAAAAAAAAACAATCGAATAAAAGAGTTTAAAAAGTGCAGACTTTTTGGCGGACTATGTATATGACATTTTATAAAAATCTCAAGTTTGAACCCTATCTATGTGTGGATTTTAAACATATTTCCGCTGCCTTAATCCGCCGCCGGCATTGCTAGAAATATTAAAAATATTTTTCCTGATATTAATTACAACTATACATTAAGATAGATTGAAACTATCAGACCGCTAAATCTTCATTTGGGATCACTGTGCGTCGAGTATGAAAATAATAGGAATTGGTTTAGATTATTTCAGTATCTATAAATATGGGTAAACAGAACCTTATAAATTCATATTGGACAATTTTCAAGTTTCTAATAAATGGCGAACTCGCCGGGGTCTGACTCATTTCCATCATTTTAAACCACCTTGTCCATTTAAAACTGCATAGCTGCAATTAATTAGATTCTTTCTACATTTTACTTGCGCTCTGAGCGAGTATGTTCCTGTAATGTTTAACAACAAAATCGACCAAACGGATTTTGGGCCTGACTCGTTTTCAAACATTCAAATTATAAAATTAATTGCGGCAGTCGGGACAATGGCTGCTGCATTTGCCAGACTTATGTCGTCTTGACTTAGACTTATGGCAGTTCGACCAAGGTTTAGGAATTGGTGTAATTTTGTTCAAAAAATTGTGGAGGGAAATTGTTAATAGAACACTTACCGCCTTCTTGACGTCTTCTTCAAAGTTGCAGCTCAAGAGTTCGCAGATTAAGTTGGAAGTTTTCTTATTCTAAAAAGTCGAAAGAAGAGGTACAATATATTAAAAGCGACGACTATTAGTATATGCAAATTAGATAAAAAAATAGTGAATAGGAGAAATGATTAATAATAAAACATAATATTTTTAGTCGCAAACTCCTCTATAATGTCCTTATTTTGCTATAAGGAACGTAACCAGACTGCAACCAACAGCTACTCTCCGGGCTATGTGCCCCGCCGATCACTGAATTACAAGTTACAAGCCTGACGCGTTAAGCGTAATAATTGCATATTACCATCAAAACGCTAATGCTTCGATTGCAATACTTAATGCGCCAGGCTTGTAACTTGTAATTCAGCGCTCGGCGGGGCACACAGCCCGGAGAGTAGCTGTTGGTTGCAGCCTGGTTACGTTACTTATAGTAAAATAAGGATTTTATAGAGGAGTTTGCGACTAAAAATATTATATTTTAATACTCCGCTCTCTAAAAGCACATTTGAATTATGATTAATAAGGTTTGAGATATTTGCTGTGAAACTTCATGTAAGATCGATTTTTACCTGTGCTCTCCAAACTACCCCTTAGTTTGGATGCTGTTACAGCGAAATAGGTGGGCATAAGTTACAAAGCCAACAGAACATTTTTTATACAGAATTTTATTCCAGAACGTGGTAATGCTAACTTGACTATCGAGTTGACATTATCATGTTTTTTTTTTAATAATGGGCGACAAATTTTTTCTTTTCACTACAAATTCACGACGAAAAAGCGACAATTAATCCATATACTGACATTGCCAAATTTCGATATAGTAATGCTAACTCTTATCCAATATAATTGAATAGTAAATACAAACAACCGTATCTTAGACTTAGTCCTTAGTAATCATAAAACAGAGGTAAATAATTCTACTGACCACTTACTACCTGAGGACGATCATCACGCTCCTCTGGATATCTATTTACAAATACAACAAAAACAAATTAAAAATTCTGTTAATTCTTCTCCTATGTATAATTTTAGAAAAGCTAATTTCCATAAGCTCTACGATGACTTAACTAAGATTGATTTTGCTAGTATTGATCAATGTAAAGATGTGAATGAGGCATGTGTTATATTATATTCTATCCTGGACTCTGTTTTCATTGATAGCATCCCAAAAACTTTAGTTAAAACTAATAAATACCCACCTTGGTTTAATGGTAATATCATTCGCAATATAAAGGCAAAATCAAAACACTGGCGCAACTTAAAAGAAAAATGGTAACTCATATGAATTGAATCAATTTAAAATTCTAAGAGCAAACACAAAAATCGATATTGATAACGCGCACAAAGAATATCTTATCAATATTGAGAACCAAATTAAGTCCAATCCAAATCACTTCTGGTCATATGTAAACAGCAGAAAAAATATATCCAGTATTCCTAGCGTTATGACCTATAATGACTCCATATTAAACGAACCACAAGTAATAGTTGACGTATTTGCTAATTACTTTCAAGAGTCATATTCCGCATCTACAAACTTTGCTTATGATATAAATAGTAATCATTGTAATACTAACAATTTATGCATTCCCTATATTACCGAAAATGATGTACTCAAGGTACTTAAGAAAACTAAACCCAAAACCACCACAGGTCCTGATGGTATTCCGGCCTTTCTCCTTAAAGATTGTGCCATTTTATTTGCAAAACCGCTAGCTAGTATTTTTAATTTGTCTATTAAAACTGTTACTTTTCCAGAAGTCTGGAAAATATCTAGGATCTGTCTGGTCAAAAAAAAATGATAGATGTGCTATTGAAAACTATAGGCCAATAGTAATATTGTGCAATTTTAGTAAATTATTTGAAAACGTAATATACGATATTCTCTTTAATCACGTTAAATCTCAAATTTGCCTCGATCAACACGGATTCATGCCAAATCGCTCTACCACCAGCAATCTGGTGTACATCACTCAGTTCCTAGCTGAACAGTTGGATGCTGGAGGCCAAGTAGATGTCATTTATACAGATTTTTCTAAAGCCTTCAACAGACTGGACCACGAAATTTTGCTGAACAAATTATCTGAATTTGGACAAACTGAGCACTTCCTAAACTTTTTTGAATCCTACTTGGACGACTAAATGTACAATACTGTGGATTTTGGTCTATGGATATCTCAGCGACATCAGGTGTTCCCCAAGGTTCTGTGCTTGGGGCCATTGTTCTTTAACATTTTTATAAATGATATCGTCATTGGCTTACACTGAAAAACAATACTATATGCCGATGACCTAAAATTTTTTACATCTATCACTAGTGCAGAAGACTATTAATTTGCAAAACGATCTTGTACAACTATGGTCTTGGTGTAGCGTAAACAATTTACAGTTTAATATCTCAAAGTGTAGCTTTATGACATACACTCGTGCACAAAATCCAATAAAATTTATCTATACAATTAATGATGATGAACTGAAGAGCTGTGGTCATTTCAAAGATCTAGGAGTAATATTCGAACCAAAGTTATCTTTTATTAGCCATATCAATTAAATCACCGCTAATTCCTTCAAAAATTTAGGCTACATTATCCGTAATTGTAAAGAATTTAACGAAAATACACTGAAACTTCTTTTTAATTCATTTGTGAGGTCAAGACTTGAATATGCTTCAATAGTCTGGAGTCCTGGTTATGAAAATCATAAATATAGCATTGAAAAACCTCAGAGGCGTTTTCTTAAATACCTCTGGTCCAAAAGTTCTGGAAATTATCCAGAGAGAGGTTTTCCACATTGTGACTTATTACATAGATTTAACTCGAGTGATCTTCAACTACGTCGGACGTATCACTCTCTTGTATTCCTTTTAAGATTTTAAATGGCACTATTAACTGCCTTGAAATTCTTAGTTGAATTAGATTTCATGTTCCTAATTTTCAGACTCGCTCGCATTCGTCTCTATTCTATTTGCCTGCACCAAGAACAAATTTGCTGTTATTTTCTCCCCTGCACCGTATGTGTTCCAAATATGATTCTTTATATAATAATATAGATATTTTTAATACTAGTATATCCAAAATGCGAAATGTGGTTCTCAATTCTGCACCAACAACTGTAGCTTCTAAACTATTTTATTACAACTCTTAGGACTATTCTAATCATAGACTTATTTTGTTAATTTTTATTATCATTTAATTGTTTCCTTTAATTAAGTTATTGAGTTTTAGTTTTTATTTAGTTTTCTTTTTATGTTTGTAAAATTCCTGCCCTATAATTGGATTTCTGTCTGGGCGGTCGTAACAAAAAAAAAAAATAAAAAAAAAATAAAAAAAATAAAAACTTGACGGACGTGATACCTTCCTTTTATGTAACGTTTAGACAAAACTTTTTTTTCAGCAATCACGAATGAAGTTAATGATTTGCACGAACTATTAATACTATATCAGCATCAGGTGATTTCTTGGATAATTCACACATTTTTACAAAATGAATTTCTTGCGGATGTACATAACACCTCGAGCTTGCAGGAAAATTTGATTAACGCGTATTGGCGCTTAATTCATTCGAGTGGATTTGTCATACATTTTACTCTGATAGGGAATGCTTTTATTCTCACCAAATTTTTTACCTGATTTCATCTCAATTGATTTTTCCGATCAGTATGCATAATTGTTACCTGTCTTGCAGAATATGCAGTTTTATATATAAAGACAACTTATTGATCACTATTCTAAATAGATTTAGTATGCAATTGATTGACTTGAAAATAAGACGTGTACTTACTTCATTGAGACACAACTGGCATGGCTCTACGATGGTCAAAACTCTTCCCAAATGGCCGAACAACCAAGCTGATTGCAAACTGATGAAGAGCAGGTTTCCATCGTTCATAATTTCATTGAGCAGGAAATACGGGGTCACAATTAAATGGAGTAGACAGCTGAGCATAATTAACTGTAAAAGTAAAGGCAGTAAATATTTCCGTTGCAAAAAGGTTTACTCTGAGACGAATACGTACGTGTATACCGTATGCCATGCAATCGTTCACCGTTTCAACTGCTTCATATATTTTTTCCTGGAATTTGCTTAGGGTAACTATCCGGTCCGCTAAAAGTCAAATAGAAAGAGCAAATTCTGTAAGTAAATATACAATGTGTTCAAAATTTGCCTCCAATTTGTCAACCAAAATACGCATTTCCGAATTACCTGTAGTGGATTCAAACTTTTTTTTTTAAATTGTGGAATAAAAATATTGGCGTTTCAATATGAGAAAAAACGGAACAAAGTCAGCTGTAGCTAAATGTTCAATTTCTTCCTCGTTTTGTTCACCCCCTCATAATTCAGAGGAGCTGAACCTGAAGGTTACCCCCATGTTCGAAAGGGGGTAATTTCGATTCTCTATTCAGCAGTATAAAGTATTCAAAAAATCAACTCTCAGGAAATGAAAATGGTCATTCGCCAAGTGAATTATTAGTACTAAATATTTGTATGAGAAAATAGAAAATGATCCTTACCTATGTTAAATTTTTCGACAGTTTTCATGCTCGAATTTATACCAGACATGTTTTCTTTCATACTTCCTGGTTTTTCGATAGGAGTGACCGCCGTTTGCTCACTCGCCTTAGCTACGTACGGTTGGACGAAGATTTTCCTGTACAGTTTATCCACGTTCTCCTTTTCAATATCAGTCAAACTTTTGTTCAGAAACGATATTCTTATCTTGATAAAAAATATTATGTGCCAGAAAAACACTTCTTGCGTCACTAAGATCCAATACAAGAAGTAAAATGACATATAATTTCTAAAAAAAGTTGCTGTCATCTGGGATTTCTTGGTCGATGTAGCCCACACGCCCATATCGTATGACAGAAGTGTTAGGGTCACCAGGAACACAGCGGAGATGAAGTAAATCGAGGCGTTTCGAAATTTTTTGTGCCTAGCAATAGGTATGATCGTATCAGCCTGCAAATAAAATTAAAAGCGTTAGCCTTGGCATTAGAAAGTGACAAGAATTTGATATGAGGCATCCTGTCACATGACAAGGCTTTTAGATGTATCAAATTACTATTGTTATGTGCAAGACTACGCCACTATCTTATAAAAAATTCGAGAACGGGCCAGAACGCCACGAATGATAGACTGGAATATTCTAGAGTGATCGGGTATATTTGACGCGGGTATATATAGCGTGGATCCGATCGTTTGGAGCACAGTTTTATATTAGACAAGCAAGTGATAAGATGAAATAAGAAACAGTATCAAGTTGTGATTTAAAGCAGTGAATTTATGTTAGATTAAAAATATAATTAGCTGCGCTATTATTAAGGATTCATTATTGAAATTTTAAGTGAATAAATCAGTGATTTGTGAAGATTTTTGTTGCAATTTATTGAACCTACATACAGGGTGTAAACACGTAACACTATGTTTAAAATTTTCTACAAATGCTTCGGCTTTTTAGAACTTTATCAAGAATACAATCACAAATGACCAGCATAATTTCTTAAATACTCCTCTACTAGATAAAATGTTAACAATTATTCATTCATTTACATTATTAGGAAAGGTCTACCCGAAAAATTCCCATAACTAAAGTTTAAGTTATAAAGATATTAGATCGTAAATGTTTTTAAGTATATTTAGAATAACCACTTCTGTTACTTTAATTTACCCTTTGTACTCTTGATAAAGGCATAAAAAGCCGAAACATTTGTAGAGAACCAACCACAAATTCAGTTCAGTACATTAAAAATAATTTTATTGGAAAGTGGAATCCTTGCCTGATTTAAACAGCGAAGCAACTCCCAGAACTTCTTCAATTTAAAGGGAAGCGCAACTGTATTAAAAACTATTATGACAATTACAATGCTTATATCAGAGCAGGTAACGTATCTACTCTTTTTGTCTTTCATTCTTATGGAATGCTCTTCGTCTTCTTGCAAGTCGTTTATTACTCCTAGGAGGGTTGCGATAGCTAGAAATGATTAATCGTATTTAAGCTTACAATAATGTAGTTTGAGAACTGCAAATCTATGGTTGATAAAAATCATAATTAAAAAAAAAACAAAACAAAAATCATGCATCAAATATAAATATTATTTAGATGAGTATAAGAAGACAAGAAAGTTAATGGGCTATACAGGGTGTTTGGTAAGGCGATGCCGACCCTGAACAGGGAAGTAGAGGGGACCATTTGGCATCTATATGACCAAATATACCTATATGAAAAATGCCATGGTTTTTTTATATTGCCGATTCTATACTTTTAAAAAAAAATTGCATATTTCATCATTTATTTAAGTATTACGTACTAAATTTAACTTTTGACATTCTGAAATTTTTTTTTCTTTACCCGAAATATATAAACTTCCAACAAAAATAAAAGTTTCTGTCGCCTATTAAAAACAAATTACATTTATTAGAAGAACATTGTAATGGTAATTAAAAATGTCTATTTTAAAAAGTCATCTAGATATTACAATTACTTTTAAAACTTCCCTATTATATCCTCTTTAAGTGGCAATATCATACATACTATCATGTTTTACCAGTCACTAAACACAAAAAGATCGGCAATAATTTTTCATTTAATCAAAAATTAAATATACGCGTTCTTTTAACAAAAACAAAACTATCAGAATCAGAACCACAGTCATTTTTTTGTTAATAATATCACTGACAGCTATCATGCGCAGACTTTCGTATTTTTTGTATTTTTAACGAAGTTTATAATTATCCTCAGTTTTGTGTCGTTTTGTACTAATAATTTGTTTTAAGTTTATGACATATTGAGTAAAATTAATTTCAATGGCTGCTTATAGTAACCAAGAGTATGCTGACATACTCTTTTACTATGGCAAAGCAGATGGAAATGCTTACCTTGCTGCATGATTGTATCGTGATCGATTTCATCCACGTAAAATGATTCCAGATCCTCGTGTATTCAGCAACACTTATCGCCGAATGGCGGAAACAGGTAATTTACATCATCATGAGTCTGCTGTAGGACCTGCACGCCATCAGCCCGAATATGACGAAAATATTCTAGCCGCATTTGCTGCAGATTCCACAACAAACGTTAGAAAAGTGGCATAGCAACTTGGATTGTCAATTTGGAATACTTGGTCAGTAATGAATGCAGAAAAAACATCCTTACCATTATACTTCAGTACAAGGCCTCGAAGATAGTGGCCCTGTACGGAAAAAAGAATTTTGTCGCTTTTTATTGAATGCCGATATTGAGGACCCTCATTACTTAAAATCTATTCTATGGACGATGAATCAAAATTGTCCCGAAAAGGCATAACCAATTTTCACAATCTCCATTATTGGGCGGACAAGGGTGACAACCCGGAAATGAAGAAACAAACTTCCTTTCAGAAAGAATAATTTTAGTCTCAATGTTTGTATGGGTGTAATTACTGGACATGCCATTGGGCCTCATTACGTACCAGATAACCTGAAAATCTGCCAATTCATCTTCGCCACCGTATCATATTCAAAAACGACGGATGTCCGGCTCACTACCGCTTGATATTCCGCCAACTCTTAGATCGAACATATCCTGTTCGGTGCATTGGGCGTTGGACCTATTCTGTGGCCTGCAAGGCCCCCAGACTTAACGCCACTGGACTATTACGTATAGGGTATGATGAAGGAACTTGTGTACAATGAGGAAATACAAAGACGTGTTCAACTAGTAGCGAAAACAAAAATAGAGCGAGCCGCTCTACAACTACGACAAGAAATGAGATTAAAGACAACTACTGTTGAAATTTGAAGACGGGCGAGGAAATACATTGCTACGATTAACACGTACATAGACAAATAAATACGTTGGATATTAATGGTTATAAGATATTACACAAAGAAACTCACTTGGGCTACTGTAGCGTAGCAGATATCGCAAACACAACTTACCCCGGATAAGTGATGTAACGTGCCCACGATAAAATTTCACTAGCTCAGGCTATCTCAGGGCGTTAAGCCCAAGTTTACATAAACTATGACAAATTATTAGTTTACTTACTTACACAAATCACTGAGGGTTCCATACGTAGTGGTCGCAGACGAAATAATGACACATTCTTTAAACATGAAATGAACTATATTGCAGAATTTACAAATATTGGTTCTCTAGCATGTAACCTGGCGATGTTCAAAAGGTGTGGCAAATTTCTTGATTAATAAGTTACAACATTAATAAAATGCCTCGTGTAGCTACACATCGGTTTACAACGTGAAGATAAATGGTAATAAATTCGGCCACAATGGGTATGATTTAGAGAACCTCCTTAAATAAATATAAATGCATCAAATCTTTAAATATGTACAAGTTACAATACAAAAGAAAGTATGAATGGAATATAACCGCGCAGAACCACTGAAGGTGGTCCCCGGTAAATAAAAACAACACACTTATCTAGGGTGGTACGATACCGATTTCGACGTTGAAGAGCCTGTAGCCCTACGGAGGTGTCTTCGGGACGAAAGAAATTGACCCGAGGATGGGGTTGATTATAGCCTCTCCAGCCCTGGAACGTTCTACTGTGTGTGGATGCCCCGTTCGTGGAACTTCTCTAATGGTGTGGAAGCCCTGTCCGTGGAACCCTCACTGATGAGAGAACAATCCACCAATGTTCGTAGAAAGTCACAGTTGGATGAATGGGGTCGAGCCCGCCTTTTAAGTTGACACGATACTTCCAAAGGAAAGCCTTGTATACTTAAATATCCTGCTTCCGTAGTTAAAATTTACTCACAACAACAAAATATTCCGCTAAACGGACCAACAACAGATGGAGAAAATTTTCCTGTGTTGACAATCCCAAAATCCACCGGGATGCCTCGGATAAAACGAGTTTTGTAGGATTATCAACTGTATACCGCCATCTCTCCTTTTCACCAGCTAGAAGTATATCGCGCCTCCCGTGGACAATAGCGAAACTCTGCTACGGACGTAGCGGCAATAAACTCTATACTATATTACTATACTATAGTTATAGAGTTCACTGTGTAGCGGTTGTTATTATGCGGCCCACAAAACGCTAAGGCGTATGGTGGGTCGTATGAGCTAGAGGTCCGCAACAACATTAGAAATAATAGGTCTCTGGGTCTCATTTTGAAGACCAGTAATAATAAATTTGTTCTCAAATAATAATTTTTGATTTAAATAAACTTTTTTGAAACGACAGCTTTATTTTTGTCGAAAGAAACCTTGATCGTATGTATGATATTGCCAGTTAAAGAGGATATAATAGAGAAATTTTAAAAGTAATTGTAATTCTAGACAACCTTTTTAAAAAATTTTGTAAGACTACGAAAATTCAAATTTTTAATTACCATTACAATTTTCTTCTAATAAATGTATTTTTTTTTAATAGGCGACAGAAACTTTTGTTTTTTTGAAAGTCTATGAATTTCGGGTAAAGAAAAAATATAGATATTTCATAATATCAAAAGTTAAATTTAGTACGTAATATTTAAATAATTGATGAAATATGGAGATTTTTGAAAAAGTACAAAATCGGTAATATAAAAAAACCGTAGCATTTTTCATATAGGTATGTTTGGACATATAAATGCCAAATAACCCCCTCTACCTCCCTGTTCAGGCTCGGCATCGCCTTACCAAACACCCTGTGTAAGACGGTATTTGGCATCACCCCATAAAAAAAAAGTAACAGGAAAACCTGATTATTGTACTGCAAAAATGAAACGAACTAAATTGACTGGTTGATAGTTTATATACGGGGTGATACGGAAGATATACAGCAGCCTCTAATATTTACAAATTCTGGAAATGTCTCCAATCCATCTAAGAGATGGCCAAATTGAAGTAGGCTTAAAAACAACTACCACTTAATGTCTACTGTATTTCAGCAAGATGAAGTTCCTCCAGACAATAGTAATACAGTATTAAATGAGTATTGAACTCCAGTCCTCAACAGTGAGACTTTGGAAATTAGAATGGGGACTATTGTAAATGAAATTATCTTACAGCAACCTCAAAATATGCCTCGTTGTAAAAGACGTCTGCCAGGTTATAAAAATATCAAAATTTTATCTTATGTTAGTAAATAAAAAAAAGAGGCTGCTATACATCTCCTGTTCCACACGGTTCTAGTCTTATTATATTGGAAAATTAATTTAGTACTTACTTAATATGATGGCCAGCAAATAACTGTATATCCCATATCCAGTCGACCAATTCATCTTGTACTGAGCACCATATCTGGCATATTTTATTGGTAGCAGTCCAAAAAATCTGGACACAACAATAACTGGTTGCATAATTTCGAAAATTTCTTGCGAAATATTTATATCTTCGACAACCATTCTGCAAATTGCAGTGATAATAAACTTGTATTAGCAGTAATTGTATATGGTGATAAATATAGGAATACGAACTACACTTAATAGTCAATATCAGTATCTATTTTATATACGTCTTTATATAAGGTGGGGGCGAGCGTAGGTGCGTCTTTACTATGTACATACTTCGGTATGCGATGTAAGGCAACGACAGGCGCAGTTAGTAGTTGGAGGTCATATCTTCCGACTCCCTTAAAATATCAAATTCATATTTTAAACTTAATCATAGGCTATCCGGACACTAGTTTCCATGGTACCAATTAAACCATGTGTTTAAAACAACGCGAATTTACAACATTTTATTAATACATTTTTTTACACAATGACATAAAGAATGCTTTGAAATATGACTTTGACATTTCTTCAAAAATCACAAAATAATTCAATATTTTACTTCAGAAAGTCAAGCCACAATAAAAAAGTTCTTCAGACACTTAAATTTACGAAAAAACTACAATTCTTTATAAACAATTCTGAAAAAAATCACAATTCATGGATAATTCATAAACAAATTGCAGCTCGAACCGTACAAATTGCAGCTCGAACCGTACAAATAGCTGCCCTAAAGAAATACCGCCCCTACACCATCTCGATCGACATCAAAACTACTTTCCGTTCCCCAATCGAACCATTTTATTTCGTTTCCAGACATTTTTTACAAATCATTTTCTTCTTCGATTCAACTGTTCATTCACCTTTTAAATCAAAACAAACTTCGATTCCATTCAAATGTAGAGTATCAGTACTTTCGCTATATCAAAACTCACTTCCCTGTAATTCTATTCTATGTTTTTATCAAAACTTATTTCCGACCGCGCAAGCAGTATCTCGATTTAAATTGAATCCACGTTGTTCACCGCAAAGCAGTAGGCACGAATTCATATCATTTCAACTCTTTGTGCAGAACCTCCCGGACGACTTTACGTGGTCGTTTTGAAATTGATACATTATTCCAAACAATTTCCTTCAATAACTTAAAGAGTAATATCGATTAAAACTTTGATTTAATATAAAACAATTCCCCATTTTAATGTTAATACGGTCATCAATTCCAAATTTTAACATTTATACATTTCTGATGAAATATTGCGCAATCGAGCTCGCACTGAATGGCTGGGGACATTTCCAGACCTGTTCCAGCCATCCGCACGACGTCTCCAACGAACCGTATAAAAGGTCGAGGCTCAGCACACTCTGGCCAAGTCAGTTTCCGGTGTACCTCACGTTAGTTTCCGTGCTTTCGCGAGCGAAGTCTAAAAAAACTTCAAGTGTTTAATGTAGCTTCCAGGTCGCTTAAATCAACAAAATCGAGTAGCCTGGCTGCTTCCTTGGCTGCCCAAGTAAAAAAGTTAACAAATCAATTTGCTCTCGTGCACTAAACAAAACAATTTGCCCTCGCGCATTAAATTAAAGTGAATTTTTTCGGACTCTTAAACCAAAACTAAATAAAATAATTTTTTTCCCAAACCGGAATTTCCGTATCGCAATGTTATCATTTTCACAACTCGTGTAAAAAATTAAATATTTAAGTTAAAAAAAAATTCTACTTTGTTAATTTCTCTAAATAAATATTCTTAATTTCGTCTAAAATCAAAGTGTTTCATTCAAGAAACTCATATACAGGGTGTTCCCCTTATGGATTCTATTGGACTGGATTTCATTAAACCTAGGCAAACACGAAGTGCTTTGTTTTGTAATAAATCTACCCAATGAAGTAAATTATTGCTGGCTGCTCCATAAAATATTGAACCGTAATCTATTACTGATCTAATTAGAGATTTATACATTAGAAATGATACTGCTGGATCTGCAACCCAGTTAATTTTATAACAGCTACGAATGATGTTTAATTGTTTTTTGATTTTGAAATTATGTTTTCAATATGTGTTTTCCATGTCAACTTCTGATCGAGATAAAAGCCCAAATATTTCACTACCTTTTTATATGACATCTGACAATGATCTAAAACAATTGTTTCCCGCTCAGGTGAATTATGTCTGGAAAAACAAATGAGATGTAGGTTTTATTGTACGAGATTACTAGTTGTTTTGTCAATGCCCATTGTTTAATATCATGAAAGGTTTCATTGAGAGTTTCAACAGCTTTGTGTAAATTTCTTTTTTCGGTGTAAAAAATAAAATCATCAGCATATTGGAA
Organism: Leptura quadrifasciata; assembly: GCA_963675555.1. Classification (NCBI taxonomy): domain Eukaryota; kingdom Metazoa; phylum Arthropoda; class Insecta; order Coleoptera; family Cerambycidae; genus Leptura; species Leptura quadrifasciata. Next base: position 14,439,971 of record OY776680.1, read on the forward strand.
AATTTTTATACTACCTTCCAGATAGATATCATTTGTATATATATTAAATAGAATAGGGCTGAGCACCGATCCTTGCGGAAGTCTCTGTGAAGCCAAACGTGGACCCACTAAGGAGGTATTTTTAGACGAAAGTTGAAGGTGTGTTTTATGATTTCCCACCACATATAACCCCCACCCACGAATTTTTATGATAGAATGTTAAAAAAATCATTAAATTACAAAGTAATAATAAACAAATTAATTATAACTCTAACACCCTGTATCTTTTTACCTATAAATATCTCATTAAAGCATTATTGGCTAAATCGGGATATTTCGACTCCTACTATTTACAGTTAAGTGTTGTACCGTTACTTATGAATCACTCAGTATACAAAAATGATAAAACACTTTCAAATAGCTTTGCGATATTTGGAATTAACGCTATAGGCCTATAATCGTCAATGAAAGATATATTACCTGACTTGAATACTGGACAAATTGATATTTTCCAGCAGTTTGGAAATACACACTTATCGACAATTAGGTTGTAAATTTTACACAACGGTTTCTCGGAACGATTAATATTAATACAGTCTTTAATCAAAAATGCCGGGATATGAGTTGCACCCATGTTGAAATTCGGTTTTATTTTCTTAACTACTCTGCTAGTATCAGGGATTTTGATAATAATACCAACATGTTCCATCTTTATTCAATTACAGTTAATGAGAAAGAGGAAACTACCTGGTGAAAATTCAGGGTAGGCAGCGAAAAGTACACATTTAACCAACACTCGGGATTATAGTAAACAAATGGAATTAATATTTCACATTACTTTCAATCAAAACATGCTTCCGTGGCTACATGTAAACATGTAGTGGTTGATTTATATCTCTCTGGCATATATAAATATTACAATGCTTTAAAGGATTGATGGATAATGACACTAAAACATTTTTCATATTTTTCAGTCGAGCAAGGTGGTAAACAATTATGATAATGGTTTTAATTGTAACTAAATCAGTTCCTTCTTTTTGAGTACTTTGATTAATGGTTAGACGAGTGACAGCGTTTTAGTTGCTAAAAAAAATTGGGAGTAGTCACAACTTAATTTGGGAAATACAAATGTACATGAATATCAATTATGTTTTTTTCGTAAAAATCATTTTTCACTTTTGTCTGTGTAAATAATATTCTAATAAATCTTTATGTTTATATTCCAGGTGTGGACCCAGAGAAGTACTGTAGGCCTCGGTAAGTGTTTTGCATCTTTTATAATAAATTTGATAGTGCTAATTTTAATTATTATGACATACCAAGAATAAATGTAAAAGTTAATAGAACGCGATTTGAAAAAATCGACATAATCCAGTCAAATAGTGATTCATCCTCGCAATGAAAGATAATGAGCTATAAACGTGTACAAATCTTTGTTTTCACAATTTATAAGTTGGCTCAAAAGTCTCATAGAATCTCGTATTGAAGATCAAAGATTGGAAAAACAGATGTTTTGTAAATATTTTGTTCTTTTGCTCTAAATGACATTTGGAGTTATTAGAACAGTTGTAGAGCATAAAATTTTCTACAAATTCGGTTTTATTCAATATTTTATACAATTAACTTTCTCGAGATAGAGCACGAAGGGTCCCACCCTTAGCGCTTAGCCGTATGTATGATAACGCTAAGTCAACTGTGGAATCCAATACATGTACGGTTTATAAAGTTATAGTGGAGCAAAAGTAGCCCAAAATAAGGCGATAGAGAAAATTTTACATGGATCAATGCGACATAAAAAAATAACTTTGTTTTGGTGCAAATAAGAATACCCCGAGTTTTCTATTTCGAGTAGGTGGGGGAACCCTTTTTTTTGCGGAAAAGGGGTCAATTGGTCATTGGTTTTTCAGTTTTAATTTATTTTGTACCATTTAAAATGCTAGTTAAGAAACGAAAACTGTACCCTTTTATTACATATGTTCAAGGAACGTTCAGTTTCAATTTTGTCAAAATCGGCTCACAGCCTCCCAGGCTATGTGTATATAAATATACTGAAAAAACTTAAAAAATTGAATTACGGCTAACTTGGCTAAAATTAAACCAAATTTAATGAAATTTTAGACGAAAGTAACCTATATAACCAAGAAATAACCTGCAAAATTTTAGTAAAAAATATCTAACAGTTTGGCCGCAATTCCATTTTAAGTCCAAATTTCACAAAATTTTCAAAACTTTCCCCAGTTTGTCCAAATGATCGAACGAATTTTTTTTACCAACGTGAAGGTATTCTAATGTACTTTTACGTGATGTAACTAAAAAATATTTTTTTTTTATTCAGCCGATTTTTTGTCATTGTTGGTATACCGGGCGTAACATGATCATGGTATACCCCTCCTTTATCCTTTAGGTTTGAAGATAATTGATTGAAATTATACTACATACATAATAAGCGGCACTTTTTGATATACAATTGATTTTTTTTCACTTCCGGTTTCGCCGGAACACTGTATATTATTGCATTTTGGATTCTGCATAATTTTCTGAATCCAACGATGCCAAATAAGTGACATACCAAGCATTATTTTTTTTTATAGTATAATTTTTAGCTTTCCATTTAAGTGTGCCATGACAGTTCCGTTTTATTCTAAATGACCCGTATAATGCTACAAAAATCGAAATCCCGTTAAAAACACTAAATTACCTGATTTATGAGCAAATAAAATTCACCAAAATTGTTTTTGGGGCAAAACTCAATTTTTTCAAATTGAACCATATCGGTAGGTACCGTAATACCATTTATTAGTGCTATTAATAAGGAATTTATTCATATGGCGTATTAAAATGTGCGATAAATACAAATAAAATTACAGCTAAAAGAAAATAACAAAATACAATTTTATTGTGGTTTTGGAATACAAAAAATTAACACAAAACATTACAACAGTTGTTCAAAATGCTGTCCAGTAACGTCAATGCACTTCAGAACACGCATAGCTGTTTCTCGAAGAACGTTCGCCAATTCCTGTGCCGTTATGCTATTAATTGCTCGTCTTACTCGTAGCTCCCGGTCTTCACGAGTTGTAACGGCGGTTGCATAGACAATATTTTTTAAATGATCCCAAACAAAGAAATCAAGGGGAGTTAAATCAGGTGACCTTGGAGGCCAGCTCACAGGACCATTCGTTGAAATTACGTTTTCTCCGAATCTCAGTTGAAGGTAATCAATTACTATTCTTGAATTATGGGAAGGAGCGCCATCTTGTTGGAAATACATTCCCTACTGTCCTAAATCTAAAGGTAACTCATCTAACTTTCTAGGAGTCTCAAGTATCTGGCACCAGTCAGAGGTCCTTCAAATATTATTGAACCAATGATTCTACTACCGATACCCAGCCAAACATTGAAACCGAACCGCACTTGAAAGTTACCCTCCAGTAATAAATTTTGATTTTCTTGTGACCAATATTTTGTATTTTGTCGGTTAAATAATTCCAAATTTGTAAACCTAGACTCGTTCGAAAGTAAATCAGTCCCAAAAAATCATTGTTTGGCTGCACGTTATTATACAAAATTCAATTGAAATATTCCATTCTACTTTCGTAACCACTTTCGTACAAATGCTGGTGCAATTGGTATTTAACAGATTTATAGTGGTATTTGTGCAAAATTCGGCTTACTGTTTGGTGACTGATGTCCAATTTAAACCCAACTTGCCTTAAAGAAACCGTGTTATCAACTTCTATTCGAGCCAAAACATTAATTTCCGTTCACTCGTCAATAATGAAGTTTTCTTCGGAATCATTGTTGGGCTCTCTTCGGAATTGGTTTTCAACACGTTTAAAATAATTTTTCGCTGGACATTGTCTATCAAGATATCGTTGGGCATAAAAGTCGGTAGCCGCAACTGCATTTCTTTTACATTCGCCATAAATAATTAACATGTCCACTTTTTCATCTCTTGCATAAATTTCCGACATTTTGAACACAATTAACAAGAATTTTAAACAATGTTTAAAGACACAATAGAAACACCGTTAAACCAACAAATGTTTGACAAGCTAAATATTTCATTGTGTTCATTTAATTAGAACAAAATTGTATTTTCTTATTTTCTTTTAGCTGTAATTTTATTTGTATTTATCGCACATTTTAATACGACATATGAATAAGTTCCTTAATGATAGTACTATAATAAATGGTACCACGGTACCGATATAGTACGTTTATTTTATTCATGTTTTCTTTTTCTAGTAGTTGTACTAGATGTGCTACTACAAGATGTGTCTACTTGCGAATCGGTAACTGGAGTTTTAAATATTTCTTCACCCCCGTCATCGCTAAAATCGTATACACCTGAGATATTCTCTGAAGTACAATCATCTTCTTCATAATTATTATCATTTTTAAATTCTGCAATACCATAAATATCAGGACTAATTTCTAATTTCTTCATCAACCACAGCTTCGTCAACAATATTATCTGCATTTTGACAGAAAATATTCCTTCCATTGTGGCATAAATTGAGGCATGTGACGCCAATGGTTTTGCATGAGCAACGTTTAGTTTTGCAACAGACCTTACAATCACAGGCAATTATATTAAGTAATTCATTAGGAAGAGGAGATTTATTAATCCTTATCGGCATCAATTCATTATTTGTTGTTTGCTGCCATCCAAAATCCTGTCAACTTTGGTACTTCGGAGAATGTCTTAGATGTATACGACTTTAGCGATGGCGAGGGTGAAGAAACATTCCAAACTCCAGTTACCGATTCGGAAGTAGTCACTTCTTGTAGTAGCACATCTAGTACAACTACTAGAAGAAGAAAACATGAATGAAATAAAAGAATAAAAAGTCAAGTAGTTTTTTTTAAACCTATGCAATATGTTCTTTAGTGTGCATAATATAATCATCATAATATTCATCATAATAAAGAATTAGGCAATATTATAAAAAATGAACTTACATTTTTACGGTAATTACTGTTACTGAGCATTCATAGCTATGTGGATTTGCATTTTCGTTTTAAAAATTCGTGTTGTGATTCAATATCTATGTTATGACAGTTTTCATATAAAATTTCAACGTAGTTTAATTGTATTTACAAGCTTGTCTAAAGCTTTAGTGTTGTTGAGTTATTTGTGCATTCTTTAAAAACATATTATAGGAAATACAAACAAGATGTTTGTTGTAGTTATAATTGGTCTATTAGGGAAAGTGTAGCTCCATTATTTAAAATTAAAGTTCATAATATACTGCTTTGATTTTTTTTTAATCATGGAAGTTTTATCAACTTTACGTTAGTCCAATCAGATACGATACTACTTATACGAATAGCCAAATGGAATAAATTCGAGGCGAGCAACTTTCTCCTGTGATCGCATTCTATCTCCGTAATCAATCATCTGTAAAATTATTATTTTATGCATTCAAATACAACTCACACCTAAAAGTAAACTTTTGTATCTAGAAACGTGAATAAATATTTCACAGCCACATTTTTAATCAGTTCGATAAATCGAAAAATATTAATCCTACAAAAAAAAAAAGGTTGTTGACAGTTTCAATCTGTATAAAATTGTTAGTGACGACTTTTGTCGTCTTTTTGATGGAAAGCGGGACTTTCAAAAAGTAGACTGTAAATTGTAGATTGTTTTACGGGGTCGTTTGTCTTCGAACAGGCTTACTTCACTTCGACCTAAAAGATCTTTTGTGATTTACCCTACATCTAGTGGTTATCCAGAATTCCCAGACTTTTTACAAAGCTTGCGATTTTTCTGGAAGCTAATTTCCCTATGTCTTCAGGCGTGAATTCCACCTGTTCTAGGAATTTTAGCCTAGTGCGGATTAACACCTTGCATTCGCAAAGTATGTGTTCCGCAGTTTCAATTGCAGTATCGCAATATCTGCATTTATTATCTACCGCCTTGCCCATATTCTTGAGATAGTATCTCAAGGGGCAGTGGCCAGTTAGAAGGCCTGTGATTAGTCTTAATTCGGACTTTTCAAGTTCGAGAAGCCTTGTGGCATTCTTTGTCGAATAAGTATTCCTCCAGTAGGACTTTTTCTGATCCTTTTCCCATTTTTGAATCTCCTCCGCTATATGTCCCTTGGCTAGGCCACAAAACGGTTCGGGTCCAATGGACGGTGCTTCAGCTCCTTTTTTTTGCAAGGCTATCAGCAAGTTCATTTCCTTGTACTCCCTCATGCTCTGGCACCCACATCAAGGTAACCTTGTTGTTATTAGCCAGTTGCTTCAGGGATTGTCTACATTCCCAGGCAATTTTAGATTCAAAGTTATTGGACCTTAGAGCCTTCAGTGCTACCTGGCTATCTGATAGTATATAGATTTTTGCCTTTCGGATGCCTTTATTTAGGCATACCTGGGCACACAGGTCTATGGCATAAATTTCTGCCTGAAAGATGGTTGGGGTGTTACCGAGGGCTTTGGATGGCCTACAGTTCGGCCCTGCTACGACCCATCTTGTATACCAGATAAGTGGCCTCTGTTCCAATCGCAGTGACTCCATCTTGCTCGTCTGACGACTTTCAATTAGCACGTCAAACGGGCAGTCAAACTCTTGTTTGACTGGCATTGAGTCAGTGGGTTTGGTCATGGACCTCAAATGGATTAACTCTAGAATCCTTAAGTGACCAACCAGATCGCCTGGTTTAAATTTATGTGCCTGGTGCAATCGTAAGGCACTGAGTACCGCCTCCTTCCTTACATGTAAGTGCAAGGGAAGTAGGTCAAGCATAGCCTCCATAGCTGCTGTGGGATACGAGTGCATTGCTCCTGTAGTCCCTAAACAGGCAAGGCGTTACAGTTTCTGCAACTTTCCTTGTGCTGTTTTTTCCTCTGTTTTTGGCCACCATACGCATGATGCGTAGGTTACCATAGGTCTGACAACCGAAAGATAAGACCAATGTGTCATTTTCGGTCTTAGCCCCCAAGTCTTACCAAACAACCTACGGCACGTCCATATTGCCGCTGTTGCTTTAGTAAGAGTCCTTTCCAGATGGGAGTTCCAGGTAAGTTTTTGATCCAGGATTACTCCTAGATACTTGACTTCACTGGAAAGATTTATTATCGTTCCATTCAGTACAGGAGTTCTGTCTTTAGTGAACGGGATAATAGTTGCTTTGCTCGGATTGACATTGAGTCCCTCTGACGAGCACCATTTGGATATTATATTTAAGGCAATTTGCATGAAGTTGGAAATCATGACCTCATTTTTGTCTCTCACAGTGACGACCAGGTTACCTGCATATCCCTGGACGTTAAAGCCTGAATTACTCATTTTATGTAGGAGATAATCGACCACCATTCAAATAGTAACTCAACCATTTCTCAAGATGGCGGCTTTTCCTCATAGAGGAAGTTATTGAAAAATTGAATTTAAACTCGTAGAGACCCACGTCCAATTCCCGAAAACTGCATAATGACTATAATTTTCACACTGAAGCATTTTTTAACTTACCCGCTGATTAGGTTATTGTAAAATTATATTAGAGGGAAAGTACGTCAGTAGAAAATTTTATTTAGAACTAAATTATAGTTTGTTTTAGTTTTTTATTTTTTAAATTTTATTTTATAAATTCGCATATTTTGCACGATTTTAAATGAAAGAGGGCAAAGTAATAATTTTACTTACCCTTCAAAAATATTCAACAATAATGTTTCTATTATCAAATGTTAAATCTTTTTGAGTTTGCACTTGCAAATAATGTGTTCACAATACATTCAACAATTTAAAACCCGTGTCAGCTACTGATGTTTTCCCTTTCCTTATTAAGTAAACAGGCAAAAAACATTTGATTACAGGAAATATTAATATACTGGATCATAAATCAAACATATTAATTTTTTGGTTTATCTATAATAATTATTTGTATTAAAAAAAATTAGAAATTATTATCTGAGTTGCATACTATCACAGAGTTGGTGGGCTGTATTTAATTCCATATTCGCATATATCTTTACAATTTTCACTTTATTGGTCTATTTGTGTATCTATACTCTATGCAACTAAGATTTTTCACTATCAAAGTATAATTCGTATATTATTTAAACTGTAATTAATATATAGACCAATTAATACTGACTTCGCCTGACTACCATACGTGTTTCAACTTTGCTCTCGGAAATTTTGCAATTTTGTTATTATGAAGACTTATTAATAATAATTACAAAAAGAAAAATAAAGTAATTCAATTCACAAAACTTAATATTACTTTCTTTTATTGATACAAAAACCTGATTCCAAAAACTCAGTTTAGTTCGAGCAACTAGGAGCAGCAGTACGCAGCTTTCAGTGAGAACCTGAAGTTGGCAGATGAGATTCTGCCGAAACGTCGGTTAGACATCCGTGACTCCTGGAGGAGTCGACCATTAACTCGGGAGAGCACCCGGAAGTACAATAACATTTCATTTAACACTCGCGAAAACCTAAAAAACAACATATATACACACACACAATTTAATGCATTTAATCAGCTGTTTTTTAATATTGTTGTGTGTTGTTAAGTAATTTTAATTAATTGAATATTTTGTATTTATTTTCATGAAATTTTTTTATAATATAGAACGTGGTGTTTGTACCTCAAGATGGAGGATAAGAATTAAATTTCTGAATTTTTCTAACTTTATAATACGAACCTCAAGTTAGTAAGTAACACTTTTATAATTATTTCTTAGATAATGGTTGTTAATTAATACAATTAATTGTAGATGTCCTGAGGAAGGAACTAAACATTTAAGATTCACCTTTTCCTTTCTTCTTTATATGTATAGTAGTAAATTCAAATGGACTAAGTTTCACTTGTAACTTATTATTATCACACCACGTATTAATTTGTTTCAAATTTATTGTAAGGCAATCATCCAAATTAATGACCGAATATAGCTTGCAATCATCTGCGTACGGCGGACTGCTATTTTTATGTTCATAGCTAATGCCATTGATAAACATTACGAATAACAAGGGCCTAAGATCAGACCTCTGGGGAACACCAAATTAACATCGACTTACGTTGGTGATATTCTCAGCAAATTAAATTTCCCATAACTCAGTGCAATATATTTAATTTTATCAATTGCAATTTTCTTGATTGACAACTTAAAATGCACTTGTGCTTACAGTCTTGATTAACAACCTAAAATAACACTTTGACTTGTGATATTATCTCTATTTTGGATATGTATCTTCTATTTTATTCTTTCATTATCGATATTGTACCTACTGAGGAATGCAACTAAATTAATACGTCTAAAATATCACACAGTACATGCAGTAATATTAATGGATTTGAACAACCAAGTTTAAAATATAATGTAAACGATCCACATCTTGTACACGAAGTATAATGTGCAATACAGTTCTATCTCGAGAACGTTACAGGAAAAAGCACTTTAATACTTTTTAATCAATGTTTAACAGTAGTGTAACCCCAAAAGACTTTTAGTACATTTTTCACACGCGAACATAATAGCTGTAGTAGGCTTATTATGACGAGCATTTAAAAAATGACGTTCTTTGTATTTGCAAATAAAAACTGATTGATTCTTATGAAGATGTCTTATGATGATCCTATTAACTTATTATTTTTCTTAATTATGTCGTAATTTTTTTCTTTTGTTCTATATATTTTTTCAACTCATTTATAGGTGTTTGATGTTGTCATTCCATATCAAATCTCGCCATCTCTGATTTTGATCAAAGGCACAGAAGTAGTCTCTGTACAGGTTAAGAAAGATAAAAAAAATTTATTGAAACTTATCAACTCGTTTGAAAGAAAATACGGCTATTAGGCCAGTCGTCAGGTAGATTAACATCGTTTTAAATTGAACAAAAGATTTTACTGTTGGAACCAGTTCATTATAGGACATACTCGCCTCCCTCCCCCCTGGAACACAACTAATTTTGGGGCAATATCTCTTAAAAATCATTTTTTTGCACATACCTCGGTTCTGAATGATTCTACGAAAAAAAGATGGTTATCAAAGTTAAAGATAAATAAATTCTCTATTGAAAAGCTTCAGACACATTTTTACGTAATACTAATATTCTTGAAGTTATAAGGGGGAGAAATCAAGCACCGTATCCCATTCACTCTGTATATCGACACTTTCCTATACAATTCCACACTTTTTACTTTCTATTACGTTTAATTGTCACTTTTGAAGTTTGAGCAAATATATTTATTATCAATTTTGAAATTACAAATGACTTCTATTATCGGTGGTGACTACCATTATGCGCTCATTTTCACACCACCTACTCCGAAAGATTTGGTTGTCCGAAAAACAAGGTATCTGCTACTCAAGGACTGTTAACTATAACAATCCTTGTCTGCTACTAACATTCTTGCCGTTCCTGTGTTGCTCTACTCCTTTGGAGTAGTGAAATGGACGGTAGATAAGCTGCGTCAATTAGATAGAGGTATCCACAAGATATGAATATCCATAGGAGCATTCATCCAAGATCGTCCATTCCTCGTGTGTATCTCCCACGTCATCGTGGGGGCCGAGGACTCTTGAGTTTGGAGCGCATGCATGGCCGAGTAGTACTGAATATAGCATGTAACGTTCTTAGAAGCTCAGACCCTCTCCTGCAATTAGTGAGAAATGCGTAAGATTATTCCTGTCATAAGGATTAAAAGGTCAACGTCTTCACCAGCTATACCGAATCGTAATGAGATGAATATCTATCGCTGAGTTAATAGTAAGAGAATCATCATCATCGGCAGCCTGCTCAACAACAAAACCCGCAGTGGTATATATAGGTATATAGCTAGGTAGCTAGTATAGAAGTGACTGTCTCTTGTTGACGCCACACAACTCGATGAAGTAAAAACCCAACCAACCCCAAAACTAGTGTGTCTAAAAGAGGCCTATAATGAACTGGTTCCAACAGTAAAATTTTTTGTCCGATATAAAACGGTATTTACCCATTCTCAACTCCCTGGCGACTGGCCTATATGTAAAATGCCAAAAAAATCAAATTAAAAATCGCGCGACCTACATGTTTCGAAATTGCCATAGCAGCTCTCCTAATTAAGCTAGAGAGGTGAACGAGGTGTCATATTACAGCATTTTTTGACTTTTCCTATGATATGTAACATAATAAGGGGTGGTGAGAACGCTTTTTTTCAAATTTTGAAAAAGTCTATAAAACAGTTTATATTGCAGGGCTCCTTATTACCGGATGTTAAAATTTGCCTAATCAATTTAAGGGTAGTGATATTTTCTCTCGCTAGCTAACGGCAGCTTTTAGTCGTGGGTAAAGAGTATAATTTTCATTGTAGAATTATATTCTTTCTTTAAATGTATATAATATTTGTTCTAAGAGTAGTGTATTTTTAAGTTGAAATTATGTATAGTTTTATAGTTAGTGTCTGAATGTTTTGATTTAATTATTCTCATCAAATTAAATAAATTAATCAAGATTTTACTTTGTGGTTTTTATAAATATATCGATCGATTCAAACAAAGAGAAACCTCTCCGTTTGAGCAAATAATAATAATAATAATAATAAGGGTGAATGAAAGGTTCATAAAGGGCGAAGTCTAGTCACAGGACTATTCTTCCACTTAACCCCAAATGCCAGAGATACATTTACGATATTTACATAAAGAATAATAAAAATGACAATAAGATTCTTATTCTAAAGTATTATATTTACAATTGAGAAATATAAAGTGAAGTATCTCTGGCATACACAACATAAAATATACATAAAGAGGATATTACTAATTTGTAGACACTATAAACTAAATAAAAAAAGAGAAAGAGAAAATGTAAATAACAACCAGTTAATCTAAAAGATGAATAATTATTTTGCCTAGCAAATAAATATGCCTTAAGCTCTTTTTTAAACTTAACTAGAGAGTAGCATTTTGTCGTATTATTCAACATATTGCAGTGATGTACGGCAGTATATGAGAAGGACCGTTGAAATATAGCAGACGAGTGTTGCGGCATTGTCAACATGTTATTATTTCTGACAGTTCGACCATGTACTTCATTTCTAGGCACGAGTTTGCTTTTGAGATAATCAGGGGTGGAAGTTATAAGAAGAAGTTGAACGAAAACTAAAAGATATGATACAACCAGGTGCTATGTATATTCAGCCAATTAAGCTGTTTAAATTTGTTACTGATGTGGTCAAATTTTCTCAAGTCGTGAATGAGCCGGTAACATGTATTCTGCATTTTCTCTTTTTTTTTTCCTAGTACTTTTATCCAAACACGGATAATAAACAATATCGCAATAATAAAATATAGGCATTACCATTGTCTCACATAATTTCTTTCTTGATTTGTAATTGAGTATGGATTTGTTTGCATACAAGAGTTTTAAACGTACATAAGATTTTCTAAGTAAATTATTTACATGCTCAACATACCTAAAATTTTTATCAAATATTATGCCAAGATTTTTAGCGTGACTTTCAAATGATAGTTGTTGATCATCACTTTTCAAACGTAGATTAAATATTCATAATGCGATCGAGAACAAAATAGCATAGTGACTGTTTTATTTGAGTTTAATTTTAACTTATGCTCTTTACAATATTGACTAATATTTCCAAGGTATTCATTTATCTTATCAGCTGCAATGTCATATTTCGTCGGATCAAATCTTAAATAAACTTGCGTGTCATCAGCATATGACTGTATATTACAGTTTTCTACCTTGGCATATAAATCAAATGTGTATACCAGGAACAATAGCGACCCCAATATGGATCCTTGTGGTACACCGGAAGGGATTGGTTCTGATTGAGATATACTAGATTAGTTCGAACAATTTGATAGCAGTTACTTAAATAACTCTGAAAAAACATCAGTGCCTTATTTTCGATGCCATAATACTATAATTTGGCACATGCAAGTCACGATCAACAGTATCGAAAAGTCAAGCAAGACCAATGCAGATGCCAGACCCTGATCCAAACCACCGATAATGTTATCTGAAATATTGTCGCCTAAAACCTGACTGATTTGTTGGGAACATTTTGTATTGGTTAAAGAAATCGTTAAGCTGAAAATAAACCACCTTTTCGAGAATTTTGCTCAGAACTGATAGCAAGCTAATGGGTCTTAAATCATTATATTCTAATGGAGAGGTAACTTTAGGGATTGGACAGACTACAGCACTTTTCCAGTAATCAGGAAATTTGCCCTGTTCTAAACATAAATTAATTATGTGAGTTATGTAAACTAATAATTTCAACATTTGTAGAGATATTTTATCTATGCCCCAAGCATTGGATTTTAAGTGTAATATGATATCTTTTATTTGTTCAGGTCTGACCAGAGTAAATGTAAATTGGACATTTTCTTTAAATTTTGATGTTAGATACCGATTTACAACATTATGATCTGCTTTATCGCTGTTATACACCTTATAAAAATATTCATTTATTCTTGTAAAATTTTGCAAGTTTTCTCGAAGGCTGGGCTTGGATTTAGACAGTATATTCATTGCTTTTAGTTTTTTCCATAACCGATTACTGTCGTGTTCGTCAGAACAGTTTAGGTATGCAGCTTCTTCTCTTTTGATAGCAGCTGTAGTAAAGTTACGTAACTCTTTGTAGTATTCCCAATTTATCGATTTATCGTATAATCGATTAAAATTTCTGAAGGTGATATATTTAAAACAAGAATACTTTTTTTTGTGTGCAGGGCAGGCAACATTGAAATCTAACGATACTATGTTAAATAAAATATGCATTCATTTTTGTTAGACATGCTACAATACTAAAATACTTTTGAAATATTATATCAAATTTGAAAATTAGAGACTGCTGCATCACCCGATATATGGTGCGATAAACAACCTAATGGGTCTGCACTCTGCAAAAAGAAGATTACGTCTCTGCCTAGTTCATGTCCGACTTCATCAAGCTAGCTGCATTTTACCGTATTAAACATTTTCTTGTAAATGTGTCAAGCCTCCACTCAAATAAACATGTAAATTTATTTATATCAAATAGTGTCCAATCGCAATCAAACTATTAATCTTAATGGTAAACTATTGTTTGTTGCCTACATTTCTACACAAGATATCGTAAACAATGGTTGCAAGCATATCGACGTCTACATTAATTTATGACGTTTTCAAGCCTGTTTTCGTATTAACCAGATGTTGTGGTTTTCTCCCGATAAGGGTTAATAAAACTGCTTTAATTGCTGATGTGTCTTGGTCTCGAAAGTACTACTTTCTGAGTTTAACTGGTGTAATGCTGTTTGGTAAGTACTTCGCGCTGGTTTCTTTTTCAGGACACCAAAGCAAGTTTACAGTTAATAAGTTTCGTAAAATGAAATCGGTCGGAAATACTAAGACATCGATTGATTAATAAGTGCGTGTATGATAAATTAAATGTAGTTCAAGTTTATTTATCCATATTTCCACAAACACGTATGTATTGTTGCGCGTTTACACCTTCCAGTAAACACCCCAAATGCAGGGCCAATAATTGCAACGCCGATTGCAACTAACCGTTGATTTATTTATCCCTTAAATTCCAATAATTAGTCCTTATAATAACACACTAATTATAACTTTTATCAACTATAAATTCACTATTATAAGTTCACAACTTGTTACTGTTCTTTGTCATACCTGGTCACTTGGCTCATTTCAGAACTGTACTGAAATAACTCCAATGCGTTGACTCTGCTTTGTATTGTGTCCATGCCTTTCTGCACATATTTAACTTTTAAAAACTATACTGGGTGTGAGGCAATTTTACTCTCATAAGCATAAAATTCCTACACTATATTAACAAGTTGCTTTTTTTTTATTTTTAGTATCTTGGATTATATTTGGGCTTAGTAAGGCCTACGAAATTGAGGATGTTTATAATATAAGACTGAAACAATTTTCTGGAATGTTTATAACAATACTGGATGACATCTATTTAATATTCACGTTTGTTTTGGTGACATTTAATACCCCTGTTACTTTTAAGCACTTTTGCAGATATTTGACACGTCTAAATGAGGTGAATATGCTCAATTCTACGGCGTATGGATAGTTTAAAGTTACCAGTAAAATATTTTTTCTTGATTAAATGTTGTCCTGTATACAGTGAACCCATAAAGGTTTGAATACATTTCTCAAAATCGTCACAAAGCAAGTGACGAAAATTCGACCAGACACACAGATGGGTTAGTAGACGTGGATCAGTAAAATGGCCAGCTAAATCTCTGGACCTAACCCCATTGGATTATTTTGTATGGGGTTATCTTAAATTCAAAGTTTATTTTAATGAAAGCTGTATTAAGATAATTGATTATAGAAAAATTGGAAGAATTCTTTAGGAATTCTTAGGAATAAATCAAACCCATAATTTTTTTTATGATATAAAAACTTGTCACGAGATTTTCCTGTGTAAAGGAGACTGCTCGCGACAAGCTTTTATATCATAAAAAAATTATATAATGTAACAAAATGATGGGTTTGATTTACTTCAAAATGTATTTTCTACTTTTTAGAGCATTTAAATAGAAGCTTTTTTTAAAAATATTTTTTTTATATAATTTTATCGATTTTGAGATAAATCGGATCATAAACGGTAAAGTCGTCCGCCATCTTGAACTAAATTTTTCACTAGAAATTCGTAATCCGCGACCCCGAAAACCCCCAGATATCGATTTTGATCGATTTGGACCATAAATGACAAAAGTCATCCGCCATATTGGCGCCGCCATTTTGGATTTCTAAATTTTTACCAAGAATTCATAATTGGCGATCTCGAAAACCCCTAGATATCGATTTTGAGTCGAATCGGATCATAAACGGTAAAGTCGTCCGCCATCATGAAGCCGCCATCTTGTTTTTTTATATGAAAATGCTAAAGTGTATTGTCACCGGACTTATACACGTGCAAAATTTTAAAGTTTTAACTTAATTAGAACTAATCGAAATTTTGACTGCAAGATTTGATCTAAACAAACTAACTAACATAGAAACATTGCAAGTTAGTTTAATATAAAAGCTTTTAAAAATATTGATGGGGAAATATTAACTGAAACTAAACAGATAGTAAATGAATTTGTAAAGACTTTTTCAAAAATGGGGAAAATCGTACAAACAATATTAAAGAAGACCAAACCTTTTCACCTCAAAGGCAAAGGTCCCAAAGCAACCAGTCATTATATTGGCTCCCAACAGATAAAAGTAAAATCAAAAACTTAATTTGCTAACTAAAAAATAATAGGTGGAAACTCTAAAGGCTGTCTCATTTTATACCACTGACCCCCTAGTGTAAATGTTTGGAAGAAGAATTGTGGCTGACTGCTTTTAAGGGTCGGTAATAATACCAATCTATCAAATTGGAGATAAATCACTTATACAAAATTATAGACCAAAAATATAAAATATTTGAAAAAGTACATAAAGCGAGGCTAAACTCTTACCTGAATAAATTTAACCTTTTGTCAGATAACCAATATAGTTTCATAGAAGGAGTCTCCACACAAAATGTAATAATAGATCTCACAATTAATATTTATTTAGCGTTAGATGAAGGAAAACTTTATCTATGTACAACTATTGATCTTAGTGAGGCATTTGACAATTAGCCATGAATTACTCTTACAGACACTTGAAGATATTGGAGTCACAGGCACCTGCCTAATATTTTTCAAAACTTATTTAACCAATAGAATTTAGTCTGTGAGAGTAAAGGATACACTGAGCAAGTAACTAAATATCGAGTATGGACTACCACAAGGCACGGTGTTAGGACCACTACTATTGTCAGTTTATGTAAATGCAATATTTTTCTTGCAAAGTACAGGCAAAATATGATGCCGATGATACTGCAATTCTCTATAAAGCTGACACGTGGGATGAACTAAAAAACATAGTAGAAACTGATTTAACTACTACAAAAAATTGGTTTGATCATAAATTGTTGACACTTAACTTTAAAAAGACTCCTTACTTACCTCTTAGCTGTACCAGAGCAAGACTTCCATCATTTAATCAAATTAATATTAATACACTGGGATCTCAACAAGTTATTCTGACAAAAATGGAAATAAAAGACTTAGGTATTATCATAGACCAATCAAAGAAACACCCCCTATAAAATATCAATTTTTTTCTCACAAAAATAAATATTAATTCCCTCCCGATAAGGGTTGGAAGCCTGAAGTAGCGGTGGCTGAGGTCAAATCCTCGAGGAACTTTCCGTTCTATTCGGGGGAACAACAATAGGGTTTTCCCATTAATTTTATTTTAACAATTTGTGTCGTGAAAATGATATAATAAAACATTTTATGAATTTACAACAATTTACTTTTCTAATAAGAATTATTTCTAAGAAAATATCATTAAAACAACTTGCTGATAATTTCACTGCTTTTTAAAACGGGCATTTTTACGCGCCAGAATTACGTATCTACCCGGAAAACCAATGAGATTATGGATATAATTAGTTTGTAATAGATTCTAACTGTGCGTTAAAGAAAGCTTTCCTCTAAAACTTCTCAGAATTTCAATTTGTAATGTTTGTACTGTGATTGGTCTAAAGCAGTGGACGTGTAAATATTGGCCAATCAGAATCCAGATAAATGCCGCACAAGTTATTCGTGAAAGCGTGGACGTTAATATTTTGTACTGTAGTTTAGGTTTAACCTTCACCGACATTACACATCAGATGACTAACCTAAAACGTTAAATTTATATTTTTATGTTTGTATTGTTTGGAGTGAAAATATTATTTTATCAGTTTCTGGTTTATGTTTTATTAATTTTACAATCAAAATGGAATCAAGTGGAAGAGGGATATGTTAAAGGTGCCGCTGATAAATTACCTAAAGTAGAAAAGTGCTGAGTGCTGTCAATAAATAGAGGTTATGTTATGTTAACAGAGACCAAGATTAATAAACAATCTTGAACAGAGACAACCTCTGTGATGTTAGTTCTGTGATTGGATTTCAGGGTGTTGACGTCACAACGCGCCAATTTATGGCTGTTTAAAATGAACCCAATATTTTTCAAACTTCAAGTTTTTTTTTTGTTACTATTAGTAAAATTAATAAGATAATAAATATGCCATAAATCGTTTTGTTACGTGAGTTAAGTATTTCAGCAATAATTTTTTTTTCTGGGAAAAAGTGGGGAAAATAAACGGGCTAAAATTGGTTTGACCCCGGAAGTCGATTCAGCACCCTCTAAGGGGGGGGGGGGGGTTCTAGTCCGAGGCACAAACATTCGGCAATTTCAGCATATATATGATGAAATTACCGAATGTTTGCGCCTCAGACTAGACAATATACCCCCTCCCTCCCTCTCTCTCTTAAATGGACTATAATATCTTTTCATCTTTTCTATTAGTCACTGTATCTGCGCCATCACCTAATTGAAGCGACAGGGCATCTACGAACGCTTCCATTTAGGGACGTCACTTATCGAAATTCCCGTTTACTTAATATAAATCTAATCGAATCAATAACTATTATTTTCAAATTACCCTACGCTGCTGTTTGTAGTTATATTCTTTTTAGGTCGACGATCTTTTAAAGCGCCAACACACCACTGAAAAGAGCAGATGCACTGTTGTTTTCATTTTAACGATAATCTTAACAATAGTCGTTCTGAGTATTGATTTGACAGTATGGGCAAATGTGGTTCTGGACCACATAAACGGCTTTGTTTACCTACTATATAACGTACCATTTTACTGCACGTATTTCGTGGTCATGGTTATAGAAATAAATTACTGGTATTTGGTGTATATGTTAAATGTTAGGTTGAAATGTTTGAACGAAAATTTAGCAGATATCTACATCCAGTATCAACTGGAAGTTGGTAGTAGAGAAAAGAGAGGACAGCGTTCGAAGAATGATGTTGGTAACAACGTGTATATTTTAAAGGATACACTTACTGGTAAGATATACCATATGAGAAGAATTATTTGCGTATGGGTCAACATTTATTTTTTTCTTATAGCAAGGTCAGGAAAATGCACAGAAACACGTGTTGATTTTGTGAAAGTCTACGAATTGTTGTTCGATGGTAGTTGCGCTGTAAATGAATTTTATGGAATTAACATATTAGTGAGTATATATACACAAATAGTCTTTTAGATATAGCCCCAACAGACAGATTGACAAAATTTGGCCGGATCAATAGCTCAACACTTGTGCTTCAGGCTTGAAACCAAGGAGTTCCGGGTTCCAATCCTGGCTAGGGCACATAATATACTAAATTGTTACTTTATGTATTGTAGTTAATAATAATTGGTTGTCTGATTCACCTCATGGTAACCCCTTACGATCTGTATTTGGAATTAAAATTTGAGGATTATACCTTTGTTTTCCCACAATTCTGTTGGATGACATCTCATGTTCTAAGGTTGCTACTTGTCGTAGAACCTTGTCATGTTGCTGCAAAAGAGGTAATTGGATTCAGTTTTCTGTGTGTTATCTTATTTATAATGAAAGGGCCCCGCACAAAGCCAATAGAAAAGGCATTTAACTCAAAATGTTTGAAGCTTCGAAAATATTCATTGATGCAACGCTGATCAAAAGTCCTCACAGTCATTAATCGACAGTTTACTTTCCAAAGGCATTGAAAAACCGGGAAATTAGTCTTGTTCATGTCCTATTATGTGTTATTATTTCCACCATTCATCGTGGAATAATTGAAAAATTCTTTTTTTTTTGTATTTTTAGCAAATAACTGTCATTCATTTAAAATCTAATATCAAAAACTCTCTACATACAGGCTGTCTATTTTATCAGTGCCCTCGAGAATATCTCACTTAATATCGGTCGTACAAAAAAAAATATTTTTACGAAAATTGTGCCGATTTATATAACCTACAAAATGGTTTAAAGACATTTGAAATCCATGACCTACTTTAAGAATTATGGCGGAGAATATCGAAAATGCGGAAAACGTTTACGCCAAATATCTCTGTTATTTGAAGAGATACGAGAAAAGTTCTAAGGCGAAAATTTTTTGCAAAACATAGTGTTTCAACGAGGTTTTATCTAATTTTTTTCAAAACCGCTGTATTTTGAGATTTACTCTTCAGGCTGTTACAAAAATTATTTTGAAACGGGCGGGAAATGGCGCCATTAAATAGAGTATTTTCCTCCCTTTTCAACGATATATCACATGCCATATTTATTCATTGGTACTACGTTAGTAATTATAAAAACCAATAATTTTTTTTTAACAAGCATTATACTTTCCGTGGAGAAATATGATTAAATAAAACAATAAATTAATTCAATAAGTTATTCAAATCCTTGCTATAATAAAACATTAACACAATTAAGAAGAATAAAGTAAATTCAGGTAACGAAAACAAATTAATAATAAAAGTAATATAGCACACAGAACATTAATATTTATCTAATCCTCAAAATAATTTTTAAGATATCATATCAAATGTTCAAAGTGTCCACCGCGATTCTTTATGCACAATCGAGCGCAGCGAGGCACTGCATTTAAAACATTACTCAGCATTTTGGGGGTAACTGTAACACATGTCTGTTGAATTCGAGCTTTTAGGCCCTCTACATTTTGCGGTGTCATCGAAAACACCTTATCTTTAATATACCCTATAGAAAAATCCATTGGGGTTATATCTGGAGAACGAGGGGGCCATCGAATAAACCCATTGGTACCTATCCAATGTTGAGGCAAAATTTCGTCTAAATAATCTAGGCAAATCTGAGAATTGTGGGGAGGAGCTCCATCTTGTCGAAAATATTGAAAGTTGTGTCGATTCTCTAAAGGTAGGTCATCTAAGAATTCATTAAATTCATTTCTCAAAAAGGTTAGGTACCTTTGACCACTGAGGTGACCATCATAAAAATAAGGACCTATTAAATTGGTGCCTAAAATACCTATCCACCACACATTTATTGAAAAACGATTTTGAAGCCCAGTCGGTATATGCCAGTGTGTATTTTCAGAAGTCCATTTGTAATGAATATTGCGATTAAAAAATCCATTATTGGAAAAATTTGTCTCGTCGGACCAAAGTATTTTAGTACATATTAATGGATCTTCACGCTTCTTTTCCAACAGCCACCTACAAAAAGTCGTCCTCTTTGGTTTGTCCCCCGCTTGCAAATTGTCAACTTTTTTGGCTTTATAACACCGGTAACCATTTTTCTTTAAAATTTTTCTAGCACTTGTTTTATTTATGACAAGCAATTTGAATTTCTCTTAATGATATTTCCAAATTTTCTGTATTTTTATTTCTTACACAATTAATTACTCGGTTTACCTTATTTATATCATCAGTAACACTGTTCAACCTTGTCTTCTTCTTTAAAAATGAACCATTATTTTTTAGTTTCGTAGCTAATTTTCTGAACAGAGTTTTATTCGGCTGTGTGCTTGTGGAAATCTGTTTCTATATTCTACTTGAGCTATCCAGAGTTAAAATTGCATTGGCAATATGTAACGAACATATTATAACGATCAATGAGAGTGAAAATCATTTTTGAAAATTCTAAATTCTTAAACGAGCGTGATTGAGTGAGAGTTTAAGTATTAATTGAGATGATCTGTCAAAAAATTAAATTGTCAAGTTTGTTCATAGCGAACTATTTTAAAATAATTGAAATAATAGTGAAATCATGAAATACAAACAAATGGATATTATACCTAAATTAATTGGTAAAGACATTTGAACTTTCTGAGCAAGGAGTAACGCTTTTATGGAGGACCTCTATACATTGGCATAACTGCGAATACTCTTTCCATAATTGCTCCATGTTGCTTTCTTGATTATTATTTTGTTTTTGTTACCTGAATTTACTTTATTCTTCTTAATTGTGTTAATGTTTTATTATAGCAAAGATTTGAACAACTTATTTAATTATTTTATCGTTTTATTTAATCATACTTCTCCACGGCAAGTATAATGCTTGTTAAAAAAAATTTATTGGTTTAAAAAAATGTTTTTATAAGTAATAACGTAGTACCAATGAATAAATATGACATATGATATATCGTTAAAAAGGGAGGAAAATACTCTATTTAATGACGCCGTTTCCCGCCCGTTTCAAAATATTTTTTTTAACAGCCTGAAAAGTAACAGCGGTTTTGAAAAAAATTAGATAAAACCTCGATGAAACACTCTGTCTTGCAAAAAATTTTCGCGTTAGAATTTTTCTCGTATCTCTTCAAATAACGGAAATATTTGGCCTAGACGTTTTCCGCATTTTCGATATTTTCCTCCATAACTCTTAAAGTAGGCCATGGATTTCAAATGTCTTTAAACCATTTTGTAGGTTATATAAATCAGCACAATGTTCGTAAAAATATTTTTTTTTGTACGACCGATATTAAGTGAGATATTCTCGAGTCCCTGGTAGATTATCAGGTGAATTTTATTTAGACTTTTTGCAAATTTTTTTACCCGTGTTATTGGAAAATGAAAATATTGCGGAAATGTATACCAGCATGACGGCGCTCCACACCGTTTTAGGAATATTGTGAGAAATTTGCTAAATGAAAACTTTCCAAATATGTGGACAGGTCGAAATGGACCTCATCATTGGCCTATAAGGTCATTGGATTTCAATCCTGTTGATTATTATCTTTGGAGGCATTTAAAAGCAAAGGTATATGACGTAGCCATTAATAGTAGAGAGGAACTTTTGGAACGCGTTAATGACGCTTGCGTAGAAGTTAGAAATAATCCAGACATGATTAGACGTGCAATTAGAAATATTACTACTAGAGCAAGGAAATGTATTCAACGAAGTGGAGGCCACTTTGAACAGTTATTGTAGTTATGTAGACTAACAAAATTAAGTAGTACCTATTTTAATTTGTGTGCAAATCTACATTTTTAAAATTATTTTACAGTAGCTCACTTACCTAGTCTAGAAGGGTAAGAATGATGATTCATTTTCCGACTTTCCTCTTTTTCTGAAACATTCCCGGGAGTTTCAGAGACATTTTGACCCAAATTCCGTGTTACTAGTTTTGTGCGAGGTTCTTTAAGTAATTCGTCCCCCAGTTTATAGTCGTTCTGCAATTTTACGCTGCAGATAAAAAGGGCACCAAAAACTTTACGAGCTCATTATTAACGCCGTTGGACCTTTCGGTATGGTGTGATCAAACAAGCCGACATACTAAAACCACATAAGATAAGTGATTCAATTTGCGGACAAAATAGCGGTATTTTAATAAGGTCGTAAAGTTTTGTTGCCTTTTTTTATCTGCAGAGTAAAATTGCAGACGACTATGCAAACATTTTTGATGAAATGCCCATATGACATTGATAATTTTAGGTTAAAATTGCTGCTTCCGTAGTATGCAAATTATTAGTTTTGGATCTAAGCGAGGACCTGCGTCGACAGGTAATATAATAGTTTAAAATACCTCATATCTGAGTCCGATGAATTTTTTTGTTATAGTTTGACACATTTGCAATCCATCTTCTGCACTGTCCGATAGAGTTCACTGCGTGCGATCTTATAGTGCTTAATAGGTCTCTACTAACAGCGGTAAAATTTTAACATGAACGGTTCGATCGACCAGGCTGACATTATTCTGTTTCAGATTACTGGTGGTGTAACAACATACTTGGTTATTTTATTTCAGTTTGAAAGTCATTAAATAGTTGTTACTGTGAAAACGTAGATTTGCTTTTATAGAATTTTTCACCAAAAATTGAAAACATGAAAAAAAGGGAAATGTGTATACCGCTTGTAACAGAATCATAGTACATCCTCATCTTTAAAACTAAAGGAAAAAGTAGAGTGTACCATCGTTGTCTGGTGGCCTGCAGTTGCTAAACTACATATTCAACTCAAGGTAGGGCAACTCCAAAGACTTGTTTGTTTGGGAGTCACGGGGGTTATACGCACTACTTCCACTGCAACACTGGAGGCCTTTCTGGATCTTGTACGCCTTCATGTGTTGATCGAGACCGAGGCTCGGAAAGCGGCCTACAGGCTGAAGTACGGTGGTCAGAGGAAAGACGTGGGGGAACGGCTAGGGCAAACAAGGGCCCTAACCGACGCGGTGAGGACTCACTCACTTCTGGACACCAGGAGTGATAGTACAATGCCCATGTTCTCCTTCTCAGTACTTTTTAAGATGATCATCCCGAAAAGGGAGGACTGGAACCCACTCGGGAACATACTCGGATCTGCCGATATCGATTGGTTTATAGACGGATCTAGACCTGAGGGTGGTTCCGGGGCGGGAATATATAGCGAGAAACCCAGGGAAAAATTTTCCTACACCCTGGGCAAATTTGCAACGGTATTCCAGACCGAGATATTTGCTTTGTTGATGTGCGTACAGGAAAATATCCCTAGGAGATATTCTAACAAACGCATACATATATGTAGTTACAGCCAAGCGGCCCTCCAGGCCCTGGCATCAGTTAAAACCAAATCTTCTTCGGTCAAGGACTATAAACAGGCATTCTGCGAACTTGGCTCGTCCAATTGGGTGAAACTGCTCTGGGTGCCAGGGCACAGTAATCTTGATGGTAACGAGCAGGCAGACGCTCTTGTCAGAGAGGGCTCTCAGCAGCTCTTGAGCGGCCCGGAGCCAACTCTGGCTTACCCCAAAGCACATGCCAGAGGACTGGTCTGACTCCCAGTTCGTTGACCTCTGGATTTCCCACCCAGGACTTCGGCAAGCGAAGCTCCTCATTTCAGGACCCTCGCCGAAGAGGGCAGAACAATTACTCTTTTTAAGCAGAAAGCAAGTCAGAGTCGTGGTAAGTCTCTTGACGGGACACGACCCTTTCAGGGAACACCTGCACACCATCGGAGTGGTTAACAATCCCGATTACAGGTTCTGTGGAGAAGTATATTAAACTTCCATCCACCTCTTAAGCTCCTGCCCCAGTTTTATGAACTTGAGGCATAAACACTTCGATGAGGAAATTAGGAATGTCTCGCTGGGAAGGATTCTGGCCTTTGGTTTGGAGTCTGGCCTAGATGGGGACATTCATTGATTAGCTAGCGGATTCACAGTGGGCCGCAGGGCGATTCATTATTGCGCCGCTATGAAAAATAACAAGAAGAAGAAGGGTATACCATGATACTATTACTCGTGGTATACTAAATACGCACTATGTAACTGCTCCGTTAGACTAAGAGCTAGTCAAGTTTTGAAAAATAGTTCGAGAACCTCCTGCAACTTGTAGGCGTGGAGGCGTTTTCGTGTGTAACCCACTTTACACAAATCAGTATGTTTTGTAACTGATAAACACTTTCACAAAATAAAACGTTACATACAATTTATGATAATATATAATTTACATTAATTGATAGTATTTTGTGTATATAATTGCAGGTAAAGTTGTAATGAACTCGTTGATTGGCGACAGCTTTTACTGATTTCTTACTAGCTAACCAAATATGCCGGCAAAAGTTAAGGTAAAGGTGGTAAAATGTAAGCATCCCAACAATTTATGATGAAATTGAATTTTGATGAATATGCACATCTTGGGAACTATTGAATGAATGAATGAATTAAGTTTATTTATCTCAAGGATGTTACGTGTCACAGTTTTAAGTAAAAAATACAGATAAGTTGAATATTACCTACTTATATCTTTCCTAAATCTAGTATTATATACTTATGTCCACAGTACATTGGCAGAAATAACCTACTTTAAAGATCTAAGGTGGTTTTGAAGATTTGTTTTGAATAGAGCTAGCATTTTTTATGTCCTTATTTAAGATATTATATTGGATATTGGATGAGACTAGAGTGGAACAAACTGTTCATAGAACCGGTTTTAGAAGTTGTATTAATATAAAGGTTATGTTCTTGCCTGGTACTATATTGATGGCCATCACGTATAAATTTTATTTGGTCTTTTAAGTAATTTGGTAGTAAAGTAAATTATTAACAATGTTGTAAATAAAAATCATTGTATGTATGTAAAGATAAGTTTTAATGTCAAAGAAGTTTAATACATTTAGCATCAAATTAATGTTTGTATACATGTTACATTCTAAATTTTACCCGTCAACGTGATCATTTAGGTTTAGTTCTCTATCAATAATAAGTCCTAAGTATTTCATATTTATTACATGTTCCACATTTTCATTATTTAAAATTACATTTTTGTTTAATTCTTTAAAAGAGTTGTATAAACGAATTTGAACCAATAAATATTCATTTTCATTTCATTTCATTTGATTTTAACTTATCTTCTTTGAATTTATTTGAGACGTTGCTTAATTACAGGTTTACTGTCTCCGCCAACTGATTGAAATTATTGTCAGTATAATATATCAACGTATCGTCTGCAAAAAAGTGGATTTACATTTTTCCAAAAAATTCCCGAGGTCATTGATATACAGCATAAACATCAATGACCTAAGGACGCTTCCTTTGGGCACCCCAAAGTTATTTAAAATAGATCCGGATTTATTATTTATTTTAATTATTTGTTCATGTATCGGTTACTTTTTATGATAGTTGGTTGTGACAGGTCTCGAATTATGGATGATTGAATGAGTTTCAACTTTATATAGAATATTTTTGAAGCAAGATGCATTAATTTTTAATAAAATGTGTAATTACATAAGAATTTAATTTTTTCGGTGAACATAAAATACCATAAGTTCAAAACATTGATTTTGGTAAGTTTTCAGCTAAGGTAGAAAGTTCCTAAAAGATTGAGTAAAAGTTAGTATCAATGCAAAGTTTCTTATTCTCTTTTTCTATGCAATTTCCTATTTTTATCGATGTATAATTCTTTATGGGATGAGTTATGGAGAATTATAATAAGTACAACTTATTTTTTACATTATGTATTTTTCAGTAAAGAGGTCTACAATAGAAACTATACAGTCGGAATATTCATCAGAACAGTCACCCTCGTCTCTACCAAGCTTTTCTGCCAACAGTAACTTGTCCGAGAATTTTAAATTGTCTTCTCTCGTTAGGTTATTGCTTCCTACTTCCATTTCTAACGATGGCCTAAAAACAACAAAATGTTAAAAATACTGGACAGGTGGTTTTGCAAGGCAATAAATCATAATTGACATGTTAAACAAAAATTCAAACATTTTAAAGAATTTGCCCAAGGATGAAATTAATAAAGACGTAAGGATCAGGTTAACGATCCTGAGATAAAAGAAATAGCCATAATAATATTAAAAATATATTTTCGACGGCCGATGATCAATGAATTTTGTTAACGATCAATAAACCCACATCAAGACTTATATGCGAAGCAATAGATAATTTCATCCCTCCTAGAGTCAGTTTCAGTCACCATGTTGTCATAAAAGTGTAAAAATGAGTTTTTTTTTTACCATGTTTGTTATTTTTATCCTACGTCAAAAACTATTAAATGAAACTACTTATTTATTAATTAGTGTTAACCTAGAAACAAATAAATTGTTATATATTATATTTTTCTTTAATAGAAAATGATATTGCAATTGAAGTATACCTTGAATTTATAGGCTAGATGTATGCGAGGATGGAAAGGGTATGTCGACAGTTTAACAATCTACAATGGTAATGGTGGAATTATGTTGTCGTTGTTTCCCATTAATTACTATATTTAAGATTTTTGCATTTATTTAGAAAACATTTTTTTCTGCCCTATTTCTAAGTAGTACATAAAATGTACAGCCAAAAACAGCCAAATGGAACAAATTCAGGATTTCAATTATTGTGCATATTTTAAAAAAAAAACCGAGACACGCTGATTCTGGATTCTGAAATGTGTCTCGGTTTTTTTTTATAAATATACACAATAATTGAGATACTAAATTTATTCCATTTGGCGCTTCCACACTATACTTTTTTAAAGCTAAAAACCTTTGAAGCTTTCGTGTACCTTCACATGGAGGGTACTACCGTGGCCTACGTAAGTGATTTCATCGTACTACTTGGTTTGCCACGCCTATACACTATTTTTAGTATTGTGCGATTACAGACATGCTTTAAGTATATGCTAGAATGCTGCTTCAAAATGATTAATCTTTATTTAATGATAGATATGACATTGGAAATCATTTTTTACCAAAATTGAACCTACGTAAAAACAAAGTGGACAATTTTTTCAAGTAATGTGTCTTCTTCCTTTATGTGCATTGGGGTTTCTGCAATTTCGCATATCGATCGTAGTAAGCACTCTTCTCCGTCCAATCCAAATCTGAAACAAAATTTACTCTGCAACTCTGGAGCATTTTATGTTTCTGGTACATTAACACCAGGCGTCACACTTCTGCAAGACAGTATGGTATCATTAAAATATTTCACCAGAAAATAACTTTTATATTGATATTTTGGCATTATCTTGAGATTTTTTAGTACAGTTCGATACAAAACAAGAATGGGAAGCTTTCCCCAGAATTTCATCAGTGGTATAGGCTGAACACGGCTTGGACCTTGGTGTTGTAATAAAAATATAATTAGGCTAGCTCAGAGCTTGTAAGAGACTCCTCAAGGCCAGCGTGCTTGTAATTTTGGAGTAAAGTGGTTATTTTGATTTATTTGAAAATTTATTGAAAATTAATTTTTTGGTACAAGGGTTACTGCTGCCCTGTATGTAGTGATAGAAGTTCGAAAAAACACTTTGTTTTAGTTTGGGTCGATAGCAGCGTGGGTTAAGACGCGAGGTGGCAATCGCGATTAATCACACGAGTGTCGCGCCACCGAGTTCGAATCCCGGCTCCGGCACTGTCGAAGGAAATGGTTGTATGTCCGCGTTTTTTCAATGTGTAAACCCCTTCCGTACAAGCCTCTGGCTTCTGTAATTGGGGGTTGTCTAATTTCTGTGCTATTTATTTGTCTATGGAAAGGTATTTTTGGGTTACCCTGTATAAGTATCGCTGATATCGTTGACATTTGGTTTTAAAACGAAAATTAAAATAATTTATTTAAATAATAAAGAAACAAGAGTCTGGTTCACTACAAAGTTGTGAAAAGTTAGCTTTTCGGCAACGGAAGTTTCATCTGAGAGTGGAAAAATTCACTTGTGTTTGGTGCGCGCGAGGGCAGAATAGATTATTTATTGAAATATTCTTAAAGCTAGGGCACTAGGTGCGAAATAGACGTTTTTGACTTGGTGACGCCAAGGAAGCAATTAAGACGGTTCGTTAAACTCTGAGTTCACTTGGTTAACACTAAGCGTGGGAACTAGGTAACCGGCACTAAAAAGCTATTATTTTAGAAACCGAGAACTATACTAGTATACTGCACTTTTGGAAAACTTTCTTGAAACTAACTTGATGCTCACTTGCCGACCGAGAACTGACTTGCTCGAGCCTCTTTCTGCTCAGCCTTATATACTGTTGCTTTGTTGCGTTAATCGTGCCCCGTCTAGTCAGGCACGAACGTTTTTTTGTAAGCTGGATAGGTACCGTCATTGCGTGCGGGCGCGGTCTATAACCGGTTAGGGTACCCTCCATTCAGTGCGGGTAACTGCGTAATAAGCAAAATTGATTAAAATTAGGAATCTTTTGGTATACGACTTAAGTTCGAGTCGATTTTAATTCGGGAGTTATTTACTAAATTTGTCGGAAATGGTTCGTTATTTATTGATTCATCCTCGTGTACAGCACTCTCGCCGGTTGGCCATCATCATATGGCTAGGCCACGCTAAATGCCGTATGGAGCGAACTCGACCGAAGCATATATACAGACAAATCGAAGAACTAAACTACAAATATTCTTCTAAAATCTAGTAAAATTACTGAAATGTTAACAAAGACAGCAGCGAGCGATCGGATTGCAATGATAAAATTTTGATGATTGTCATTGTCATCGTTTGTCATCCGATAACGTTGGTGTCATGTCATGTTAATAAGTTTTCGGCATATTTGTAACTTTTAGTGATTGCACCAGTGGACTGTCACAAACTTTAAAGGTAGATGTAACAATATCAATATCATATGCTTTCTGTACCTTCGTTGGCGAATTTATTATAGATTATCACTTTACCAATTTTCAGTTTGTTGCTTTACAAATCTGTAATATTTAGGATAACTAGACTTTCTTAGCCGTTCAAGTGATATTAAAGTTGTTAATATCCTAATAGTATATTATTTAACGAGGGATAATGTAGGTAATAACTCACATAGATGAAATTTGCAGCACGAGCCGCAGGCGAGTGTTGTAAATTCATTAATTTGAGGGTTTTTTTAGTTCCCGAGAAGATCTGAAAAGGTTTTGGATGAGATCGGATTACGTTTAGTGACGTTTTGTCACACAATTTAATGCTCTTTTCGGCTTCAATGATCCACCGAGTGGGGAGGTTCCAGCTGCTTCCAGTAGCTGCCGATTTTTTATACAGTAAAGCAAAATATGTAAACAGTAGTCTATAAAATTAAGGATTATGTTTTGTATATTCTTACCCATCCAAATATTGGATAACAAATTTATAGAACTTTTTCCTGCTGATATCCAAAAAGTTATTATTTTCTCTGGTTGCTATAGTCATCGGAGTAAAATTGGATACGTTAAAAGGTAGATTGTAGTTTACTTGAGCACACATACTCAAGTTAATGGATCTTCGTGGAAGTACCAAGGGAACTGTCAGTCCGTATGTAAACTAAAACAATGCTAGTTGAAATTATTATTATGCACAAAAGTAGTACAATAAATAATTTAAATATTTAAACATATTTTTTGTTTTTAGTAATCGTAATTTCGTATTTCTCTATTTCCAAGTCCTTTCAGTATCTGTCAAAATGTGAAATAGTTAAACAGGAGCAGTCAATTTTTTACTGTTTAATAATGAATCTAGTGTTATAAATTTGGAAGTTTATAAGAAAGTAAAAGGCTGTGACAGATTTGCCTGGATGGCCTCAAAAAACTTTTCAAACTTCAACAGCTGATGATAATAATAATAGTCTTTATTGCTCAACAAATTACAAGAATCCAATTACAAGACGAATAGTTTATGACTAAATTGTGACCAAAATAATAATAATTATAAGTATTAGACCATCAGAAATAATGATTTGAGGTCGAGTTTTTTCTCCATCAGATTTTATTGGATAGAATGATAGATTTGGGTGTAGATAACAAGAAAATTATAGTGCGTATGCACAGTTTTGGCTGGAAGACATATTTAAATGCACTTTTATGCAAAAATTTTAAATGTACAAAAAATATTTTATAAATTAAAAATTAAAAAGGTATGTGTATATTTAAAAACCGCTTTATTTTTAGACTACTGCAGTAAAAGTCGAGGCGTTTCTTGTAATAAACAGGCAGCCACGGCGCAGACGCTAATACCATGCAGGTAGCAATCTGTTATATCGTTATACAGACGCCGGTTATATTTTTACATTGTTGGATGAAAAAAACATGTGATCTATATTTTAAAACTTTTTAATATAAATTGTTATAGAATTTATGATTTTAAATTTAAATAGTGCATAATTTAATTTGAATTACTGTATAAAATAGATAAAAATTTATAAAAGATAATTCTCATATGCAATTTTATGGTCTTTCTTACGTTTTAAGTGAAAAACCGCGAAACAAGCACTTTTTATTTAAATTTCGCGCCATTTCCGGTTAGCCATTTTGAATTTTTCAATTTTTATGCCTATATAATTATATTGATTTAAGTTATTGAGATTTAGGAAACTGGTTAATAACTGAGATTTGCCGTCATGTATTTCTGCATTATTCAAATTTGGTACGTTAAAGTCTCACCTACAATAAGTAAATTGTTATTATTAACTATTAAATGTTCAAATGTTTCCAAGAAAGTACCAAATTCTGTAATGGAAGTACTGGGAGGTATGTATAGATTGTATAAGAAACGTGAGGAATTGTTTATCTTAACTTACATCCGACTACATCTATTTTGGGAACACTGTTATTAATTAAAGATAAATCTAATTTTATAACACCCAAATCATTTTTGGACGCTATTAGTACGCCTCCACCGCATGTCATATTCAAGGCTTCAAGTTTTCTATTACACCGAATAATATTACAGTTGTATAATCGAGCTGATGTCTTTGAATGTCAAGAAAAAGTTGGAAAAAAGAAATTGAATGAATAAAACCATGATCGTTTCAGTTTTTTTTTAAATATTTCGAACACATATGAATTTTATTACATGTACATGTGTTAGAAAGAAATATATATTTACCTGTAAAACGGTGCCTCTCGGAAACAAAAGCGCCCTTTTTGATATACTGTGATTATTACTTTCACATATCAACCCAAAAACCAAACTTAAAACAATGAGTAACTGTGTCTTAATCATTTCACTGGGTTTTGAACTGTTAATTCGTCTGTAAACCCATGATATAACTTATGTCTTAATCAAAACTTCTGTTAATGCTTTTGACAAACATCCGAGAAAAGAATGCTGTTAGGTAAATATCCTGCGAATTGTTAAATTGTTTGATTTGTATAGCTGTGAATTGTCATTGAACGGTTGTGGCTTAGAAGCAAAACAATATCCTACAGGATGTTAAAAAAAATTGGTTATAAATTTGGTAACTTTTATCTCATGTTTTTTATTTAAGAGTTGTTGATTCCAATTTTAATTGTAAATGACTTCACGTCAATAAAATGACGCAGCCTAACGTACGGTGTGCTTGGAAAGAGAGTGATAGAGATGTAATAGAATATGACATTGGACAAATTTATTATACCTAATCTTTAAATTTCTCAGTGCACTTGAGGACATTAGGGCTAATTTTATTTTACTTCTACAAAAGGGAAAATGTTTATTTTAATAATACCTATGCGGGATGATAAGAATTATTTTTGCAAATCGAAAATAGAAGAAAAACAAAATATTTTTTTATATATACTTTTTTTCTCTCATCGTCCCTCATTGTAACATGTTTTTAATGTCTTTTAGTGAAAGCCGTTTTTTAAAATAATGATTTATATGAGAGTAAATTGAACCGTCTTTCCGCATTATATCCGGAGCGCTCTTAATGTAAAGAGAGCACTGAAGCAAGGGCATAGTTAGAACTATTTTATCAGGAGATTATTTTAATCTGATAATGTTTAAATATTAAGATTTTGTTCAACAGCGATAAATTGTAAAAAGCGTGGGGTGATTTTTACTATATTTTTATAATTCTACTTATATCAATAGCTACCAATAAAATATTTATAACAATTGATATCAAGCATCCCACGCTTTTTACAATCTATCGCTGTTAAACAAAATTTTAATATTCAAACATTATTATTTTTTACTTTTTAGTTCGGTTTTTAAAGCGCATCTTTTTTAGTTATTTAAACTATAATTTTTTGAACTTACTAAAAATCATTTAATTAACATGCTTTTATCATTAGTTAAGATATATATTATTAATAGCGGCGCCTCCGCCAAAATCTCGACAATAGGTTAGTCTTTTTATTTTATTTTACCCTGATGATTCTGGTGAGGAGATTAAAACAAAGTTGTCAAATTATTGTATTGCCATCGGTTCTTGATAAGTGTGCAAAGTTTCAGTTTAATCTGGCGTTTTGAAGTGGGTGAGAATCATGTTCAAAGATTCCATTACAAGCAAACAAACAAACAAACATACAGGTGAAGCTAATAAAAACGTGTTAAGGAGCGTGTTAAACATATATTTAAAATGGTTTTTTGGAGATCATTTGATACAGAAGAAAATTTACATAATGGAAATATTGAAGACGAAGTAACGGAGTTAATCGAACCAAGTTGGGAGTTTCAGAAACATTTACAAGTGCAGACCCAGCGTCTTCTTTTAATTATTTATAACTGCTTAAAGAGAGGAAATAATCATATGAAGGATACAAGTATTATTTATTTATTCATTTATTTATTTGGTAGTGGTTGTACATTACAGGTAATGCCCAAATAGTACAAAAAAGAAGATAATATGTAAGTTAATATCTACAAATTTGCTTAAATTAATAACTTATATAAATTAATGTATTTACATAAAACAAATACAAATTAGAAGGTAAAAATTAAGTTAATCAACATGACGCAAGTCCTCGGAAAATTGATTTTGTGATAAATTCAAGTAATAACAATGAAGTAATAATTTTAAATTAATTAAAAGAACAAAAAAGAAACAGAAAAAGATATAATTAGATAAAACCAATTAATTATAGAAAAAAAACATGCAAACAGGATTATAACTTACGATATACAAAGAAACAAAAATTTGTAAATATAAAATCAGTTCTGGTTACTCAGAATTATGCAGTTTCAATTCAGTCATGAACCTAAATAATTTTGTGTTGAAAATGTCATCCACCTTACTGCAGTCATTTACATGCTTACTCAATCTTGTCATGGCACTGTGCTGTCTATAATTTGTTCTATTAAATGGTATGTGGATCAAGTCTCTCGATCTAGTATCATGAGGTGCTACATTTAGAGAAAATAAACTTAAAAGATGAGGGTTAATCTACTGCTTTGTTAAAAAGTTAAACAGAAATATTTTGTCAGCATTAACCAACCCCTCGCGTTTCAAAAGATTCCAAACTCAACATGGAAATCTTTCTAGGATAGGGAATTTCATAGCCGTTTAAGTTCAGCTTAAACATTAGGAATTTCATAAACTTTTTTTGTACTCTTTCTAGCTGATTTATATGACACTGATAAAGTCGAAGCAAGAATTCAAGCGATGCACGTCACGACTGATCTCATTAAAGAAATTTTAATACTAACATAATTTTTAAACATTAATTGCATTAAAAAGAGTAATTCTTGACACCCAGTTATTAAGTTTTTTTAGAAATAGGTACAGTTTAATGGAGCTTCATGATTTTTAGCAGTATTGTCTTATTTATAAAATCGATCTGTGATATGTATCGCTTAAACTCTTGCCTCAACTATATGCGGGGGACCATACGATATATCCATATTCAAGTATACTCCGTGACAAGGAATTAAATAATAAAATAATAGCTGGAATGTTCGTAAAATGTTGACATTACCTAATGACAAAGCCACACATTCTGTATCCCTTATCTACGGCGCAGTTAGTCAAAAATTATGCCCAAATTCGTGCCAGTAGAAATTCATTGCAGATTACGAGCTCTAATAACATAATCGTATTTTTCAAGTTTAAAAAAAAAAAAAGGATATTACCTTGCATTTACTGATATTTAAGTCCAGAAAATTTTGTTGGCACCAAAAGGTGATGTTCGACGAATCACTTTGAATGATAAGGGAATCGTTGATTGACACCACCGATTTAAATAATTTAAGGTCATCCGTAAAAAGTAATACATTACTGAACTTTATAACACTCGATATATCATTAATAAACGGCAAAAAAAAACTGGACCGAGGTGCGAACCCTGAGGTACACCTGAGGTCACATTAATTCCTCAGATTTATATCCTTGGACTACTACATATTGCTTACGATTTGTTAAATAGCTTTTGAACCAGTCAAGCAGGTTGCCCCTAAATGGCCCAATAAAATGGAAAAATTTGGACGAAATAATTCAGAGCGGGCTGAAATTTTGGGAACAGGCTTATTTTGTAGTGGTGAGAGGTAAGTGAAACCTCTCAAATGGTCAATTGCTACTATACACCATAGATGTCTCTATGGGCGTATAGCGACTTGCGATTCTGCAAGTACCTGAGAGCGGCGACCTTTCAGTCCTAGGTGGACTTAACCTACTGTTATAATATATGATTTGCAGGAAACAACTACTCAGCGGGCAAATACCCCGACCTGCATTGAATTACACCTTACAAATCATTAAAGAATGGTAACCAATATCATTTGTCAACTCCCTGACCAGACATAGACCGGTTTCGAACTTATTAGTTCTCATCAGTATGCCATAGGTCATGGAGCAGACAAACGATAGTGGCCAACCTGCTAGTTTTATACAAACTATAGTAAATTGAGTAGTGGTGAGAGGTAAGTGAAACCTCTCAAATGGTCAATTGCTACTATACACCATAGATGTCTCTATGGGCGTATAGCGACTTGCGATTCTGCAAGTACCTGAGAGCGGCGACCTTTCAGTCCTAGGTGGACTTAACCTACTGTTATAATATATGATTTGCAGGAAACAACTACTCAGCGGGCAAATACCCCGACCTGCATTGAATTACACCTTACAAATCATTAAAGAATGGTAACCAATATCATTTGTGAACTCCCTGACCAGACATAGACCGGTTTCGAACTTATTAGTTCTCATCAGTATGCCATAGGTCATGGAGCAGACAAACGATAGTGGCCAACCTGCTAGTTTTATACAAACTATAGTAAATTGAGTAGTGGTGAGAGGTAAGTGAAACCTCTCAAATGGTCAATTGCTACTATACACCATAGATGTCTCTATGGGCGTATAGCGACTTGCGATTCTGCAAGTACCTGAGAGCGGCGACCTTTCAGTCCTAGGTGGACTTAACCTACTGTTATAATATATGATTTGCAGGAAACAACTACTCAGCGGGCAAATACCCCGACCTGCATTGAATTACACCTTACAAATCATTAAAGAATGGTAACCAATATCATTTGTCAACTCCCTGACCAGACATAGACCGGTTTCGAACTTATTAGTTCTCATCAGTATGCCATAGGTCATGGAGCAGACAAACGATAGTGGCCAACCTGCTAGTTTTATACAAACTAGCAAATCATATATTATAACAGTAGGTTAAGTCCACCTAGGACTGAAAGGTCGCCGCTCTCAGGTACTTGCAGAATCGCAAGTCGCTATACGCCCATAGAGACATCTATGGTGTATAGTAGCAATTGACCATTTGAGAGGTTTCACTTACCTCTCACCACTACTCAATTTACTATAGTTTGTATAAAACTAGCAGGTTGGCCACTATCGTTTGTCTGCTCCATGACCTATGGCATACTGATGAGAACTAATAAGTTCGAAACCGGTCTATGTCTGGTCAGGGAGTTGACAAATGATATTGGTTACCATTCTTTAATGATTTGTAAGGTGTAATTCAATGCAGGTCGGGGTATTTGCCCGCTGAGTAGTTGTTTCCTGCAAATCATATATTATAAGGCTTATTTTGTGTTACTGTCGTAAGCAGAAAAATATAGGACAACATTTTTTTCTCTAATGTAAATCTTTCTCTATTTGAATATGTAATGAGCAGCTGAAATAAAACAGATATAATTTTAATTTATTTTTTATTTTAATGCTGTAGTTATTGCTATAGTTAATGATGGATGGTTAATGAGACAAATTGCACTGCGTTATAACATTAACAACAATTTGGTGTGTAACATTTTAAGAACGTGGAGAATAAATTGTACGATTAGTAGAAATCCTGGATCAAAGGACAAAGGATATCATACTTAACAAGAAACTAACTATTAATATTTCGTTATTGCACCATTTCTATTTATAACTTCTATAAGTCTGTTTGGCATAACCTTATACAATAATCATTAGTAATAATATTTTCCCATGCATTATTTACTATTTCCAGTAATTCTTGGCATTCCGTGGTCTCACATTTCGTTTCTGGATACTTCTTACGAGTAGTCCCCATACTTTTTCCACAGGGTTAAGATCTGGACTGTAACTGGGCCAGTGAACAACATTGATGTTGTTATCTTGAAACCAGTTAGTTACGGTATGAGCAGCATGAACGGAACAATTGTCTTGTTGAAATATGAACTCATTATTAGGAAATAATTGTGAGACAGAAGGGAGCATAATATTGTTTAAAATTCTAATATACGTTTCACTATTATATCGTTCCTCAATATGCCACAAAACACTAGGACCACGTGCCGATATCCAAGCCCACATATTGACGCAAAATCTTTTATCATTGTAGGATATATATTTCTCATCAAATCGGGTATTCGGAGGGCGGTAAACACGAATACGACCACTGTGTGTTGACTGGAAAGTTTTTTCGTCTGTAAAGATTATATTGTTCCAAAAATTTACATCATGCGCTAAAAGTTCAAGCGCAAATCCTACTCGAGCTTCTTTATGTTCAGCTTTAAGTATTTCTGTGCTGCTGCATGACAGCGTAGCTCCGATTCTCTTACTCGCCGGCGACCAGTACTACTCGATCCAGGAAAATTCGTTCCTTCAGCAGCCTGAATAACTGAGTAAAATGGATTTTCTACTAAAGCATTTACCAATTTCAAATCTTGTTGTTGAGTTGATATTCTTCGTCGCCCTGATCCAGGATTTCTACTAATCGTGCCGTTTATGCTCCACTTTCTTAAAATTTTACACACCGAATTTTTGTCAATATTATAACGCAGTGCAATTTGTCTCATTGACCATCCATCTTCTGCTTTAGCAATAACTCCAGATTTAACTAAACCGCTTATATGAGGCATACTAGTTTTTTGCACACTTGCAATAAATTATGACAACTAACTGACAATGTCACAAAAATTAAAGTTAGATGTACACAACTAGATTTTAGCAAAATACCGTTATAAGACGTCCTATTTTTTTTTGCTCACGACCTCTATATCATTGATTAAGTGAGTGTTTTTTATATTGTTTTAAACTGACACTGAATAAAGTACTGTCATTGTACCTATCATTTCTAGCCATTGATATGTGCCTGTGTAATAGTATTTTTCTTTTTCCTACATTTCAACAGCACTTATGTGGTGCTTACGAGCAAATGTTAGCTATTTTTAAATGTGATCAGATCAAGAGAAAGAACAAAGTGATCAGACTAGTAAAAAGCACAGTTACAAGAGTGAGTTATAGTGGTGTAAAATAGTAACTAGTATTATAATTATAAGAACTAGTTATTGTAAGTTAATTAATTGTTAAATAAATAAATGGTTAGTGTTGTAATCTTTGAATCCACGCTTGGGGTGTTTACTAAAAGGTGTAAACACGTGACAGTGTAAACACCAATTGCCATATCAGAGCACCGTATTATAAAGCAACGCTAAAAGAGACCATAGTATCCATATTGTTAAAATTCCTACAGCCACTATGACGGTTTGGTGAAGAACATACAACCTGAAAAAAATGAGGTCTTGTAAAAATTTTTACTAACTCTTAACATTTTGCGTGTTAAATAATTGCCCAACGCGTAAAGTCGCGAGTCTCGTAAAAATTCCGCCTCGAGTTCCAAGTGAACTGTCGACTTTACGAAAAAAAAAAAAATTGTAATGTCGTCGGTTAGTAAAAAACCTGGGTTGGCTTACATAAAACAAACTTTATTATTTGGTTACAGCCTACGTATTTCATAACGCACAACTATTACTTAAAAACTACTATTCGAACGCCCTCTGGCGGGGCCACATCCTGCTACTACAACTACTAACTTGAGCGCCCTCTAGCGGGATAACATTCTAATATGCTACATACACTTTTTGTAGAGAATTACACGATCTTTAATTTCGTATACCGCCTTTCTTGTCGAAAATCTAAGATACTTGCAGAGGCGGATTTTTTAACCCTTTATGGCCGAATTTTATGGGAAGGTTTTTGCATAATACTCAAATATATTTTTCTCCAAATCATTAAGTAGATACGATAGTTATTATTGTCTTACCATTTATGTTTTCTCAGGGCCTTTGGCACATTTTCCAAGGGATCTTTAAGTATGTAGAGTCTAATTCCTCTGAAGTATGTTTCAAAGTACTCATCCCAGTCCAGCTGCCTAATGTCACTAAAAAATAATTTCTTGTCTTTCTCTGATAATTTACTTTGCAGCTTATGGACGTTCTGGTTTTTGTAAGTCCAACACGTGGTAGAAAAATACGAGAACGTCGTGAAGAATGTGTTAATTTTCGAGTAGAGCTTAAGCATTCTGTAACAGAAATTTTAAAAAATCTGTAGCCATAACCTAATATGTCTTTTGTATATCGTATAATTCGTATATTTATGTTTTACGCCAGTACAATAAGCATTTATTTGGGCGTATAAAAAGATTTTTGGGGATTTTGTTTTGCTTTCCATCAGAGCATTTAGGGTACTAACCTATGCATGAGTATGCATAAATTTGTCCATGGGCATTTTTTTAGCAATATGTGAAGCCCTAAAATCTATAAAATCTTTGAATGAATTATAGTTTTTATACCGGGTGTCCTTATTTTTTAGAATAT
The DNA here is from genome assembly GCA_963675555.1 of Leptura quadrifasciata. NCBI lineage: Eukaryota > Metazoa > Arthropoda > Insecta > Coleoptera > Cerambycidae > Leptura > Leptura quadrifasciata. Next base: position 14,479,945 of record OY776680.1, read on the forward strand.
CAGAATGAAACTTGGTGGATGTATTATATTGTCATAACTGTCATTTATCCCCCTTCCGGTTTCACCGGAAATGAAATGACCCCAACTTTTGATTTTTAAATTCTTGAAAAATTCTGTGGCGATACCCCCCCATAAGTCATATTTCGACTCGATGAAAAAAATTGGACTCGGAATTTATTGGTGCATGTGGAGTGCTAGGACCAGAAACACTTATTTTTTCAAATGGAACTATAATAGTAGAGTACTATTATAAAATAGCGGATATTCTAAGCAATCCGTGGATGCACACAAAAGCAATTCTTTCTGGTCTGGTCTGGTAATATCAATCAATCAATCAAAATAACTTTATTTACATTACAGAACAAATATCTAACCAGATACCTACCTCGCATTTGACCCTGTAACCAACGCATATTGTTTGTCAAGTTGGTGGTAACAGAGTCCAGCGGAGCAGTGCTGGTTCAATTTATAATCTTGTTGATTGTATCTTGAATACATTTAGTGATGCATTCAAGACACAATCAACACACTCATTCTCCTATTTACAAATAAAATTTAAAATGAGTAATATAATAATTGTACACTACTAAGTAGCTGAAAACAGTTAACAATAAAATTTGATGGTATATCACTTATTTAATTTTGTGCTACTGGTGCGGGTACCAAAGCCTATAATGATGGATCCCGTTGCAAGATTTCCAATGGCGAGCAGAGTTACTGCAGAATCTTTTGTATTCTATAATTTCTTGTCTAAATATAATTTTGATTTTACGATGTACTAGAGATAAATTTATATAAGAAACAAAACAAACAAGAACAAATAAAACAAAAATGTACAAACATAAACCAAGAGTAATAGGAAAGATTTAACAGTTATGAAATATCAGTACAGATAGGTAGGGGAAGAAGAAGTTATAGTTGGTGAAGGTTTGGCTATAGAGGTTGCCGGAAGATGGGCAGCGCCTGGTAAGGTAAGGTGTGTTTTATTCGAAAGGGGGCATTATGCTGTCTAATTTGCGTTATATTTTGGGTTAGCGGACTATCACCCAGTTTGAAGGTGTAAAATTTTTGAGATATATTCTGGATGTACTCCGCTATTGGCGTTATGTCGTGGCAGCGTGCATAGAGATCTCTGAGGGAGGTGTACCTGTTGGAATTCGAAATGAGGCGCATAAATTTGTGTTCCAATACTTTCAGTTTGTTCATTGTCGTGGCCGACGTGCTGCACCACACCGGCGCCGCGTATGTGATTGCTGGCCTGATCACCATTGTGTACAATAATTTTTTATTTTGTCTGGTAATATAAGTAGGTACCTAAAGTACTTAATGCAAAAAAAAATCGAGGTCCCCAAAAAACTTTTTACAAATGTATTATTTTAGTGGACTGTTGAGGAATGACTTACTTGGGACTCTTTCCCATACATAGCAGCACAACATCAGCGATAGTTGCCGGTATCGTGTGCAAAAAGAATATGGCGACAAGGCAGGATAAATAGGAAGTAACAAAAATTGAAAAGGGGTACCATATAGCCTTGGAAGGTGGAACGCTGCGTCCCTTGTCGGTGCTTAGGCCTACTAGAGTTCTGCAACTTATAGGCTGAAAACAAAATTTTTTTCAAGAGCATAAATACAAACATTTTAGCGCTGAGAACAATTTTATCCTTTTTCTGCGAAGTTTTTTAATGCCCTATACAAGATTTTCTTAGGGACTGCTGGACGGGTGCTTTGGAAATACATACGTATAGAGTCGCCGGTCCCCTATTGCTATTGGACAACACAAGTTAGGAATTTCACGCAACTACAGTTCTTAACTATAAAATAATTTGGAATATATAGGGTGTTACAAAGAGAGTCACAGTATTGAGGTAAGTTTTTTACATTGAATACCCTATATATTTTTACATATTTTTGACGCGCTTGCTTGCTAATACTTCATTTAGAAGCAGTAAATACAAATACCGGGTGTTAGAAAAGTATGGGAAACGGTGGAAAATCTCGAACAGTTTGCATCAAATCGAAAAATAAAAAAACACGTGTCAAAAATTTTTAAAAAAACTATCTACTGATACCAAAATGACCTTCCCACCCACCACCCTGTGGGTGGGGAGGTGGGAAATTTCAAATGTAAACCCCTATTTTTTATTGCGGAATCAGATTCTACGGCAAAAAATACGTAAATTCTATTCCGGACATTTTTTTCGATTCTTGCATGGTGTCGCTGTAATCGCAAAAAATGAAAAGAAAACATTACTGTTTCAAGAGTAGCGTCTTGTGCCCATAAAAAACGTCCAATGCAAAAAGTGAAAAACGCGTATTTGTTATTTTTAGGGAATCTATCCAATGACATTGGATTCGACTCTCCCACCTCTAACCCAGTGGGTGGGGCGGGGGGCAACTTTGAAATTTGTAATGAAAATCTCTATCTTTTATAGCGGATTCGGATTCTACGGCCAAAAATACGTGAATTTTATATCGGGCATTTTTTTGATTCTTGCAAGGTGTCGCTGCAATCGCACAAAATTGAAATAAACCTTAAGCGTCCATAAGTTTGTAAATATTTACAAACTCTAGCTATTCGTGTTGACAAAAAAACATTCAGTTTAAAAACAATATCTGTGATATCTTGGTTTTTATGAATGTTTTTTAAAAAGTATTCTTAATAACATGAGAAAAATACCTGGAAATGTTGACAAATCAAATAGTTCCCACAATACAAGAGATTGCTGGTGATGAGTTCAAGAATGTTTGATTCCAGATGGGGCTCCTTTACACTATCGGGATATTGTTAGGGACTATTTGAATGGTACTTTCGAAAATCGATGGATAGGTCGAAGAGGAACTATTGAATGGCCATCAAGATCTCCCGACCTCGCGCCACTTGATTATTTTGTTTGGGGCTACGTGATTTGGAAGAGCTGAGGCAACGCATAATAAACATTTTTGCAGAAATACCACCTCAAATGATAAGAAGTACTATTGAAAATTTTTACGTTCGTCTCGGACAATGGCCAAGAAGTCAATGGGCACCGTTTTGAACACCTGCTATAATCTTGGAATTAAAACCTGCTAGTGTAGCAGTTAAGCTGTACTAATTGCCTCAACTGGCCGAAATCCTCAACTTGCCTTAAATGGCTGAGTTACCTCCTTGCCTTCACTGGCTGGGATAAAGAACTTGTCTGAAGTGGCTGAATTAAGAGGTAAAACCACTGTTAGTTTTTTTAAAATCGAGTTTTTTATTATTATTTTTATTGTAAAAAATGTAAATTGAAAATTACTAGCCGCTAATAAATTTACAGAATGTTAATAGTTGTTGTAATTTCCGCACGACCGTGTAAAATCACTGTTCTCAAAATAGCTCGGGAAATCATTCACTCTGAGATCAGTAGTTTTACTTTTCGTATTTTTTTAAGTATGCGTTCAAAACTTTCATGTTTCCACTCAATTTTTTGCGATTGCAGCGACACCTTGCGAGAATTGAAAAAAATGCGCGATATAAAATTCACGTATTTTTGGCCGTAGAATCCGAATCCGCTATAAAAAAATAGGGGTTAGGGGTGGGAGAGTCGAATCCAATATCATTGGATAGATTTCGTAAAAATAACAAATACGTGTTTTTCAGTTTTTGAATTGGACGTTTTTTATGGGCACAAGACGCTACTCTTGAAACAATAATGTTTTCTTTTCATTTTTTGCGATTACAGCGACACTATGCAAGAATCGAAAAAAATGTCCGGAATAAAATTGACGTATTTTTTGCCGTGAATCCGATTCCGCAATAAAAAATATTGGTTTCCATTTGAAATTTTAAAGTTACCCCTCGCCCCACCCACAGGATGGTGGGTGGAAAGTCATTTTGGTATCAGTAGATAGTTTTTTGAAAAAGATTTTAAACCGTTTCCATACTTTTCTAACACCCGGTATAATTTACATTTAAAGGTATATAATGGTATTGGTCTTTGTTTTATATATGGACTTACACATTAAAATATATGCATGTATTTCAATAACACCCTTATACATTGTCGACTGTCTTTTATTCAGTAAAATTCAATGTCCTAAAAGGTTTCGTTTCTCTGAAGTTAACGTGCAGCATAAAATTATATATTACCTTGTCAATACTAGATTCATAATTGTAAATGGGCATCTCGTAGTGCAAATTTTCTTTTTTACATGCTTCGAAAGTTGATCCGATTTCCCACGCTGCTGCAATTAGAAAATTAATACACATGTCTGCTGGAACGACATTTAAGTTATACTCTGGATTTGCGTATACGATTCTTAAAACTCCCATTGATTTTGCAGTGGCATACCCGGTGATGTTGTACACGTTATTAATCCATCCGGAAATAGGTTCTTTGTAGGTGGAGATCACTGAAATATGATCTTTGTACAGCTTATTCAAAGGTAAAATAAAATAAAAAAATGTAACCCTCTTTATATAAAGAACATTCACTAAAGGATATGGAATAAAGTTTCCTTTAGCGTTATGTGTAGTGTACAATATAGGTATACCAAGTCACACTATCCTGGAGGTTCTCACCAGTAGTGAGCATCTCCTAGCTCTGTGAGAAATATCGGAGGTATCATAACTAAACCCAACCCATCCGATGAAGATGCACCATCTGAGCATTGCGACCACAATACAAACAGCGAATAATCTACCCAAGTAGTATAGACGTCGAGCCAATGTTGTTGTAAAACAGCTTTTGAAACCATTGAGAGGGAAAAATTAATTTAAAAATTGAAGGGATGTGGTATAACTGGTATACCTCTAGGTTGGTTAGTGGATTACTTACAAAATAGATAACAAATAACAAAAATAAATGGTGAAATATCTGACGACATAAATAAAAACGGGGTACCGCAGGGCAGTACACTAGGGCCGCTGCTATTCTTATTATATATTAATGATATTGTAAAATCTATTGAAAAGTGTCAAATGCATCTATTTGTTGATGATACGATGTTATATTTCTCTTCTAAAGATTTAACGACCCTTGTAGATACTATAAATAACGAGTTACAAAATATAGTAAGGTGGTGCAAAGGTAAATGCGTCAAAAACCAAATTTATGTTAATTAGCAATAACCAGAAATACGAAGAGTTTAAAAGATCATTTGAAATAAAAGTGGAATATGCTAAGATTGAGAATATTGGGAAAATTATTAAATATTTAGGTATATTAATAATTGATAAATACCTAACATTTAAAGAACATGCATATTATATTATCAACAAAATATCAAAAAACACAAATTTCTTGTCGAGAGTTGCTCCTTTCTTAATACAGTGGATGAAAATTGCTATATACCGAATGTTAGAAAAGTATGGGAACGGTGGAAAATCTCGACCAGTTTGCATCAAATCGAAAAATAAAAAAATACTTGTCAAAAATTTTTCAAAAAACTATCTACTGATACCAAAATGACCTCATCACCCACCACCCTGTGGATGGGGTGAGGGGCCAACTTTAAAATTTGTCAAAAATACGTGAATTTTATATTGGGCATTTTTTCGATTCTCGCAAGGTGTCGCTGCAATCGCACAGAATTGAAATAAACCTTAAGCGTCCATAAGTTTGTAAATATTTACAAACTCTAGCTACTCGTGTTGACAAAAAAACATTCAGTTTAAAAAACAATATCTGTGATATCTTGGTTTTTATGAATGTTTTTTTTAAAGTGTTCTTAATAACAGTATTTGTTTTGTGAATTTTCTAGGTGAACGTTCAGTTCCTTCCAACTTTTGTAGAGGCAGGAGCGCAATTTTTTACGGAAAAAGTTATTTCATTTTTCATTAGTTCTCGCGTTTTTTTCTGCATAATGGCTACTTTAACAGAGGAAGAGAGAATTCCTCTTTTAGTGATGCGAGGGTGGGGCGATAAAGAAAGGTTCTATGATGATGAAACTTTCCGTGTAGATCAAGTGGGAATTTTGAAATCTACTGTGTCCCATAACATCAAACGATTCCCAGACACAAGGACAAATAAAAATCGCCCAAAATCTGGAAGACCAAAATCTGAAACATCGGAAGCTCGACAAATGGAAGTGGCCCAGGCATTTGTTGAAAATCGAAGGTTATCAATCAGAAAAGCCAGTCAACAGCTTCACATGAGTGCATTTTCAGTTCATAAGAATTTGAAACTTTTGAAATTTCATCCTTACAAAATTCACCTTCACCAATAGTTAAATGAAAATGATTTTGATCGGCGACTTGAATTTAGTGAATTAATGAGGGAAAGGAGTAACCAAAACCCAAATTTTTTGTCATCTCTACTTGTCTTCTCAGATAAAGCAACTTTCGAACTCAGTGGAAAAGTTAATCGCCACAATTTCAGATATTACGAAAACCCTCACTGGATGCTTGAAACACACACGCAGTATCCACAAAAATTAAATATTTGGGCAGGAGTTTTCAGGGATCGAATCATAGGACCGTTTTTCATAGATGGAAATTTGAATGGAGAAAAATACCTGGAAATATTGACAAAACAAATAGTTCCCGCAATACAAGAGATTGCTGGTGATGAGTTCGATAATGTTTGGTTCCAGCAATATGGGGCTCCTCCACGCTATCGGGATATTGTTAGGGACTATTTGAATGGTACTTTCGAAAATTGATGGATAGGTCGAAAATGAACTATTGAATGGCCAACAAGATCTCCCGACCTCGCGCCACCTGATTATTTTGTTTGGGGCTACGTGAAGGGTAAGGTTTATTTCACTAAACCTCGTGATTTGGAAGAGCTGAGGCAACGCATAATAAACATTTTTGCAGAAATACCACCTCAAATGATAAGAAGTGCTATTGAAAATTTTTACGTTCGTCTCGGACAATGCCAAGAAGTCAATGGGCACCATTTTGAACACCTGCTATAATCTTGAAATTAAAACCTGCCAGTGTAGCAGTTAAGTTGTAAATTAATTGCCTCAACTGGCCGAAATCCTCACCTTGCCTTAAATAGCTGAGTTACCTCCTTGCCTTCACTGGCTGGGATCAAGAACTTGTCTGAAATGGCCGAATTAAGAGGTAAAACCACTGTCAGTTTTTTTAAATCGAGTTTTTTATTGCACTGTAAAAAATGTAAATTGAAAAATACTAGCTGCTAATAAATTTACAGAATGTTAATAGTTGTTGTAATTTCCGCACGACCTTGTAAAATCACTGTTCTAAAAACAGCTCGGGAAATCATTCACTCTGAGATCAGTAGTTTTACTTTTCGTATTTTTTTAAGTATGCGTTCAAAACTTTCATGTTTCCACTCAATTTTTTGCGATTGCAGCGACACCTTGCGAGAATCGAAAAAAATGGCTGATATAGAATTCTCGTATTTTTGACCGTAGAATCCGAATCCGCTATAAAAAATAGGGATTTTTTATTACAAATTTCAAAGTTGCTCCCCACCCCACCCACCGGGTTAGGGGTGGGAGAGTCGAATCCAATGTCATTGGATATATTTCGTAAAAATAACAAATACGTGTTTTTTAGTTTTTGAATTGGACGTTTTTTTTATGGGCACAAGACGCTACTCTTGAAACAGTAATGTTTTCTTTTCATTTTTTGCGATTACAGCGACACCATGCAAGAATCGAAAAAAATGTCCGGAATAAAATTTACGTATTCTTTGCCGAATCCGATTTCGCAATAAAAAATAGGGGTTTCCGTTTGAAATTTTAAAGTTGCCCCTCGCCCCACCCACAGGGTGGTGTGTGGGGAGGTCATTTTGGTATCAGTAGATAGTTTTTTGAAACATTTTTGGCACGTATTTTCTTATTTTTCGATTTCATGCAAACTATTCGAGATTTTCCATCATTCCCATACTTTTCTAACACCCGGTATAACATGTTAATCATTCCTCATTTGACATTCGCGGCATCTATTTTGTATTCATCCAATAAAAATGAAATAGAGGGGATACAGAATTTGCAGAACAGATCCATGAGAATTATTTTACGCGTGCCATATTTGTATATTCAGATGCAGAGAAGTTGGTAATTTCTTATTGATGCGTGTGTTTGTTAATCATATTTTTATCCTTTATATTGTCATGTTTAGAGGAACATTAATATAAATATAAAGAAACCAGAGAATTAAATATCCTTTTAAATGAGGTTTCACACGAAATTTTATTCCATTGGAAAGGGGAATGGGGAGGTATAAAATTCTGCTCAAATAATGTTATTTTAGATCAATAGCCGACGTGTAAATTACGTAGAAAGTGTTTTTTTTCTGAATGGAGCTTTTTTTTAATTTTCTTTTTATACATTTATTTAACGTCGGCCTATTTCCGCTACTGAGGCCTAACACCGACGCCTGTAGACGAGCTACCCCCAACCAGGAATTTTGCCGAACCTCTTCCCTTAAGAAGAGTAGGGATCTTTTACTTGCCTAACATTTAATAGACAAGGGACCGACGGCTTTACATCCCCTCCGAAGGATGGTATATCCCATATACAACCCTCGCCTAAGGTTGTATAGCTTCCGCGCATACAGATATACAAGCCGCTGGAAGATGTTTGCGGCGAGGACGCGGTCTTCGTTGGAACGGTCACCCATCCAACTACTAACTGCGCCTGGCGTTGCTTTACACATATCGAAGTATGTACATAGTAAAGACGCACCCACGCTCGCCCTTTCTGAATGGAGCTCACTGTATACACTTACCTATAGATGGACGTGATATTCCAACAGGCAAATTTCGACTTTCGGCTTTTACAACTGCTTCAGCTATTTGCTTCGTGTACGTATACGTATTTGGATACTTGCCAATAAGTCTAAAAAATAATAATAAAAGAGTTTCAGAACAATTTGCATTAAGTTGAACAAACAACAAACGTTGAGAATCCTTTGTGATATGGCAATAAATTAAAAATAAATAATACACTGTACACAATAGAAAAATTAGAGAAAGGTGACCTAGAAGTAGATATAGAAAACAGCCACGGTCAGGACATAGCAGACGGTTAAAGTTAGGAGAATACCGGGAAAGTTCAGCATTAGAAGAAAGTCAAACTGGTAAAACTTCCACACCGCATTGCTCAACATCAAACTCTAGAATTAATAGAGAGGAAGAGGATCAAAGAAAAGAGAATACTGGGAAAGGAAAACATTAACAGTTACAAAACAGCATTAATAAGAAGAAAGAAAAAACTAAAGAATTATTTGTATACAGTCAATTCATATACTAGTAGTAGCAGTACTGGTATTCAGATATAACACATATAAATAAAGGTATAAAAATGGATGAATATAGTTCAAATGTGCTTTTAGAGGGCGGAATATTAAACATAATATTTTTAGTCGCAAACTCCTCTATAAAATCCTTATTTTTACTATAAGGAACGTAACCAGACTGCAACCAACAGCTACTCTCCGGGCTATGTGCCCCGCCGAGCGCTGAATTACAAGTTACAAGTCTGGCGCGTTAAGTGTAATAATTGCATATTACCATCAAAACGCTAATTCTTCGATTGCAACATGCCTACACATGCCTACCTTGCACTGACGAGAGCCAACAGCCGAAACTGCAGTCTGCAGGTGGTGTGTGACGATTGGCAAGACAGCTCCTTTAAGTAGGATCAGTCTTTCGGCTGGTGTTTGTTGCAATCGAAGCATTAGCGTTTTGATGGTAATATGCAATTATTACACTTAACGCGCCAGACTTGTAACTTGTAATTCAGCGCTCGGCGGGACATATAGCCCGGAGAGTAGCTGCTGGTTGCAGTCTGGTTACGTTCCTTATAGTAAAATAAGGATTTTATAGAGGAGTTTGCGACTAAAAATATTATGTTTAATGGATGAATATATCCGAGATTTTAAAATTGAAAAAATTGTAACACATGTAGCAGAGCATACCCAGGTATGTAATAACATCCTAACTTCTACTATTAATAGTTTTTCATTATTTTATATGAATTAAGGGGAATAAACAAAATTTAGATGAGTTAAAATATTACTAAAATCGATTACTAATAAAGTGGATTGTACTGTCTTATCAGAAACTAGAATAATTTGCGATCCTGACATTTACAATATAGAGGGATATGATTTAATTTATAATGAGAGCAAAATTAAACAGAACGGTGGTGTAGTTGTCTGTATAAAAAATTTATTAACTTACGGATATGAAATAGTATATATAAATAATATTAAAGTAATACAATTGCATACAGAACTTGACGGTAAAACCATAGTTTTAACAGCGTTGTATAGATTGCCATCAACCTGTCCTAGAGTGTTTAACATTGGACTACATGACTACCTCAATAACTGTAAGAAAGATTCTAATATACACATCATAGTAGGTGATATCAATTTTGATATTTTAAGTGAAAAAGGCGAGGCTCACGAATATCTCAATATCATAAAGGGACATGGGTTTATGTCTGCAATAAATAATTATACCAGAATGGAAGGAAATTGCAGAAGTTGTATTGATCACTTATTAATTAACTGCAAAGTAAACCATTACAAATTCATTCCAGTAATACTCCAAACAAATGTTATTGATCACTTTTCAAGCTTATATTTCCTGAAGACGGAAAGAAAATAGTAACTAATGACTTTACTACAAAAACATGCATAGATAAAATAAAACTTAATAATAAATTAGACGAGGAACATTGGAAGGATGTATATGAATGTTCGGATGTAAAAACGGCCACTAATTTGTTTATAACTAAATTTAAAAATTATATTGAAACAGTTAAAATAAAAAGTTCTGAAAAAAAAAGAAATTAATTTGGATAACCGATGGTCTTATAGAATCGGTAAATAAAAAAACAGAACTATTCAAATTATCAAAAATATATCCTAATGAACAGAATATAAATAAATGTAAACAGTACCGTAATAAACTTAATGAATTGCTAAAAACTGCTAAGAAGGACTATTGTCAAAATGAAATTAACAAAAATTTAAATAACTCAAAAAAATTATGGCATAGTGTCAAAGAATTAACATCTGGGGCAAAAAAGAGTAAGGATCAAATATCTAAAATTAGAAACCAGGAGGGCACAGTAACTAGTGATGAACTGGAAATGTGTAATGTTTTTGTAAATTATTCCACAAAGGTAGGTAAAAACGCTCGCTGATAAAATAGTTCAATTAGAAGAGGATAACTTCTCAAAACATAAGGAATATTTCCAACTCAATATACCTGTCGGATACGAGTGAAAAAGAAATAGTCGAAACAATTTCTCAATTAAAATTAAATAAATCACCTGGAATTGATAACATACCATCATATATAGTGAATCAAACAGCTTCTAAAATATCAGCACCTCTAAAGTACCTTATTAATAAATATTTTGAAACAGGTAACTGTTCATCGGCATTTAAAATAGCTGTAATAAAACCTCTCTACAAGAATGGTGATAAAATGGACGTGACTAATTACCGGCCTATTTCCCTTATCTCCAACATAGCTAAAATTTTTGAGAAAATATTGAGAAACAGAATTACTAGGTTTTTAAATAGGTTTCATATTTTGTCAGAAAAGCAATTTGGTTTCAGGGAGCAGAAGTCAAAGGATTTATAAATATATGAATATCAGCAAACGCTATGCATTTTTGTTGACCTCGCGAAAGCCTTCGATACAGTTAGTCATGTTCAATTAGTGCAGATATTGGAGGGTATAAGGTTTAGGGGCATTCCACACAGGTTAATAAATAGTTGTCTGTCAAATAGGCAATAATGTGTGAATATTAGCAACACCTTCAGTAATAAAATAATGGTAGAATATGGTGTACTACAAGGAACCGTCTTAGGACCAATTCTTTTTAATATGTACATGAATAGTCTATTTTATTTACCCTTGAGTGGTGACATAGTAAGTTATGCCGATGACACTGCCATAATATATTCTGCTAGTAACTGGAGGAGCCTTAAAGAGAAAACTGAACTCGATTTTAAAAATATCATCCACTTCTTTAAAAACAGGTTTCTAGCAGTTAATTATTCAAAAACTTACTATGTTTCTTTTACATCTTATAGCAATAATTTACTTGATTTCCAGAGATTAAATATAAAGATCGACAACAATGAAACTTATATACAAGGCTCATAAAATGTTAAATATTTAGGAATTTACATAGAAATCATTTAAGATTGGACATTCATATAAAATATGTAACTAATAAGCTCAGATCGTTATTGTATAAATTTAAACATTTATCTCAGTTACTAAATATAACGCAGTTAATAATGTTATATTTTGGTCTAGTGAAGACTCACTTAAATTACGGAATAACTGCATGGGGAGGTGCGGTCAACAATCATCTAACTCAGCTAGAGAATGCACAGAAATTTACATTAAAAATAATTTTCCTCAGAAGAATTATATATGAAAACTCAAATACTGGACATTCGACAGTTATTTTGCTTGACAATACTAACTAGACAACAAAAATAAAAGCGAACTAGAGGAAATTACTCATAATTATCAAACCCGGTACAGAAGCAACGCAACTCGAGTACCAAAAATAGAAAAAACTATTGCTCAAAGATGTTATTTCTATCTGAGTCTCAAAATGTACAATTTCATTCTATCTGAGATTAAGAAATATAACTCAATGAATTTATCTAAGAAAATTAAAACATGGATATAAAATAAATCTAAGACGGATATTCATAAACTAATAATAAGTAATACTGCTAACTAGCTTTTGCAAATATACATGTTTAGTATTACTTACCATATGGTTAGCAATTTTTTTTTGTTATTTTATAAGCTCTGAAGGATAACAACTGTAGGTAGATCTGCATATAAGAATTCTTTCGCAGAAAACAGTTTATTCCACACGAGGTGCTTTGTACAGATATACGATATGTTTCATTCTGGCTTGCAGTCTCTGATATTATACCGAGTGTCAACGAATCATGGTACACCCCTTTTTTTCCTTATTTTTAAGAATAACGGAATTAAACTTGATGGATGTATTATATGATCAAGAAGACACTTTGTGGCATAACTGTCATTTTTTCCCACTTCCGTTTCACCGGAAATGACCACAACTTTTGATTTTTAAGTGTAACACCCTATATATTATTATATTTTTGGATTCCTTGAAAAATTCTGAGTACGGTGCTCCCCATAAGTGACATTTCGATTCGATGAAAAAAATTTGACTTAAAATGTAAAAACACAAAAAATATTAAAATAAGGAAAAATTGCTTGTACATCCACCGATTCCTTAGAACATCCGCTATTTTATGGTAGTACTCTACTATTATGGTTCCATTTGAAAAAAATAAGTTTTGGTAAAAAAACTGTTCAGGCCAAATTTAATGGACCACAAAATACACATTGTTACGATTTACACGTACATAAACAAATGAATACGTTGGATATTAGTGGTTATAAGGTATTACATAAAGAAACTCACTTGGGCTACTGTAGCGTAGCAGATATCGCAGGCACAAACTTAACCCGGATAAGTGATGAACGTGCCCACGATAAAATTTCTCTAGCTCAGACTATCTCAGGGCGTTAAGCCCAAGTTTACATAAACTATGACAAATTATTAGTTTACTTACTTAACAAATCACTGAGGCTTCCATACGTAGTGGTCGCAGATGAAATAATGACACTTTCTCTAAAAATGAAATGCACTATATTACACAATTTACAGATATTGGTTCTCTATCATGTAACCTGGCGATGTTCAAAAGGTGTGGCAAATTTCTCGATTAAAAGTTACAACATTAATAAAATGCCTCGTGTAGCTTACACATCGATTTACAACGTGAGGATAAATGATAATAAATTCTGCCACAATGGGTCTGATTTAGAGAACCTCCTTAAATAAATATAAATGCATATAATCTATAAATATGTACAAGTTAAAATACAAAAGTAATTATGAAGGGATATAACCGCACCGAACCACTGAAGGTGGTCCCCAGTAAATAAAAGTTATCTAGAGTGGTACGATACCGGCTTCAACGTGGAAGAACTGTAGCCCTACGGAGGTGTATTCGGGACAAAAAAAATTGACCCAAGGATGGGGTTGATTATAGCCTCTCCAGCCCTGGAACTTTCTACTGTGTCTGGATGCCCCATCCGGGGAACTTCACTGATGTGTGTAGAAGCTCCGTCCGTGGAACCCTCACTGATGAGGGAACAATCCACCAATGTTCCTAGAAAGCCACAGTTGGATGAATGGAGTCGAGTTCGCCTTTCAAGTCGACACGATACTTCCAAAGGAAAGCCTGCAAATTTGCGAAACACGTGGGTAGAGAACGGGTAAGATGGCGTGAAGAGGCTAGCTTACCTTGTATACTTAAATATCCTGCTTCCGCAGTTAAAATTCACTCACAACAACAAAATATTCCGCTAAACGGAACAACAACAGATTGAGAGAATTTTCCTGTGTTGATAATCTCAAAATCCACCAGGATGCCTTGGATAAACCGAGGTTGTAGGATTATCAATTATATACCGCCATTAAAAATGGTTGCCTTCCTCACCAACTGGATGTATCTTGCGCTCCCGTGGACAGTAGCAAAACTCTGCTACGGACGTAGCGGTTGTCATTATGCGGCCCACAAAACGCTAAGGCGTATGGTGGGTCGCATACGCTAGAGGTCCGCAACAACATTTTCAAATTTTTATGCTCGAGTTGATTTTTCTGACATCACACCGGTCCATTATAAGCATTTTTTTCTGGTTTTGGCACTCTAGATGTACCAACAAATTTCGAGTCAAATTTTTTCATGGAGTCGAAATGTCACTTATGGCGCATCACTGTACTCAGAATTTTTCAAGAATTCCAAAAGTATAATAATGTACAGGGTGTTCCATTTAAAAATCAAAAGTTGGGGTCATTTCCGATGAAACCGGAAGTGGGAAAAAATGACAGTTATGCCAAGTGTCTTATAATACATTTACCAAGTTTCATTCTGATATTCTTAAAAATTAGGAAAAAAGGGGGGGTCTACCATGATCCATGACACCCGGTATATTACATTAGGAACAAAACTTACCTTATCTACAACAAGTCTCGACTGTAGATTATTTATATTTATTTTTTGCAACTTAAAATAAAAATTATTTATATGTTATCATTGTTAAAGCATAAATAAATATTCTACTCTATCCGTTTTTTTTGGACAGCTTACAGCTAGATTTACTTACTGGGTTGTTGAATTTTCCAGAATAGTTTCTGGAAGATTTTCAGTCAGCAAAATCAGCTTCTGGTAGTCCATAGAAGCCGGATATATTTTTTCGTCTAGCACCTCCTGAACACAATTAGAATAAAGTGTTGAAACATGAACCAACGATTTAAGTTTCGGCATCTGATGGGCTAGTTTTAGCAGGTCCCTCGGAGCACGGACGTTAATAGCTACTGCTGTTTTTAGTTTCTCATCGAACCGCACTGTTGCGGCCAAGTGGAAAATGATGTTTACCTAAAAACATTTCTTAACATTAAAAAAAAACACGGACTAACAAAATAAACAGTAAATTATGTATAATAAGCGTAGTCGTAAAATTAGAGCTTTGTTTCCTTTGTTTTATACCTGTGTGTTATTATGCCCTTCTATCCGTGGTCTAGTTTCGTGTGTGTTGAAAAAATGTCCTGAAGGGCCCCTTTACGAGAAGTTTGTGACTCTTGTTAATAATGGTACCTAATTTTACTTCAAAGGAAATTTA
The DNA here is from genome assembly GCA_963675555.1 of Leptura quadrifasciata. NCBI lineage: Eukaryota > Metazoa > Arthropoda > Insecta > Coleoptera > Cerambycidae > Leptura > Leptura quadrifasciata. The sequence goes on from OY776680.1 coordinate 14,495,598, forward strand.
CCCTTGGGGTAATTCTTGGTCATTTTTTTAGCAGTTTTCCGTTTCTGATTTGATTAAACTTACTTTTGAGCAGATTTGTGTATGAGGTAGATGGGGTAATTCTTGGTAATTTTTTAGCAATTTTCCGTTTCTGATTTGGTTAAACTTACTTTTGAGCAGATTTGTGTAGATTTCTTGGTATAATTTACGTAAATTTAAATATAAATTAGAACCATTTGGTGAATTTAAATAGGAGGTATCTTTTTTTAATCAATTTTACATAATAAGTACTTTAATAAGTAAGTTTGACTTTTAAGTCGAGTTATGGCTAATTTTATAGAAAATGTTTGCTGTCCTAGTTAGCAACTTATTCGAAATAAAAATAGTACCTCGTCTATTAACAGTTTTTTATCCTGAAGGCTCAATCCCAACTCTGGCAGAGCACAGTCACCTTCAACTGCAACCAGCTTATGTCTAAATTTCGGACATACACTTTTCAAAGTTTCAAATAGAACATTGTCGAACAGTTCGTCCAACCTAAGCTCAATATTTTTTCCTTTCTTGTTTCTGAGTAGAAGATAAACCGTGGAAATATTCGGGCATGATCTCAGTAGTTTCTCCAACAGGGCGCTACCCAGAAGTCCGGTGGATCCGGTTATGAAAATATGAGCATCGTCGTAGAATTTCTGGATCGGCGATAAATCAAAGTCATTTGTTATATCACTATTATCCATATCCATAATGTTTGTTTAACCTAAAACCATTGGTCAGAACTAGTATTGAAGTAAGTGCGGATGTGTCATTTCGACACTAATAACTTAAAGAGTTCAATCAGGAACATGGCAAAACCTATTTCAAATTAAAGACCCAAATATCTCCGTTATTTGAAGAGATACGAGGAAATTCTAAGGTGAAAATTTTTTGCAAAACAGAGTGTTTCAACGAGGTTTTATCAAAACCGCTGTATTTTGAGATTTACTCTTCATGCTGTTAAAAAAATTATTTTGAAACGGGCGGGAAATGGCCCCATTAAATAGAATATTTTCCTTCCTTTTCAACGATATATCACATGCCATATTTATTTATTGGTACTACGTTACTAATTATAAAAACATTTTTTTAAAACCAATAAATTTCTTTTTTGTTACCTGAATTTACTTCATTCTCCTTAATTGTATTAATGTTTTATTATAGCAAAGATTTGAAGAACTTATTGAATTATTTTATTGTTTTATTTAATCATGCTTCTCCACGGCAAGTATAATGCTTGTTAAAAAAAAAATATTGGTTTAAAAAAAAATGTGTTTATAATTACTAACTTAGTACCAATGAATAAATATGGCATGCGATATATCGTTGAAAAGGGAGGAAAATGCTCTATTTATTTTTTTTTTAACAGACTGAAGAGTAAATCTCAAAATACAGCGGTTTTGAGAAAAATTAGATAAAACCTCGTTGAAACACTCTGTTTTGCAAACAATTTTCACCCTAGAATTTTTCTCGTATATCTTCAAATAACGGAGATATTTGGCCTAGACGTTTTCCGCATTTTCGATATTTTCCGCCATAACTCTTAAAGTAGGCCATGGCTTTCAAATGTCTTTAAACCTTTTGTAGGTTATATAAATCGGCACAATTTTCGTAAAAATATCTTTTTTTGTACGACCGACATTAAGTGATATATTATCGAGGGCCCTGATAAAATGGACAGCCTGTATATTAAAGTAGATACTAAATATGTATTCTTATTATTTCTTAAATACTTTGTAACTATTGAATTGCAATTGGAAAAAAGCAATACATTTGATTGAATTAAGAAAAAAACGAATTAAAACTAATTACATTATCACATTATCTAAAAATAAATATAATAATCGTTCAAAATGTTGACCACCATCTACACAACGTCTTGCTCTTGCCAAAGTTTCTCTCACGACATTGGTAACATGTTCCTGTGGTATGGTATTTATTTCTCTCCTTACTCGATCTTTCAAATTTTCCAATGTAGTTGGAACTAGTGAATATACAAATTCTTTAATGTGGACCCAAAAATAAAAATCTAATGGCGTTAGATCATGTGATCGCGCTGGCTATACGACTGGTCCATTAGTTCCTAACCATTGATCCCCTAAACAACCGTTTAAGTATTCTACAACTACTTTGGGTTTATCGGGTGGGGCAATCCTGCTGTAAATACCCCAACTGGTACTGATTTAAGGTAAATTCCATTTCATTTCTCAGAAAACTTAAATATCTTTCCCCTGTCAGTGGACCATAAAAAAATATGGGACCTGTGATCCTGTTACCCATAATGCCTGCCCAAACGTTAAAACCAAACCATTCTTGAAAATTGCCTTGCATGTTAGTTCAAGTCTTCTTATGCTTAATTTCTTTTATCAGTGATATACAGGATTACTGGTAATTCAATACATTCCTTTGGGGATGTGATGGGGCATGATCTAAGAAGTAAATTTAGCCCTAACATATATTATGCAAAACTCAATAGTTTTTGAGATATTTCAATTTTTTTTGTTTTTCTCAAGAAGTAGACCTTAATGTCCTAAAAGTTAATTTTCGAAAAATCTATTTGACATTTTTAAATTTTTTTTTACTGGACTACTTGTCCAATATTATATATATCCGTTTGGAATGAAAAATATCTGGAAACATTTCGATCATGTGAACATCTGAAATAAAAACTTTAAAAATTTTTTTTTAAATCAGCTATGAAATTTACCTATTAGGTTTTTCAAAAAAATATTAACGTAACACGCGTATAAATTATTATAAAAACTGCCTTATTTCAATAGCTATCTAACAGGGTACAAATGTTCAATGTATCCTTAATAGTTCTAAGAAAATACTAGTAAAAATAACACAAGTATTACGAATTTTATTTTTAGATAGTAAAAAACATTTTAAAAGTAGAGTTTAATTCTTCATTAATTTCAAAGTTGTACTTTATTTTCTATATGTCTTGCTCAAAATGGGAGCCCCTATTCCGTATACAGACACGGCAGCGTCTTCTTATTTACGTCCTTGTTACTCTGGTTGTCAGATTATGCCTTATGTGTTGGGCAGCATCGACTATCCTTTGTCTAAGGTTTTCTATAGTATTGACTGGTGTGGCATAGACCATACGTAATAATCAAGGGGTGTTAAGTCAGGGCTTCACGCTGGCCAAGGTATTGGGCCCGCTCTTCCAATCCAACGGTTAGGGAAACGTTGATCAAGTAACTGTCGTACTGTCAGCCGATAATGTGCTGGACAACCGTCGTTCTGAAACATCATTCGCTGTCTGACGGCGAGAGGAACATCTTCTAAAATCACCGCCAGATCATTTCTAAAAAAAATTTCATAGATTTCCCTGTTTAAATTTTGAGGAAGAAAGTGTGGCCCTATTAAATCGTGGCCAAAGACTCCCATCCACACATTAATAGAAAACTTCATTTGGAAACTAGTTTCACGTGTTAACTTGGGATTTTCCTCTGCCCAATAATGTAGGTTGTGGAAATTTGTTATACCCTCGTGATTAAATTTCGACTCGTCCGTCCATAAAATACTTGTTAAAAAATTTTCACTTTCTGCATCTGAATTTAACATAAAGCGGCAGAATTCCACTCTCCTTCCAGGATCACCTTCCTCCAAGCCTTGGACAGGGGTATAGTGGTAAGGATGACATCCAACTCTACGTATCGTAGACCAAACTTTCCATTGTGACGCTCCGGTTAGTCTTGCGGCTTTATTAGTTGAAATAGTTGGGTCTTCCTCAAAATACCTCAATATTTCTTCCTCATCATCTGGTTCATAAACGGGAGGAGCACCAGCGTCACTTCTTCTACATTTCACGGAGCCAGTTTCAGCGATATTTCGATATGCCGTACTGAATACACGTGCATTTGGTAAGCGGCGGTTAGGGTACCAAAGACTGTATTCTCGGCGAGCTTCAGCAGCGTTGCCGCCACAATGTCCATAGACAAACAAGATATCAGCGTATTCTGCGTTGGCATACGCGGCCATGGCACAGAAAATACAATAACAACAACTAATAACAACAACTACGAGCAAAATCAAAATCTTCGATAACTAATTTAACAAGACCAACAAACTTAAGGGACACGGAGATAAAATGTCAGTTAATGACATATATGCACAAACGTCAAAGTCAAGGAGTGACTGACTTAAATGAAAATGAACGATTAGTCGTTTAATAAATTCCGCCACCAGCATTATCTTTACTAATTCTTTATTAGAACTATCAAGGGTACATTAAACATTTCTACCTAGTTAGATAGTTATTGAAATAAGGAAGTTTTTATAATAATTTGTACGCGTGCTACATTAATATTTTTTTTAAAAAAACCTAATAGGTAAATTTCATAACTGATTTAAAAAAAAAATTTTACAAGTTTTTATTTTAAATGTTCACATGATCGAAATGTTTCCGGATATTTTTCATTCCAAACGGATATCTATAATATTGGACAAGTAATCCAATAAAAAAAAATTTAAAAATGTCAAGTAGATTTTTCGGAAATTAACTTTTAAGACATTAAGATCTACTTTTTTGAGAAAAACAAAAAAATTGAAATATCTCAAAAACTATTGAGTTTTGCATAATGTATGTTAGGGCTAGATTTACTCCTTAGCTCATGCCCCATTACATCTCCAAAGGAATGTATCGAATTACCAGTAACCCTGTATATTGTGGTATTTCGAATGGAAATTTGAACTCAAGGAAGCTTAAATAATAATTATTTTCAAGGCGTTTCACAAATAACTAACCACAAGTTCAATGCAGTGTAAAACAATTATAGGTAAATTTTAGGTGAAAATATTTTAATATTACTTGCAAAAAATTTGTTTGCGACCAGATATAATACCAAATTTTTAGCACTCACTAGTATAGGTAGTAACTTACCCACAAGTAAAAATACAGTTATAGGATCTAACGACTTCCCCGTCTTCGAGGGTAAACTGATACTTAAGTTTATTTAATGAGAGTGAAGGTTTATAATATCCTAAATACATACATGCAGTATTAACCTACATAACACATAATGTGCATTTTATTTATGGAAATTCGCCGAAGAAAATATGTTGATATGATAAGTCAATTGTTAAGTGATTTGCTATATCCACACACTATGGTATTTTTCTATAGGGGGGCCCAAGACTCGAATCAAGAGATGTTGAGCCACATTTCTTGTTGTATGAAATAGTAAAAAAAATGGAAATTTGACTGTTCGCAGCCATATTAAAAAAATATGAGCCAGGTGGAATTTATAGATTTTTTAGTGCTCTGTAAGTTTTGCATTTACATGCTTGACATAGTAGGTACTTAAAGATAACGAAGTAAATGCAAAAAAATGTTTTAGTTATTTTTACCTTTCACGCGTTGTGATTTAAAAAATACATTAATCTTACTGTAATTGTGCAGCAATAGGTAAAGTTGTAAGGTAATTTAGAGAACTCCAAAATACTTTTTTGAAAATCGATTTCACACCGATCTTAAAAACAGTGTCGATTTCTTATTAAAGGCATTAAAATTAAGGTGCTGAACATTTAGAGCAAATAGTAATAAGTAATTATTTTCTATTCCACGTTATAAGGAGAACCTTGCCTTCTATCTTTGGAAATATATAATATAAATAAAGATGTGCAACACCAACAACAAGGCAGAGAAAACCGAAGAAACCACATCAGAATCCCGAACTAACATTGGACAACGATGCTTTATAAAATTTTTAAAAAATAGTTCGAATAGAATTTGCTCAGGACGAATCTCTGCTAGTGCTGTAGTGATTCGCTCCTGACTGTTCAACGTTTTCTATTGGCGTTTTATAAACCAGAGCTTTTGAAGTGCTCCAAGGAAAAAATATAGCGGCATTAGATCTGGAGGTTGAGCCGGTCAATCCCACGGGCTTAAGCTCCGTAACCAGCGATCCTAAAAGAACTTGCCAAAGACTGTTGTTACCGCCCGCGAGCAATGAGTAGGAACACCATCCAATTGGTATCAAGAAGTCGCCAACTCGTTCAAAAGTAAGTGATCCAAAAAGTCTTCAACGGTATCATTTATAATTTCTACGTAATTGGCGCCATTTAAAATATCCGGATATATCCTGAAACTTAATTTATCTTCTTTCGGCAAACAGAAAATATTTGTGCACATTTTTTCTTGAAAACCGCGCCCCCGCCTCAGGTAAGGATTGTTCATAGCGATTATTTCGTATATTTACTGTTCCTTCTCTATTAAACTTGGCTTCATCCATCCAAATATTACGCAAAAATTAGGGTTTTCTTGAATTTCAACCAAAAGAAATTTGCAAAAATGTTCTGCGTAAAGGATGATTTGGCAACAAATGTTATACCTACTAATGTTGCTTTGTAACTGTGCATTGTTTGATCCAATAAATTTTTTAAATTGAAGTTCGGCAAATTCCAGACGCTCCAACGGCATATCGAATACAAGCTCGAGGATTTGCGCGAAAGTACCCAAGACCATTAATAATATTAGTTTGAGAACTAGTTACTGTTTTTTGACAATTTGGTTTTGACTTCACCGAACCAATTTAAAGGAAATTGCTGTGGATCTCGAGAAAATTTTTGGCGTCATTTTGGGTAAATCGGGGTAGTAAAATGAACACCCTGTATATTAATTTATATTTATACAAGTGTATTGTTTTCGCAGTTTATATTTTTATATTTATTTATAGTTTATAGTATAATTGTTAAATATATGGGAAAAAAAATTGCAAAATTCTCAAAACTTGCCAAATGAAACGTTACTGAAACATATAAAAGGACCGAGCTCAGTGCGCTCAAGCAAGTACAGATACGTGCGCCGCGAAAGTTAGAACCGTGCCACTGCGATTGCTTCCTTGGCCGTACCAAGTAAAAGCTTAACGTTAATCGTAATTAATCGTTATTTAAGTTAAAAAGCTTTACTAACCCTGTTCAGTTACTTTAAAAATAAATTTTTCTTGTTCGTTTTAAAAAAAAGTGTTAATTCAGGAAAAGCATATACAGGGTGAACTTTGGACCCTGACATAAACAGTAAATTAAATCCAAGTGATAAATAAACTATTTCAACCAATTACAAGTATACCAACCAACTCCAGGGCTTATACAGGGTGTACATTTGACTCCATCAGACGTTTTACGAGTGACCCCCAAACTTCTCAAACTAAAAATTAAATGCACAAAGGGCTCCCAGGGCCTCTATCAAGCTCTAACGCTGCACGTTTTATTCAAACATGTTTATTTTTCAAAACTGGGGCGCTTTTTTGCGTTTAATTTACACATTGTTTGTATTCTTCTGTACATCTTTGAGGTACTAAGTTTATTTACACCTTTATAGCCTAGAATAGTTGATAGCTCAGTTGGTTAAAACGCGAGGTGGCAATCGTGATTAGTCAACTGGCATCGTACTACCAGGTTCGAGTCCCGGCTCTGGCACTAGCAATGTCAGAGAAAACGGTTGTAGGTCTCGTTTTTCAATGTGTTACCACCTCCCGGACAACTCTGGCTTTGGATTTGGGGGTTATCTAATTTATGTACTGCTTACTTAATTATTTATTATTGATTTTATCTATATTTATATACATACATTATTATCTATTCCTAAATAAGCTTTATTCTATTCCATCATTTCATTGATTATTATTTTGTGCATTTCATAAACTCGATAAGCATAACCGAAATTGAATCACTCACTTTGTATGATTTATTTTTATTTTATAATTAAAAATGGAGTTTTCAAAACTCATTATAATGGTTTAATGATCGTAAATATGTAAGTATTACTATAAAAATGTACGTCCATAATTTACATATAATAAGAATAGCATGCTGTTTCCTTTTCAATGTATGTCACTTGATTCTAAAGGAGGCTTAAGCTAAACAAAAAGTGAGATAAACATATTTCGGAGTAAACATTATACAGTACCCTGGATGAAAAAGATGATGATATATTATATTTTTTATGGAAGATTCTCAGTTTCATGGTCTCGACACTTGCCCTTTCAACCAAGGGGTGGAAACCACTCCTAAATCGAAACATAATATTTGGGAAATTAATGTTGATTTGCCGTTAGAACGCAGTGTATATACGAATCCAAGATGGTAGATGAACATGGAGTGCCATTTTTTTAATTTAGGGAATTATATTTAGCATTGAATTCATTTATATTTAATTAACACTTGTTATTGGAAAGCGAGATTTTCAATGGTCTATGAATTTTGTAAAATTGAGTTTTGTTTAAATAGATCAGGGAGAATGCGTGATGCTTTATTTTTATAACCGTCACAAAATTTAGAAAATTCGGAACTGCAATGAACAAATGGGGTTTTCGTAACGTAATTGTAATTTTCTGAATATATTAATAAGCTGTTTAATTCGAAACTGTAATAAAAATTTATTATTAATTATGTATTATCATTTTGTAAGCCAAAGGTCGATGATATAATTTAGTGCTAAAAATGCAATTGGTTAACTTATTAATTCATTTTGAAGTGAATTGGAGCCGATGATTGATAATTATTTTCATTGGCTTCTGAGATTAGAAATGTGGCTAGTGATTTAATGAACGAGTTTCAACGTAAAAGAGATGAATTAATTTTAAGAACAAATATAGATTCGTTGACAGGATCAGGTAATGAATATCTTCGGAAAATGATGGTTCTAACTTCAATATTAGCCTTAATAATACAGTTGGTGACACTCTTTTTATTTATTATTTTATTTTATTATTGCAACATTTTTACAACTTGAACATTTTTGTAATTATTTATTTATTTATTTATTTCAATACAGATCCAACAGACAAACGCCCAGTTACAGGAGAGGGTTGAGAAAGAGAGTATACAATAATATACATAAAAAGAGTATACAGTAATATGCAACAACAAACATACATAGGTATACGTAAATAAATTTAAGTGAATATAACATATATAACCATTTACACTACATAGGTACAGTACAAATTTTAAAAATTTTAAACTAAACAAATTAAAACAGAGTTCAGCTATTTAAGAAAGTTCTCTTAATTTGCTATATGCTGGAATGGAATATATCAATACTGTCCTCGAGGCAACTGTAGTTTGTAATCATTTGATAGATTGGCGAAGCAATTAATATATTGGTTCGAAGAATAGGAATGTTAAAAATATTATTGTGGCGTGAAGACACTCTAGGGACACGATACATGATTAGATTCAGCAGGACTGTACAGTCCAGCTTATTATTGACTAATTTATAAAAAAATACAACTGACTGCATACACCTTCAACTCCCAAGACTAGTCAGATTAAAACGACTTAACAATGTTTCCTGAGAAATACCTCTCGGTGGATATTCACCATCCAGGGTATATACCGCCGACTTTAAGAAACGTCTCTGAATTTTTTCTAATAATGCCATGTGTATATTATAGATAGGATTCCAAATTATTGATGCATACTCCAAGCGAGATCTTACAAGAGACACATAAAGTACACGAAGTGTATGCATATCAGTGAAGCCTTTAAGATTACGTATAACAAAACCTAGTCTTTTAAACGCAGCTAACGTGGTTGCCTCAATATGATTAGTAAAGGTCAGTTTTTTGTCAAAAATGACCCCGAGATCCTTGATGTATCCGGTCGCTGCAAAAGCGAATCACCCAAGTTATATTCAAAAATTTCAGGACTAGATTTTCTGCAGAATGTCATTACATTGCATTTAGACGCATTTAATGGTAGGCTATTACTGCTACACCGAGATTCAATCAAATTTATGGCACCTTGAAGACGCTCGCAGGCTGCTAAAGATGTTATTTCGGGGTACAATTTCAAGTCATTCGCATACATCAAGCAATGTACATCCAAGTCAGATGTTATGTCATTTATAAAAATATCAAAGAATAGCGGCCCAAGTATCGAACCCTGCGGAACCCCGGGTCTTTGATGGAAATTAACAGACTTAAAACCATGGTACTGAACAAACAGATATCTATCGTGTAGGTAATCGACAAACAACTTTATTAAGCCTGAAGACAAACCAAATGAATTTAATTTCTTCAGCAAAATACCATGGTCTAATCTGTCGAACGCCTTTGAAAAGTCCGTGTATATGACATCAACTTGACTATGTTGATCAAGTTTTTCACAAATAAACTGGGTTTTACACGCAGATTCTTAACTGTAGATTGCCCTTTCATAAAACCGTGTTGATCAGTAGACAGCAACCCTGGTACATGAGTGTACATTGCAGAGTGCAGCAAAAACTCAAGAATTTTACCAAATTGCACAATAACATAATTGGTCTATAGTTAAAAAGATAACTTTCATCTCCTTTCTTGTAGACTGGACAAACGCGAGATAGTTTCCAAAGCTGTGGAAAACATGAGGTTTTCAAAATAAGGTTAAATATCACAGTGAGTGCTTTAACAAAAACCGAGGAGCAATCCTTGATCAAAAATGCAGGTGTTAAGCCAGGCCCCATGGTCATATTGGCCTTAATTTTCTTAATAGCAAGTAAAACATCCTCTTCAGACACAGATTTAATGTCTAACGTCATCACATTGTGATCGTCCATTAGATCATCAATCTCAGCTACTGGATCTATAAAAGAATGAGAGAAATGGTCTGCAAAACTTTCCACTACTATCTGAGGATCCTCAATTATTTTGCTATTATATGTAATTACTGAGGGAACAGAGGATACATTATTTTTATGGCGGACGAATGCCCAAAAGTTGTTCGGATTATTTTTTAAGTCACCCTGAATGGTACGCAAGTATGTAGCATAGGAAATCCGAATATTATTTCTTATTTGGGCTCGTAATACTTTAAATCCTTCCAGACATTCAGGATTACCAGTACTCTTATGTCTATTAAAGGCATTGCCTTTTTGTTTTATTTTGTGGATAATTTGGGTATTGAGCCATGGTGGAAATGACTTAGAGGTTGGTTTTTTCCTAGGTACACTCCTCTCAAATGTGGTATTTAATTCGTTATAAAGAGTACCCACAGCCATATTAACCTTACTATAATTTCCAAGGAAGGTCCAATCAATACTCGCTAAGTCATTATATAATTGTACAAGATTGACTTTGAGAAAGTTGAAATCTGAATTTGATTGAAGCGGAAAATTTTTCTTGGGAATTTTATCGATGTCTAACTCAACCTGTAGAGCAGGATGATAAGAGTCTTCCGGCAAAGTGTCTTGCAGTATTTAGTATTTTGTTCATACGTTAATATTCGTTGAATTTTCTAGGAATATTACAATTTATAGGTTTGTAGTTATAATATTGTTACAATCTCCAGTAAACACTCTGTACGTAGGTTCAAATAATTACAACAAGAATTTTCACAAACCACTGATTTATTAATCACTTAATTACGATAATTATTCCTTATACTAAAACACACTAATTATACTTTTAATCTAATATAAATTCACTACTTTAATTTACAACTTGATACTTTAGTGCGACGATGCAGTCCCTATATATACCCGCGTCAAATGTACTAGAACATTCCAGATTGTTCCGGTATAACATTCGCGACTTTTCTGGCGCCGTTCTCGAATTTTCCATGATTCCAGGGGCGTAGTCATGCACATAACAATATAATATAAAGTGATAGTATAATATAATATAAAGTGAAATAATTAGAATATATAATTAATTATATTTCAAATTATTATATTGTATTATCTTTATTTTCGACTTGGTAGTTACGGGAAGGTTTTGTTTTAGTGTTAGGCTAATAGTTGAAGAAGTGTGGTATAATTATCTGTTGTATACTTTTTATATGTCCTTTTGAATTTATTTTTATTATAGATTTTAATATATTCAGGTACTTGGTTGTATAATTTGATTCCAATGAAATTAATTTGTTCCTGACGGATTGTTTTCTTTGATAGATTTCTTTGGAACCCGTACTGATTTTTTGAGATAACTTTATTTTTTTCTAGATATGAACAAAGCCTATTTTTCAGACATTTTCGAAATTTTTTGCGACATTATTTCTCAACGATATTGGACGGAAATTTGTCATGTAATTTTTGTTATCATTTTTATAAACTGGGACAAATATTGTTTCTTCAGGTATGTCTGCGTGTTTGAAGATAGGGTTGATAATATGTGCTAGAGGTTTAGAGATGTGAACCGATTTCAATTTTAGTGTTTATACCGTTATTCCACCTTTTCCAGGAAAGAAGGAGTTTTTGAGGGTACATAATATATTTTTTATTTCAGTGTCACCCACATCTTCCAGAAACATGGAGTTTAGAGCCTGGCTTGTGTTGTTGTTTAAGGTTAGCTTTTGTGCGTGTTTCGGAATGTCACTAAAAATTTTTTCGCCAATGTCAATAAAGAACTGGTTAAAGGTAGACGCTATTTCGTCTTTGTTTGTGATACTGTGCTGTGGTCTATTAAATAAGAAACACCACAGAAATTAGACAACTCCCAATTACAGAAGCCAGAGTTTGTGCGGAAGGGGGTTACACATTGAAAAAACGCGGACATACAACCATTTCCTCCGATGGATTCGAACCCGGTGGTGTTATGTCCGTGTGATTAATCGCGATTGCCACCGTGTACCTTAACCCACTCGGCTATCAACCAGACATTATTATTTGAAAATTAATTATTTATTTTTTGTGTCAGGTGCTAGTGTAAAAATGGCTGCTGCCAAGCGTTGTCTTAATATGTTAGAAAAAAATATAAACCAAATTTAAACAAATATAGCAGGTAAACGTGACATTGCTATGTGCAAGCTCATCGATTTAGCGAAAGGGTGATGTATTTACCATCTTCATGAATTATCTCATACATATGTTACAACTCAAAAGTCGATGGTCAATTAAATAATTGAAACAACAAAGATGGTATCCCTCAGGGAACAGTATTAGAGCCAGTTCTTTTTGGCGTATTACATATCTGGCTTACTAAAAAAGAAAATTCCTGGTAAAATACAAATTTCTGTATATAATAACTGATCAGATTTCAAATAAATAGATGAACGTGATTTAGAAAACAATTATGCTACTGTATTTTATTTGATACAGTGTTGAGGTCGGTAATTAGTATAGTCCAAGTCAGCACTGCCCGACAAACTCAACTTGGGGCTTCAAATTTGGTGAAAACAAACCCCATAAATTATCGTCTTATTTTTTTATTTTAGTTTTAATGTATAAATTTTTTAACTGTGATAAATTATATTTCACATTTGCAGCACATTCACATTGCTTTTCACAAAAAGGTCTAAATTGTGAGTAATCTATACTACAAACCGATTGTAGTTGAAATCAATGAAAATAGGGTCCATATTAGCCATAACAGAAACAGCCCTAAAACTATTTTGATGATCTGATGTGCCCAGTAGAACCTGGAAAAAATATCGATATTACTATTTGCAGTTGTGTTCTGAAATTAGAAATGAAATAAAATTAAAATCTCAACAAGTTATTACAGCCTATTTAACCAGCTTTAGATGGTGTTATAAAAATTTTTTGGTATTATTCTTACCTATTCCACAATATCTTTGCTTTTGGTAGAGTTTCTATAGGATCTTTGACGAAATATATTCTCGTTCCAGAAATATATGTGAGGAAGAACTCGTCCCAGTCAAGCTCTTTCAAATCACAACAGAATATCTTTTTATCCCTGGCTGTCATTTTTCTAATAACTTTTTGCAAATTGTGAGACTCTAAAGTCCAATTCTGAGTTGCAAAATATGATATTACAGAGGAAAATTTGTGAATCTTTCTATAAGCTTTGGACATCCTGTAATAGAAAACTTTGTAGATAATATTTGACATTGAATGAATGTTGTTATATAGCTTAGTTATTTAGGTGTTTGATACTTTATTTGAGTAAAACCAAGTCTCTTTAACCACATATAGAACACGTTAAAATAAGTAGATTTTTACAAACCCACCTCGAGAAACTATACCAGCTCCCCTGTCTTCTTCTAAAGAGGCTACTTGTATTTGCCTCTACATATACGAGGTGTCCATGAATAGTCCATACCTCAACAGTAGGTTTCTTGAGTAAAATAAGTTGTTGTAGCTAAACAGTTAGTACCATATTGCTTCCGTAAAAAATTATGGGACGTCACAGGCAAATTTCTCTTATTTATTTTTTATTATATCTCTATTACTATTTACGCTATTTGATTCAAATTTGGTACATAGGATATTTTTGGAATGCTAGGAACAGTCGTGTTGCAGTTTTTGCACTTTATCACTAAATACAATAACTTGACTCGAAAATAAGTAGATACAAGTAGCGAGGGGTGCAGGGCATCGTTTGTCGAGGTGGGTCTTTTCGAAAATTTACTTACTTTAACTAGATCTATCCGTGATAAAAAGGATTTGGTTTTTCTCAAAAGAATAGTCATTTTCGAGAAGCAAATAACAACAGCAATGCGGTTACCCATAATCTACGAGTAGTCCAGTGGAATTAGCTCCAAGAGTACCCAAATTAGCACCTAAATATCAAAAATGATATGTACATTCTTTCTGAATGAAAATTCGGTGGTATTTGTTTAAAACAGCATCTTAAATATAAACAGTTTTTTAAGCCATATTTTATCAAAATCGGTTCGATAGTTTATTCGCAAAATCGTAAAAAACCGTTGAAAATCAATGATTTTTCGATTGCTATTATTTAATAGAAAAATAAACAATATCCGCATGTAAACTATTTGAAAGTTTAGTCTGTGGTATAGTCTAGTATACTTTAACTTGGCGTGTGTATGTATGAGTTAATATTTCCGTACGATTTCATTATCTCTTGTACACAAAGATCCAGAAATATTGTCCACGTAGACAATGTTTATTACAACATTCAAGGTGCTGTTATAAACAAATGCCACCGAGTTTTCATCCATATCTTTGATACTCGCTGTTCATGAATCACTTCACAATTATCCATTCAGATTTAGGTATTAACAAAATACTAATTCCACTGGACTAGACAGTATCTAAATGTTTCTCTACGTACTGTGGAGATTTTCCAATGCAGAATAAACCTGCGTCAAAAATAAGTCCAGGTATGGTGTGCAGAAGTAGCATATTTATCAAGTATAATGGATAACTCTTGACCAGTTTGAAACAATAGTACCACACGGCATGTACAGTAGGAGTAAGTATTCCATACTTTCTTGAATAGTGCATAAACATGCCCCAGTTGATTGGCTGCGAAAAAAATAATACTGTCAATACCATTGATTCTTTTAATAGTCATGACTATTTCTTACTTGGTCATTGCTGCTTTCAAAGTTATAAACGGGTATATCGTAGTTCTGATGATCTTCTTTGGCTTCCTCGAAAGTTTTTCCTACTTCGTACGCCATCAGTATTGCACCATTAACACACATGTCTACCGGGACGATGTTTGCGTTACAAAGATGGTCACAATGGAGGACTCTGAGAAGTCCTAAACCGGCCCCCATCGTGACTCCTGTAGGTCCATACATGTTATTGATCCATCCCCTGACTGGCTCCTTGTAGGTAGACACAACTGAAACAGTATTTTGCTAAACTTTAATATATCTGACTTTAGGATATTACGAAGACGTAGAAGAGCCACTACAACAAAAATATTTTTTAAAGGTAGAATTCTGACTTTTATCTCAGAATTCTGACTTGTAACTCAAAATTCTGACTTGTATCTCAGAATTCTGACTTTTATTTCAGAATTCTGACTTGTAACTCAAAATTCCGACTTTTATCTCAGAAGTCTGACTTTTATCTCAGAATTCTGACTTTTATTTCAGAATTCTAAAAAAAAGTCGTAAAAGTCGGTATTTTGAGTTACAAGTCAGAATTCTGAAATAAAAGTCAGAATTCTGACTTGTAACTCAAAATACCGACTTTTATCTCAGAATTCTCACTCTTATCAGAATTCTGAATTTTATCTTAGAATTCTGACTTGTAACTCAAAATTCCGACTTTTATCTCAGAAATTCTGACTTCTATCTCAGAATTCTGACTTTTATCTCAGAATTCTAACTAGTAACTGAAAATTCAGACTTTTATCTCAGAAGTCTGACTTTTATCTCAGAATTCTGGCTTATAATTCAAAATTCCGGCTTTTTTCTCAGAACTCTGACTTAACTCAAAATTCTGACTTTTATTTCAGAATTCTGGCTTATAACTCAAAATTCCGACTTTTATCTCAGAATACTGACTTGTAACTCAAAATTCCGACTTTTATCTCAGAATTCTGACTTTTACCTGAGAGTTCTGACTTTTATCTCAGAATTATGACCTTTATCACAGAATTCTATCATAGATCGCAATACCATTCCTTTCTTTTAAAATTTCGACTCTGAGATAAAAGTAAGAATATTTTTGTTGTTGCGGCGTTTCTATACCTTCGCAGAATACGTTTTACCCTTGCCACCAACATATTATAATGTTGAATTGTCAGATTGTTAATGATATGTGCAGCTATGAAGGAGAAGGATGAATTAAAATAAATGCTTAAGTATTCGGATGATGTGAAGAGTGACATAAACACATTTAAGTATACGCAGGTAGATAATACAGGCACAAGGCATGGAAAAATGGAGATATCTTCTAGAGGAAGCCAAGAGCTACTGAATTTTTCAATCAACATCTGAGAACCTCCTTCAACTATTAGGGTAGTTATATATATATTATAGTCCTGTTTAAGGATACCACCATATGCTAGGTCCAGGTCCAGGGTGTGGCAGCGTTCACCACCCGACATTCGTTTCGCTAACCATGTTAGCGTCACCAGGACATAATTAGAACTGATAATCAGCCTTATTCGTCTCCCGATGGTGTTGATATGGTTAACGAAACGCGCGTTGGGTAGTGTACTCGACTGTAGCGTGGCGTGTAATGAGTGGCTACGAATTTTTAAAAATTGACTAAATTTATTCATATGCCTATAAAATAAAATGTTTTTACCTGCCGCACTATAACAAAGTACAATGTTTGTTCACTCAATGTTCGTAAAATTCTCCATATTAAAAACTTAAACTCAGTAATTCGCTATTAACATGTAGAAATCTGTCATAAACTATCGACGGTGGCTACTACTACTACTACTACCTGCTATATTTACTGAACTATATGTCACGTTCACCCATTCTGCAATCGGAACAGATACTTACCAATAGCGGGTCTGTATATTCCGGCTGGTAAATCTTGAGCTTCTTGCTTAACGACATCTTCGGCGATTTGCTTTGTGTATGTATATGTATTAGGGTACTTGTCTAGGAGGCTGAAATTAAATCCAATATTTCGTTAAAAATTTCAAACCTAAATTAAATGAAGAAATAAATACAAGAATGACAGATTACGTTAGGTTATATTAGTACGTTGTGTACTACATAGAAAGTTTGGTTTGATCTTTCAAATGACGTCAAAGTATTTGAATATCAAGTGTTTAGCGTTAAAGATTTACTAAAGCGTTCTGGTTTGGAAACACAGATCAAAACGAAATTTGGAAAGAAATTCAATGTTTAATACAACAAAATACCAAGAGATCTGAATCAAGTACAGTTTGCGACGGCAGTTTAGTCGGTATAAAAATTAAACCACCAATTGCACCGTCCGTCGCTTACTTGAAGCGTGGCCCCGCCTTTCGGTTTAAATGAGAGGCTGCGTGATACTATCTTCTTTAACGGTAGTTTTATTACTCTTTGATGGCCCTATTAAAATATCGCTGCTACTTGTAGTGTAGCTGTAGTGTGTAGTAATTGGAAATATTTTGCTATGCAACGAGAGTGCCTCCCTCAGCATCCTCGAAAACGGGCGGTATATACATTTTGCCGGTGATATAAAAAATAATTTTCACTTCTTTCGGGGGTGTTCGTTAGCTAATAGAGGGGTTGGATGGGGTCGGAAGAAATGTTAACCATCACCACCGTGCTTAGCATCCTCGAAAATGAGCGTTACGTACATTTTGCCGATGATATAAAGAAATTTTTTTTACCCTTTTCGGGGGTGTTTATTAGCCATTAGAGGGGTTGGAGGGGGTCGAAGAAAACATTCAGCATCACCATCGTGTTCAGTATCCTCGAAAACGGGGGAGAGGGTACGCTAAGTTTCAACGGTGGAAAAGATGTGACAAGGGTTTAACACTTTTTGAGGGTGATTCTTGGGGTTTTTGGCTGTTTGGAGGGTTGCGCAACTCCAAAGAGAACAAGTTCGTCCGACCCACACACTCCACTATTGAGTAGAGCACATATATAGCGAATTACGAAGTAATGATATGATTACCGTTAGCCAAGAAACATTAAGAAGGTTGATACAAATTAAAGCCAGCCCTGTCCCTCCTTCTCTATTTCTAATTTCCTTTAACTTGATTAGGCTGACAGTACCTGGCAATATTATTTTATTTTGAGTTGATATTTTCATATGCAGTTTTATTTATTATCCATTGAGTTAATATTTAGAAAATATATTTCCTTACCCTGGTGTTATATTGTCCAAAACATCGTCCGACATGCTTTCCGTCATCGACATAATTAACTTATAGTCAAGTGCAGGTGGATATATCTTTTCCTCAATAGTCTTGTGAACACAATTACAGTAGGCCGTGGAGACGTGCAAGAATGATCTAAGTTTAGGCATTTTCCTAGCCAGCCTTATCAAGCCTTGAGTAGCGCGAATGTTGATGGCAACGGCCGTTTTCAGTTTTTCGTCGAAGCGTACCGTGGCTGCCATATGAAAGACTATGTTGACCTAGGAAAAAATACAACAAAATTAGTTGTCAATAAAGGAAACGACTTTTTCTACTACCGTGCGTAAAGTACTTGCTTTACGCACTAGTACGTAAAGTAAAAAGGTAAAAAAATGCATATCGGAGTGTCTGTAATAATCATATCTTATTTTAAAATATAAATTAGTTATTTAATTTTATGTAGTCCGTTTATTTATTATCACACTTAATAAAGCTGAAGGTTTGAACTTTAATAATTGTACCAACTGCACATTTAGTATCTGTGTTATCAACAATTAAATTAAAATGAATATCTAGTTATTTGCTTAAATTACTTTTTAGAACAATATTTCAGTCATTCCCATTCGTGAACAAAGTATCACTTTACACACTTGTTGCATAAATAACTATTTTTACCTCTTCAATGAGCCGTTTTGTATCTTCAGGGCTCAACCCCAAGTTTGGTTTCGAGCAGTCCCCCTCAATCCCAACTATTAGCTCTCTAAATTTTGGACGGCGGTTCCTCATCCTTTGAAAAAGAGGTTCCTCAAATAGTTCGTCCAGTCTAGCGTCCATTTCCTTCCCTTTCTTGGGTCTCACTAAAAGGTAAATGGTGGAAACTGGACACGACCTTAACAGCTTCTCTAGGAGGACATTCCCTAAGAACCCCGTACAGCCGGTAATGAGGACTTTCGAGTTGTTATAGAACTCCTGGATCGGAGTTAATTCCCCATCCTGTATGTCTATAGTGTGGTCTATCTCTTGCAACTTTTTAAGAATTCGTTCCTCTGGAAAAAATTGACAGTTGGCAAAACTGATTTTTTTTTAAACAACAAGCCCAAAATTATTTTTGAAAATTATAAGTTTCAAAACTCCTATACAACAACGTTGACTAGATAAAGATAAAAAATAAATAATCAAAACTAGAGTAGAATCCGAATCTGCAATAAAAAATAGGGATTCCTATTTAAGATTTCAAAGTTACCCCTCATCCGACCAACAAGGAGGGGGCGAGGGTAATTAATTTTAGCACTAATATATTTTTTCCACGGATTGATATGCCAACCATCCTTCGGGAGGGATGTAAAGCTGTCGATTCCTTATCTATTAAATGTTAGGCAAGCAAAAGATCCCTACTCTTCAAAGAAAAGGTTCTGTTACCTCCTTTCCCTTATTGTATATGTTTGGGAAACAATTGAGGCGACATATGTGGACGGCTAGCTGGCTTTAGTTGGAGAAAAGAGTCGTGGATTCGGAGCACGTGCAAGAGATGTGAAACTTACCCTCTTTGAATGGCATAAAAGACAAATTTTTGTTTTGTTCGAGAAAAGGAGACAATGAAAAATTGATATTGTTTGGGCACCATCCATAGTTGATAATTAGTTAAACTGTCTCTTTTTCCCTTAAAACGAGTCTCCTATAGACGAGACTGAAACTAATGGTAAGGGAAATTTTAAAAAATTTATAAAATGAATGCTAAAATGTATTACATGAATAAATAAATTTTATAATATGATGTTACATAATATGAAATAATAACATTTTTTTCAAAAATGAATCCTTGAAAAAAATGTGTACGTTAATTGAAATGTAATTTTGGATAAAATTTTGTAAATAAATTGTATCAGTGAAAAAGAATAATTTTAATAGAAGAAAAAATAATAATGAATATAATACCACCAATCTCCTGGATTTACAGTCGGTATAGTTAAAAATGGGAAGCTCTCGTACTGCAGTTCAGGACCCCATTGTCTGGTAGAACACCCAATCTAAATAATTTGGTAATTTATCTTTGCAATACGGCGTTTGATTCCAAAGAAAGTTGATGTGTAAATATTGCTTAGAGACTGCTAAATAAAAATCTGCTTAATACTCGGAAGTAAATGATGCATAGAAATAAATGCTGCATAGAAGTAAATAAATGCATAAAAATAAATTAAATTGTATAAAATAAATGATGATTTGCAAACTATAAATTGCCAAAAATAAGACAGAAAAAATATTTTATTACCATGTGGTAACATGAAGTATTTTAATTACTTACTGAATTAAAAAAAATTTCAAATTACATTGAGGATATAATTGAAAATTATTGAAATTTAAATGACTAATAAATAAAATTTACCTGATAGTGTTAAACGCAAAGAAACGTAGATATGAATGTAATATAAATGACTGAGGATCATACAGTTGAACATTTATAGACTCAATCAGATCAAATTCGGCAGGAAAATGATCGCTTCGTGATTTTAACTAATAAGGTAAACTGTTTTATATTATAATCTGAAATACGGAATCAATATACAAACTTGAAAAATCTACTTTCACTAATAAAATTGAAAGCTGTAAAATAGTACGGGTACTGCCATCTGTTGATGGGTGATTTAAGCGCATAATCTGGTTTCTTAGTTAGGTTTCGTTACTCGGGTAAGTTACAGAATTACAGATTAAGAGAATCGATAGAGGGAATCTATAATATCTACATAAGTTTGACAGTTAATAATGATTTTTATTGCAGACATGACCTACGAACGAACTGTCCAAATAAATAGTAAATTGTTTACAACTGTTTTGTGAGAATTCAGAAAATACATTACATCATATAGGATACACTATATAACAGGAGAATGAGAAAGTTTCACAGGTAAGGAAAATAACTACATGTAAATATTAAACAAAGTATAAAAATGAAATATAAATGAATGGAAATGTTTTTGCAGGCTTGGCATAGACAATGGGTTCTGAAGTGCTGTACCAGGGATATATAATTTAGTGTTAAAAACATGGCTGAGTTCCTAAGACACAAAAATAGGTACATAAAACAATGTGAAATAATTTAGCAGTTATACAAAGAAAATTTCTGATAATTGAAATAGTCTCACTTACAAAAACTGAATCAAAATGCTATACAGATCGTGCTAAATATAAATAAAATACCAGTTATTATATAAAATTGTTAAATGGACATAAGCCATGTAACAGTTCGGAAAAATTCCCGGCTGAAGGTAGCTCGTCTACAGGCGTCGGTTATAGGCCTCAGTGGCGGAAATAGACCGACGTTAAATAAATGTAAAAAAAATGGTGGCTCTTCTAGCTGTACATTGTTGAGTTAATAGGCATATGAATGAGACCGGCAGATGATGAATCATGCAGATTCTGCCAAGATGTAGAGGAAACCTCACTCTTTGTATTATGCAACTGTGAAGAGTCAAAGGTACTGAAAAGTCAACTACTTAATAAGAAAACTACGAAGGCTGATAGCTATTCTAAGGTACGGTTTATCAATGTGGGGTTAACTCGGAACTAGAGGATAAATGTCAAACAAAAAAATAGATGCATATTGTTTCATTTGACATTTATCCTCAAGTTAAGGGTTAAACCGGTATTGATAAACCGGCCCTAAGAGTTTCGTATAAAGGATGTGTGGTCTGGCGCAAGGGACAAACCCGAATAAGATTACACAGCAATGTCACAATAGCGAAGGAGAAGATCGCGGTAATCAAGGTCAGTCAACCAGTTACAGTAAAAAATATTTCCAATACAATCATTTCGTCTGTGTGGTATATAAAATGTAAGTTAAAAATCTCGTTAAGGATACGTCGTGATGTATAAAAAGCCTGCTCTACACTCGAAAACGTGAAGCATGCGAGTGTAGATGGGTTTCGCGTATATTCGCGAGTCTTCACAGTAGTTCCCGTGCGGTGTCGGTATTGTGTACCTGCGACAAAGGGTTCGCAATGTTCGCGTACTGCGAAAGTCTCTCTACATTCACAGCATCGTTCATTGCTCAGTCCAGTGAGGTTGATGTAAATCTCGAAATAGGATGTCTTCAAGACTGCCTAATTGTTAAGTGTAGAGAAGCATATTCACCGCACGAGGTTCACGGCGTGACTTTCGCGGGTCTTCGCACCGCGAGTGTAGAGCCGGCTTTAGGTTAACTTGCCAACTGTTTACAGGTCTCTGTTGAATAATGGTCCGTTTTTTGTGTTTATGAGGAACACAAAATGAAATTGACTAACAGAAATCTAGGATTTTCGGAACTGCAATAAACTGTAAAAATTTCGGAACTGTAATGAAAACTTTTTGGTAACTGTTCTTAAAAATTCTTAATCTTTTATTGATTTTTTATGATCAGTCATTGAGGCTGATATCTTAGTGATTAAAAGTAATTAATTGAATTATTTTGGCATGAAATAATAAAGCTGATAGTTGTGTTAACTGAATGTTTGCCGACTTTGTTATTCGGTTTTGCGATTGAGAATATAATTAGTGATTTAATTAACGATTTCTGACGCAAAAGAAATTAATTTATTTTGAGTAAAAAGAGAGGTTCGTTGATATTTTAATGTACGATCAGCAGTTTACGAGACCATTCGTTAAAACTACTTTTTTCTCTAAATTTTGATTACATTTATTGACCCAAAAGGGCACTGAACAGGATATAGGGTAGATAAAAAATGAACACTTAAACAATTACAAACGTACAAACAAAAATACGAGCAAAGAATATAAACTTGTTCATCTGACTTCAAAATATATAAAATGAAACAATTACAATTAATAATTAATTAAAAAAAAAACATGAGAAAGAAATTCGTTGATAGAATAAAAAGCATTAGATAATAATAATATTCTTACAAATGAAGTAAACTTGTTTAAACTAACATTTTTAATACCAGTGGGTAATTTGTTATACAATTTAACCCTCATATAGTATGGACTTGATTTATACAGTTCTAATCTGTGTATGTCGTACTGCAAGCTTTGACCCCTGTCTGGCATTATAATTATTGTGATGCTCATTTTGTAGGTTAAAACGGAATGTATTTTTTTTCACAAATTTTAGAATTTCTAATATACAGGGTGTTGCATCATGAGAGGGACATAGCTTAATAGGAGGTAGAGAACATCAGTGGTAACCGGAACCTCCCATAGAAATGTCTCATTGGGCCTTCATTACGAGGTTGCTGGGTGTTAAATAATTTTTGGCCAAACCTGTTTTTTGTCATAACTTTGACAGGGAATGAAATAACTGATTCATATTTGGTACGGCTAATGTACTAACGAGCCCCAAGAGGTACATGTATAAAAAAAATATATCCAGGTCCGGACTCACTATAATTTATGTTTCTTCTTTGCATCAATAAAACATCACCCTGTATATATTTTTTTGAAATTTCGATACGATATTCGAAAAGAGCAAGAAAAAACAAACAAAATGGCCTATTTCATTTTTTTGTTACACCTTCGTGGTTATTTAAATACGTTGTTAAATGTGCAAGAAAATGGATTACAGAACCCTATTAAATGAGAGGCACGTGAAATAAATAGTTTTATAACTAAAATTTGCAAAAATTCTATTGAGCCTAGGCGGTCTGGGTGAATCCTAATTCCGGTACGTTTTAAAGCTCCATTTTGGTAAAAAACTGTGGTCCTAATAAGTAATCGGGTATGAAATAACAAAATTTTTAATCAATCACAGTAGGCTTGTTCAAAGTGACAGATAATAAAAAGAAATCTCCTAAACAGTTGAATAATTGTTTGTTAGTAATTTAATGTGTCAATAATCCGCATTTAGTTAGTGAAAACTTGTGAAAATATTTTAACTATGCCAGTAAAATTTACAAACGTGGAATATGCTGACATAATATTCATCTATGGTTTCTGTAATGGAAATGGTAGGTCGACGGAAAGAGAATATCGGCTGCGTTTTCCTGGTCGTCGATGCCCTAATCATAAAACCTTTAGTACGGTGTTCCAGTATGCAAGACAACACGGAAAGTTTCCTACTTCTGCAGTTGTGGAGCGTGTTTTACAACAAGGTGTGCAGGAACAAAACAATATTATAAACGTAGTTCAAGAAAACCCAAATATGAGCACTAGACGAATCAGTTTGGCAACTGGTATTCCTCATTGGCGAGTATGGAGAACCCTAAAAAGAGAACGTTACCATCCATATCATATTCAGCAGGTACAGCGTCTTCAACAAGGCGACGATATCCCCCGCCTGGCATTTTGTCATTGGTTGTCTAACCATCGCCCAGTCATTTACAGAACCTTATTTACGGATGAGGCACAATTTACAAGGGATGGAGTAAACAATTCACGAAATAATCATAAATGGGCACAGGAAAACCCACATGCGGTACGCCAACGCCGTTCGCAACACGGGTTTTCTGTAAATGTTTGGGTCGGACTTGTGAATAGACATTTGATAGGGCCACATTTTTTTGAAGAAAGATTGAATGGTGAAATTTACTTTGATTTTCTTCAAAACATTTTACCGAATATGTTAGAAAATATCGGTATAAGAGGCATGTTGTTTCAGCATGATGGGGCCCCACCACATTTTAACCTTCAAGTAAGAGAACACTTAAACAATGTGTATCCTAATAGATGGATTGGACGCGGGGGTCCACATGAATGGCCACCAAGATCTCCTGATTGTAACCCTTGTGATTACTTTTTATGGGGCCACTTAAAAAACGAGGTTTATAGCATTGAAATTGAAAGTAGACAACATTTAATCCAGCGCATCGTTACAACCTGCGACGAAATACGGAATAATCCAGAAATGATACGTCGAGCAATTGGTGACCTTTCTAAACGCGCAAGAAAATGCACAGAATGTGGGGGAGGACATTTTGAAAATTTACTTTAGTGTCAATTACGTTTTATTTTTAAACACATTTAGTTATTGTTTTGTTATTTATTGTTAATTGAATGGAAAATATTTTATTTATTTAGATTTCAGTTTGTTCTCTTTTCCAATTTTTATTAAGTATAAAATGTTGATGATTTTCTTGATCAAAGTAACTGGTTGCTTAGGCCTAAATGGTTTAAATTATCTGTCACTTTTATTCTTTGAACAAGCCTACTGTGATTGATTAAAAATTTTGTTATTTCATACCCGATTACTTATTAGGACCACAGTTTTTTACCAAAATGGACCTTTAAAACGTGCCGGAATTAGGATTCACTCAGACCACCTAGGCTCAATAGAATTTTTGCAAATTTTAGTTATAAAACTATTTATTTCACGTGCCTCTCATTTAATAGGGTTCTGTAATCCATTTTCGTGCACATTTAACAACGTATTTAAATAACCACGAAGGTGTAACAAAAAAATGAAATAGGCCATTTTGTTTGTTTTTTCTTGCTCTTTTCGAATATCGTATCGAAATTTCAAAAAAATATATACAGGGTGATGTTTTATTGATGCAAAGAAGAAACATAAATTATAGTGAGTCCGGACCTGGATATATTTTTTTTATACATGTACCTCTTGGGGCTCGTTAGTACATTAGCCGTACCAAATATGAATCCGTTATTTCATTCACTGTCAAAGTTATGACAAAAAACAGATTTGGCCAAAAATTATTTAACACCCAGCAACCTCGTAATGAAGGCCCAATGAGACATTTCTATGGGAGGTTCCGGTTACCACTGATGTTCTCTACCTCCTATTAAGCTATGTCCCTCTCATGATGCAACACCCTGCATAGATGCAAGAGAAAGTGAGTATTTGATCTCTAATAAAAACTTGTCTACAGGATTCTCGATATTTTAACCAAAACATACAGCGAATAGCTCTTTTTTGCATTATGAAAATTTTATTTGCAGCTGACGAACATCTATATACGATAATTCCATACCTCATAACAGATTCGAAATTGGAGTAGTAAAAGGTATTTGTGATATTTTTATTGGTAATGGTGGAGAGCCTTTTTAATGCAAAACAAATACTTGCACATTTTTAATTAAAAGATTTTATTAAGCTTGCAATGTTTGATAGTTAGTTTGTTTGTTTAGGTCAAAATTTCGATTAGTTCTTCCTGGTTTGCTTGAACTACGCGCTTTTTCTCCTAAAACTGAAGTATTATTCACCTTTCGGTAAATATTTTTGAATGTATTTTCTGATGGCGTTGGACCCTATAATATGCTCTTTTTGCTGCACGTTTATTTTTGTTGTTTTGTGTATAACAAGTACATATTTGGACTTTTCTTCCTCACTATAAACCATTTTGATTATTTCATTAAAGAAATGTCACTTACCGAGCATAATAGTTGTCATTTTCATAGCTCACTTTAATAATGTTAACTTTTCCATATACAGGGTGTCTCACCGGGAACTGAATCGATCTCGATATAGCGAAAAGTACGCATCAGAAAATTTTGAAAATTTAGATAATTACTAATGTCTGTATGGCCAATCCAACTAAAATACAAATACAAGCAGCTGGCACTTCCGCTTATACCGGAAGTTGATACCAACTTGCTTATTTCAAATGGAACATCCTATATATTTTATAGTTTTCGAAGAGAGCATAAAATTCTGAGTCGAAAATATGTAGCATATCCTATACCTAAACCTAACCGTTTCAGAGATATTTGACATTTTATAGAAATTTGACAGGAACCGTTATAGCTTTCTTCGTGTAAAAGATCCTCATGTGATTCTTGTAACATAAAAAGAAAACAAGGAGAACTACGTTCTTCAACTGAAATAAATTCAATAATATCATACCAAGTGTTCCATTTTTCGCGTTACATTTTGTCAACTTCAAACCGCGAAAACTTGTTTAGGACAAATAGAACCCCCTGTATTTTTTTACGTCAAGTTGTGTAAAATTGAATTCCCATTTTCCTGATATTAGTATGTCTGCAAACAATCAGTTAACAACTATCAGCTTTATTATTTCTTGTCAAAATAATTCAATTAATTACTTTTAATCACTAAAATATCAGCCTCAATGACTGATTATAAAAACATCAATAAAGAATTAAGAATTTTTAAGAATAGTTACCAAAAATTTTTCATTACAGTCCCGAAATTTGTACATTTTATTGCAGTTCCGAAAATCCTAGATTTTTGTTAGTCAATTTCATTTTGTGTTCCTCATAAACACAAAAAACGGGCCATCATTCAACAGAGACTTGTAAACAGTTGGTAAGTTAACCTTAAACATCATGACGTATCCTTAACAAGCTTTTTGACTTTTACCTTTTTATAAACCACACAGATGAAATGATTGTATTGGAAATATTTTTTACTGTTGGCTGATCTTGATTACGGCGATCTTCGTTATCGCTATTGTGACGTTGCTGTGTAATCTTAATCAAGTTTGTCCCTTGCATCAGACCCCACATCCTTTATAAGAGGCTCTTAGGGCCGGTTTACCAATACAGGGTTCACCCTTAACTTGAGGATAAATATCAAATGAAACAATAGGCATCTATTGTTTTGTTTGACACTTATCCTCTAGTTACGATTTAACACCACATTGATGAACCGTACCTTAGAGTAGCTATCAGCCTTCGTAGTTTTCTTATTGAGTAGTTGACTTTTCAGTGCCTTTGACTCTTCACAGTTGCATAATACACAGAGTGAGGTTTCGTCTACATCTTATCAGAATCTGCATGATGCATCATCTGCCGGTCTCATTCATATGCCTATTAACTCGATAATGTACAGCTGGAACAGCCACCATTTTTTTTACATTTATTTAACGTCAGTCTATGTCCGCCACTGGGGCCTATAACCGACGCCTGTAGACGAGCTACCCTCAGCCGGGAATTTTTCCGAACTGTTACATGGCTTATGTCCATTTAACAATTTTCTATAAAAACTGATATTTTATTTATATTTAGCACGATCTGTAAGCATTTTGATTCAGTTTTTGTAAGTGAGTCTATTTCAACTATCAGAAATTTTCCTTGTATAACTGCTAAATTATTTCACATTGTTTTATATACCTATTTTGTGTCTTAGGAACTCAGTAATGTTTTTTTAACACTAAATTATGTATCTCTGTTGCAGCACTTCAGAACCCATTGTCTATGCCAAGCCTGCAAAAACATTTCCATTCATTTATATTTCATTTTTATACTTTGTTTACTATTTACATGTAGTTATTTTCCTTACCTGTGAAACTTTCTCATTCTCCTGTTATATAGTGTATCCTATATGATGTAATGTATTTTCTGAATTCTCACAAAACAGTTGTAAACAATTTACTATTTATTTGGACAGTTCGTTCGTAGGTCATGTCTGCAATAAAAGCCATTATTAACTGTCAAACTTATGTAGATATTATAGATTCCCTCTATTGATTCTATTAATCTGTAATTCTGTAACTTGCCCTAGTAAGGAAACCTAACTAAGAAACCAGATTGTGCGCTTAAGTCGCCCATCAACTGATGGCAGTACCCGTACTATTTTACAGCTTTCAATTTTATTAGTGAAAGTAGATTTTTCAAGTTTGTATATTGATTCCGTATTTCAGATTGTAATATAAAACAATTTACCTTATTAGTTGAAATCACGAGGTGATCATTTTCTGCCGAATTTGATCTGATTGAGTCTATAAATGTTCAACTGTATGATCCTCAATAATATATATTACATTCATATCTACGTTTCGTTGCGTTTAACACTATCAGGTAAATTTTATTTATTAGTCATTTAAATTTCAATAATTTTCAATTATATCCTTAATGTAATTTGAATTTTTTTTTTAATTCAGTAAGTAATTAAAATACCTCATGTTACCACATGGTAATAACATATTTTTTCTGTCTTATTTTTGGCAATTTATAGTTTGCAAATCAGCTTTAATTTATTTTATATAATTTAATTTATTTTGATGCATTTATTTACTTCTATGCAGAATTTATTTTTATGCATTAATTTATTCCCATGCATTTATTTATCTCTATGCAACATTTACTTCTATGCAGCATTTATTTCTATGCATCATTTACTTCTGAGTATTGAGCTGATTTTTATTTAGCAGTCTTTAAGCAATCTTTACACATCAACTTTCTTTGGAATCAAACGCCGTCTTGCAAAGATAAATTACCAAATTATATAGATTGGGTGCTCTACCAGACAATGGAGTCCTGAACTGCAGTACGAGAGCTTCCCATTCTCAACTATACCGACTGGAAATCCAGGAGATTGGTATTATATTCATTATTATTTTTTCTTCTATTAAAATTATTCTTTTTCACTGATACAATTTATTTACAAAATTTCACCCAAAATTACATTTCAATTAACGTACTCATTATTTTCAACGATTCACTGTTGAAACCAAATGTTATTATTTCATATTATATAACATCATATTATAAAATTTATTTATTCTGAAACGGCTAGGTTTAGGTATAGGATGTGCTACATATTTTCGACTCAGAATTATTTTATGCTCTTTTCGAAAACCCTAAAATATATAGGGTATTCCATTTGAAATAAGCAAGTTGGTATCGACTTCCGGCATAAGCGGAAGTGCCAGCTGTTTGTAATTATTTTAGTTGGATTGGCCACACCGACATTAGTAATTATCTAAATTTTCAAAATTTTCTGATGCGTACTTTTCTCTATATCCATCGATTCAGTTCCCGGTGAGACACCCTGTATACAGTAACTAGTTTAACTAAGATATTCGACATATAATAAATCGAAAACGGCATATGGTAGGGGTAACATATGGTATATTTTTGAAATCAGAAAAAAAGGATCATTCCAAAAATTTAATAATATATAGGGTATCCTATTTAAAGAAATATATTACTTTTTGTACCCCCCTAAATCTGCACGCTACTGTACGTTTGACAGCATTTTAACAAAATTCGGTCATAACCACACAGCTTTTATTTAAAACTTTTTTTTCTATACGCAATAATAATGATGATAAGGAGTGGATAATTTATAATGAATAACCCTATACATTTTTGACTTGGACTATCGATCGGTCTAGTTGCAAATTCACGCTGACTAATATATTCTGTTGTTTTTCATTAATTTTGACGTTCCTTTTTGAATAACATTTTCCAAAATTTCAATTGTAAACCAATTAAATATTCTTGTGATATTCCATGAAATTTTTTGTGTACTTTTCGTAATTATTATATGTTTTCTTATACGTACCATCTGAACTCATGGTCTCAAAACTTTTATAATAATCACTAATCACAAACTTGGAACTAACTTCTAAACAAACTTAAATTAGGAAGGACCAGAAACACAGTGGTATTATTCCAATTACGTAGGCTTATTTTAACAGCATATTCATTAATAATTCGGATACGTGAATATGTGAATATATTAATATAATTAGATTATTATTAGATTAACTAGGTGAGGGTGACTAAGTAAATAAACAGCATTAAAGACGTTATTTTTGGCGAAATTTCGAATTTATTATTTGTAAATGATAAATCGTCTATCTGTTGCAAAATTTTGTGCCTGATCATCTTCCTTGGCTCTCTTACTTTCGCCAGACTATTAATTATTTGGTAAATGTGCTTTCTAACCTTTACAAAAAGGTCATTGCTGTATTTTACATGCACGTCAACAACTGAGGTGACAATACGTTACCATTTGTACTTGTGTAACTTCTGTTTATATTTTTTAACTGAATAACTACTGAAATTGTTTCCTGTGTTTGGAAAGTTCAGCGACTTGTTTTCCAAACAGGCTAACTTCCCTTTACAGAATATTTATTCATTATACAGGGCGTCGCAAGCTAAGGGTGCGTGTATTGCTACCCAAAAATACAAAACATTTTCTACAGAACGCAAAAATTTCATTGACTCTTAATGTAGTGAAGTAGGACATTAGAATAAAGTTAATTTTTATCGTTTTATTAAAACGATAAAAGTAAAACATAATTTTCATTAAAACGCCGTCGTATCTCAAACGAAAGAGAATTAGTTATATTATTTTACCTCAATTAAAACAAAACCTCTATTAAAGTAGGAAAGCTTAAATAATAATAAAAGAAATTCTCATACTTTCGAGAAAAAAAAATGGTCACATGGTAATGGAGTCATCAGCAAGTTCATTACTAGAATCATTCCCTATCAGAATAACAATAGGCTCTACGGGCGGCAAAATGAGATACTCTTTTTCTTTGTTTATAACGTGATTTATAGATTTTTTCCATATGTAGGTTTTGCCTTAATCGGCTATTGAGATTCTTATATTATTTAGAATTACAGCGCTTAAAATCGGTTTCTGATTGCATTTTCTCAACTCGTGTTTTACACTGCCCGAAATCAATTCTATTGGATTAAATATGCAGTAATATGGCGGTAAACGTAACAGACCGTGTGTTTCGCAGACAACACATTCTTTTTTAAAATTATGTTCTTTGATAGTTTTTAATAAACCTTTTTTTTACTGGAATTTTTTCAGAAATATTTATATTTTTAGATCTCATATACTTGCTTTATTATATCGTCCTTTTTCATATTATTATTTGGCACTTTATTTAATAGTCGCTAATGTTAGCAGCTGTTCAGCGAACCATTTTTCAAACAAATCTACGGTCATATCTTCGTGATAATTAGCAGAACACTGTTTTATATTTTTGGCTAACAAGAGCAGTGTGTTGAGTACGGACCCATTTTTAATTCCGGTACGCGGAATTATTCTACGTTTTCTCCTTGAACACGGAACATTTAAAGTACAATTTTGAGCTGTGTCTACCCAACCGTAATTAACGGTATCATGCGTGTTAAACCACGTCTCGTCAAGATACTTTCCCGTCCTATTTGATTCGAGGTATTCTTTTATTTTACGAAAATATTCTTGTCGAATTTTCACAAAACCATTACTATTAAATGGTTATTATTAATTTTTTTTATCTTAAACCGCTCTATAACAAAATATCTCTTAGAGTTTCCAAAGATTGATAGTTATTTTAATAGAACGTTTCTAGACCACTTTTAATAGATGGTGAAAATCTTTTGGCGTTAGGTTCAAATGTATTAAATAAAACTACTTTATTAATTTGCCGACGTTTCGATATTTTTTAAATTAATACTTAGTTTTCTGTGTATAGCATAAAAATAAATAAATAATGTACTGGAACATGACAGGTATGGGAGGGTTCTTGAGTGGATAGCAGTAACATTCGTGTCACTATTTAAAATATATACAAAACTGAAAAACGATTTATTTTGTTTATTTAGTTTACAGTCGGATTTTAGCAAGCACTTTTTTGTAGATAAGGCGCGTTACTAGTTAGGATGTCGTGGTTAAATGGTCGCGGCGGACTGAGTAACGAAGGGTTAAATCGCTAGGGACAGAAGCTGATACGTTAAACGAGCGCGGTAGACTGTTCGAACTTCACTTTTTGTTAAACGCGCGATAGCAAAATAGAATTTAATTAAAACTTTTTTTACTTGATTCCGGCCAAGGAAACAGCTGTACTGTCATGGTTGTAGATTCAACGTGTGGCGCACGTATCGAACTAGACTTACCCTGAGTTCGTGGTGCTCGGCCTTTTATATGGCTCGCCGGGGACTCGGCGTGCGGAGGTCTGGAAACGTCCCCTCCCATTCCGTGCGAGCACAATTGCGCAATATTATATCAGAAAAGTTAAAAATGAAAGCTTTGGACATGAAAATTATGCATCGGCATTAACATGGGAAATTTTTTGATATATGAACAAAGTTCGAATCGATTTGAATTCAGAAGTTATTAACGAAAATTAGTTGAAAATATTTATTAAATTTGAGACGACCCCGTAAAGTCGTCCCGAAGGCCTTTGCATTTAAAGTTGAATATGATATGAAATTGTGCTGATACGTTCACGGTGAATTAATGCCGTGTATTCAATTCAATTTGATACATAGCTTATGTTTTCGGAAGTAAGTTTTGATAATGATGGGGACGAAAGTAACGGTATTTTAGTGGGGTAATTTGAATGGAGATTGATTGTATGCTGATATTTAGGGCACGGAATTGAATGAACGGTGAAATTGAAAGGAAGAATAATTTATAAAAAGTTTTTGTGATTGAAATAAAATATTTTGAATGTAGGTATGGAAAGTAGTTTTGATACCAATGAGCCAGCAAGCGGAACATATGAAATGGAAATAAGTTTTGATGTAATTCGGAACATGCGAAATGGAAAGAAGTTTTGATGAAAGCTCAACTGGCATATCGGGAAAGTGAATGAAGCGTATTTTGATGTATGAATTGAGACTTTGAAATTGAGAGAAAAATGATTAATACAAATTTGTATGAAGTGAAATGTAACATTGTGGTTGGGGGTGTGAAAAGTGGTTGTGATGCGAATCGCAATAGTGAGGGGGCTGTATGTTTTAGGGCCGTAGTTTGTAACTTTTGGGCAGTAATTCGATTAATTTGAATGGTGTGCTCCATTGATGAATTCGGAATATTTATAAATTATTGATGATTCGCAAACTTTTTCTAGATTCCAAATAAATTATGTTTGTTGTCACTGCCTGCTGTAGAGGCATAACAACGAACATCCCTGGTACATACACTGCATTTATAATATTTCAAACTGACATTGGTTATACTAAAACTGTAGTGAATTTTTTTCAAAATGCATCTGCAGATGGCATTATTTCAATTAAAAAAATCACTACATTGATTGATTGGAAGATAGTCAATAATAATGCAATAGTCAAAGGAGTCTAGAAAGGGGCTTCTAAAATACTGATATTTATAGCATCTCATTTTAAAAAATGGCACTTCATTCTGTCAATTGTCTTGCTTCACCCTGTATATTGGAAAATAATTCCTAGTTATAGAGTTTTTTATGTATTTTTTTAATCGAAGTTGAATCTATAACTGAACCTAAGAATGTTGCTTCCTTAGGACCGCTTCACACTATAGTGCCTATCACAGTTCGTTGTCGATCCAATCTCGACCCGGTAAAGTATTCTTAACTAAGAATCAAATGTGTGCATTCATAAAGTATATACGATTGGAATTGAAACCGTATAAAAACTAAAAGCCGGCAAAAACAGTCGGTATCTCTTTATTGTACATGGGCGGAGGTAAATAGAAATGCTTGTCATAAGAAAATAATAAGATTTTCGGGCATTATTATATTATCCTCTGTTTCAAATGGGCTCCAGAAAGCCATGGTAAATTAGTAAATAATTAAAATATTTTACCTTTTATATAGTAGTAAATATTTATAAATATGAACAATAACTAACTAAACTCCTACGCTTGATGTTATAACAGGTAAATACCTGCGTAAATACGCACTGCACTGGCACATTAACAGCACAGTAGAAGTCCACCTTTGACTATTGAGAAGCGATTTACGAGTTTTTTTTATGCTAGTAGACCTGTCCGTTTTATTATCTTTAAACCAGTGCAGTCGTAGATCGTTCATTCAGGCTGATTACATTGCCAGTCTCGGACTCGCCTGCACAGTTTCAACTACCATTCGAATCTCGATACCATTGCTAAATATATAGGACAAAATATCAAGTTCAGTGCGCACGGCCCTGTGCTTTAACACTGACCAGTATCCTCTTATAAAGTATACTATCCCTAACAGTCAAGTTCCGGTCGAATCCCACTAACACATTTGGAAAAAAGAGATCAGACCGAAAGAACGAGAACGAACTATGATCGGCACTACAATGTGGAGCGACCTTTACTTGCCTTTAACATATTATATTTTGGGAATATTCTTTTCGGCTGTTATGTTTGTAAAATATAAAAATATATGTGTTTTCATATTGTGGTGATGTGATAATGTCGATGAAAACAATGCCTCATTAATAAAGCTAATAGTATTGTAAAATTCCTTTATTTAATAAATAATATATATGTGCATTAATATAGATGAAACATCATGTATACAAGGTAATAATAATAATTAGTACTTGAATTAAGCATATTTACAGCAACCAAGCTAGAGAGTGTACGGTAGAATGTATCATTCTTGCATCTAACGAGGAAAGTATTCATGGTGTACAATTCCGTACTCTTCGTAGTTTCATTGAAGGTACAATACGTTAATATCGTGAACAGGGATTAACCACGAACGGAACATGTACCAGAGGAACCATAACAGTAAAAGTCCTAAAACTGCTTTGAGCGTTTGGTGGGCCCAATAAAATCTGGAAGTAATAATAATAATAATAACACAATCAAACAAAGAACGTCTCGTCGTCGTCGGTTAGGCCTATTTGAATACTGCCTCCATTTTTCATATGTAGGAGTTTGCTACTTAGGTATAGTTGAGATTAGCACTTCCCGATACTCAAAAAACGCAACAAAAACTTTACGACATAATTATTATCGCCGCGGGCCATGCGGCATGCCTGTCATCAAACAACCCGACGCGCATTAAAAACCTATATACGTAAGCGAGTCAATTTGCGGTCGAGACAGCACAAAGAGTGATGGTATTTTAATGAGGTCGTAAAGTTTTTGTTACGAGAAGCGCTAATCTCAACTATATAAAAAGGTGTAAAGATCACCAACGTCTGGTTTTCTAATACTTGCACACCGTTGGTTTTGTTCTAGCGCAAAAAACGCGCTAGGACAAAACAACGTAAACCGATCGCATATTATTCCTTCACAACTATACGTCCATCGACTCAAGAGGCCATAGGTGTTCAAATAACTTCATATTTATAAAAATATTGACTTAGCTTAGTTTTTCAAAGTGCATGTCTCTAAGTATTAAATAAATAATTCATTTGTTAACATATATATGAAAAATACTAGGTTCTCGGTTGAACCGCGTCTGAGATTATTAATGTATCGACGTTTCGGCTCCCATTTTCAATAGAACATATGAACATCGTCTTGCAGTTAGCAAATCCGATCTCACATCATCACTTGCCCAACACCGCCTCCTAACAGGCCATAATATGGACTTCGACAACACCAAAACCATAGCACCCTTGTTTTTCCAGAAACCGCGAATCATCCGCGAAGCAATGGAGATTGAAAAACGTCCCAATTGTCTAAACAAAAGGGATGACGGTCATCGTTTTCCAGTCGCTTGGAAATCATTGATCTCCAGACTAGCTCCACAATCTTCATCCACACCTCATAATACTGATAGCAGCCGTTCTGCTCTGCTGCCTCCATCAACAGACCCTCAACTCTTTCCCCAACTCTTCCACCCACAGGCACCTCTCATATACATAACACTTCGCCAGATACTGCCAGTGAGTTCGCTCTAAGGAGTAGGCAGATGAGACCCCGGAATCGAACTAGTCCTACGAACGCAGGTACATCGTCATGTTCTGATGAGTGTTTATTCTTTAATTTATTTCTTATAATATTACACATTTCTGGTTCTGAATACGGTTCTAAAAATATTGTGTTATGATGATTAATTATGTTATTAGTAAAGCAAATCTCCCTTATTATTCAATTTCGGAAATAAGTACATGTAAAAGACTACCAGATATATCGTGAGACAGTTTTGAACCACCTTGTATAATCTTTTGAATGATATGCAGTGTCAAAGGTTTTACTATATTTTTTGTTTGAGATTGTTGTTGACTTCTCGTAACGGGGAAATCGTTACACAATCTTTTCATCATTGATATAGCTTTATTGATGTACTGGCTAATTAGAATTAGATAACAGTATACGTAGAGAGCTTTCATGTTCATGATTTTGAATGAATAATATTTATTATTTGTTAGAAATCCAAAAAAGTATTTTTCAATAATTGCCACATCAGAAGTAAGATGTAATTTTTGAATATCTAGTTGTTAATATATTGCCCTCTGTATGTGAGAATAAATATTAGTAATTTATTTTCTTTTGCACCTTTATATATCTGTTAGGTTTAGTTTGAAATTCCATCTATCGTCCAAAAGATGTCGCCAGTGTCGAGGAGTGTTATTAAAATTTATAAAGCTTGATTATAATTTAATAACAAAATTAATACTTTGTTAATATTCAGTAATTATTCACTATTAATATTTATTTTTCTTTCCAAAACGTATAATAATCATCCTCGATTAACATTGATTTCTTTTTAAATCTATGATTTGCTACGATTACTGAACTAGATTTTATAATGTAAACATATTTGCTTCCTTTGTTTCCGAGTTGGACGTTGAATTATTTTTTTAAACTCATAAAAAAAAAAACCAGGAGTCCCAGGTGCTGCCAATATTAAAGCTGACTGTCTAAAAAAAAACTGTACCTACAATTTGTTTCGTTTTATTTTAATCATTTAAACTACATGTTTGTTTCAGCTTAAATATTAAGAGCGCTCCGAATATAAGCCGGATAGACGGCTCAATTTACTCTCATATAAATCGTTATTTTAAAAAACGGCTTTCACTAAAAGACATTAAAAACATGTTACATTGTGGGATGATGAGAGAAAAAAAAGTATATATAAAAAATTATTTTTTTTCTTCTATTTTCGATTTGCAAAAATAATTCTAATCATCCGTCTGGTCGATAGCCGAGTGGATTAAGGCGCGAGGTGGCAATCGCGATTAGTCACATGGACATCGCACCACCGGGTTCGAATCCTGGCTTGGGCACTGTCGGAGGAAATGGTTGTATGTCCGCGTTTTTTCAATGTGTATCCCCTTCCGCACAAGCCCTTGCTTCTGGAATTGGGGGTTGTCTAATTTCTGTGGTGTTTATTTATCCCACATAGGTATTATTAAAATAAACATTTTCCCTTTTGTAGAACTAAAATAAAATTAGCCCTAATGTCCTCAAGTGTACCGAAAAATTTAAAGATTAGTTATAATAAATTTGTCCAATGTCATATTCTATTACATCTCTATCTCTCCCTTTCCAAGCATACCGTACATTCGGCTGCGTCATTCTATTGATGTGAAGTCATTTACAATTAAAATTGGAAGCATGGATGACTAATAATACACCCCGTACAACTCTTAAGAAAAAGAAATATAAGAAAAATATCAAATAATCTATTTAACTTAATTTCTTTATAAATATACCACATCTTAGCAACCCCGTGATGAATTTGTCAGTTTTTTTGTCATAACTTGACCAATTTTGGTCGGACAGTCAAAAGATAAAATCAAATTAAGTGTAATTAAATCCACTAATTTCGTACAAAAATTTCTCTTTTATACGACTTTCTTTTTAAGTTATTGACAATTGAAAATTGGTATAGAAAAAATTGCGAAAAAGTTTCGAATTTCCATGTCTCACTTATCTCTTGGCTAATAGGTGAGGGCTCAAAATGTC
This sequence comes from Leptura quadrifasciata, assembly GCA_963675555.1. Classification (NCBI taxonomy): domain Eukaryota; kingdom Metazoa; phylum Arthropoda; class Insecta; order Coleoptera; family Cerambycidae; genus Leptura; species Leptura quadrifasciata. The sequence continues at coordinate 14,534,262 of OY776680.1, forward strand.
GGGATTCAAAAGTACCAAAAATGATTATGCATGATAATATTCACAAAAATGAAGTTTGGAGAAAAATGCGAATAATGAGTATTCTTTGGGGGGCGAGCGTAGGTGCGTCTTTACTATGTACATACTTCGGTATGCGATGTAAAGCAACGACAGGCGCAGTTAGTACTTGGATGGGTGACCATTCCAACGGAAACCGCGTTCTCGCCTCACACATCTTCCAGCGGCTTGTATATCAGTGTATGCGCGGAAGCTATACAACCTTAGGCGAGGGTTGTATAGGAGATATACCATCCTTCGGAGGGGATGTAAAGCCGTCGGTCCCTTGTCTATTAAATGTTAGGCAAGTAAAAGATCCCTACTCTTCTTAAGGGAAGAGGTTCGGCAAAATTCCTGGTTGGGGGTAGCTCGTCTACAGGCGTCGGTGTTAGGCCTCAGTAGCGGAAATAGGCCGACGTTAAAGAAATGTATAAAAAAAAAAAAGTATTCTTTGGGGTGAATTTGAGGGTAAACGCCCAAAGATTAGTGCCAAAAGTTCTATGACGGAAAGTAGAAAACAAAAGGCAAAAAATACGCTTCTTTTTATTGAGGTATAATACAATTTTAAGTGTCTATTGAAAAATATCTTACCGATTCCACTTCCTCTTTGCTTCTGGCAACGTCTCAATTGGATCTTTTAATAAATAGACTCTACCACCAGGCAAATAGGTCTGGAAATAGTCGTCCCAGTCTATATCTTTAAGATCAAAGAAGAATATCTCCTTATCCTTGTCTGACATTTTCTTAAGGAGCTGTTGGACGTTTGGGCTTATAAATGTCCACTCTTTCATACAGAAATAGCAGAGGACACTATTCAACTTGTGGATCTTCGAGTAAATCTTCATCATTCTGAAACAATTGTCTTGCTGTTAAAAAATAACAAAAGAAAAAAATCAAAAATATAGGTATAACATACAGATAACCCGTAAAATTAAGTCGTATATACCTTAAATCCGGAACAAATTCCTGACAAGCTAATTTTAGCTAAAACGTGTTTAGTAGGTGTTCATAAGTTACTGAGTAAAAATCCCAAAAAATCCGAGAGGTGGAACATAAAAAAATGCAGCGCCATCTTGAAATTTGGCTATTTTACAGATATAGGGCCAAATATCTACTTTATTCATAATTTTATCGGAATTTAACTAGATGCAAAAAATAAACTATATAAAATTATCTCTAACTTGTCGTTTAAATTTTAAATATCGGCTAAAAAAATGACCTGGGGCGCTAATCCTTAGGGGGTGTTGAAAACCAACAAAAGTACATGTGTTTCTGAGAAATTGAAAACTACGCACTTTTATTTAACGAGTATTGTTTAATTCACATGATTATTATCATCAAAGTAACTCGCACTACACCCATGTATTTATGATTATTTATCATATCAAATAAGCTGGCGACGGCCATTACAAAATACAGACAAAGTTATACCGCTTGGTACATTGTAACGTCCGCCTAGGTCCAGGTGTGATTTACTGGCAAGCAAAACGTGTCGACTGATGTCGCTCTACTTTGATTATTGAGGGTTCCTTGTAATACCTAAATTTTATGATTATTCTGTCTAAATATAATACCATAAAAATCCATACATGAAATAGAATAACAATAAACTGCATAATAGTTTAAAACCAGACCACGATACGAAAATATTGTGGTGTGGTGAGTGGTTTTTCGTTAGCTCAATAGTGCGTATCATTGTTCCTCATTTATTTTATCTCTCATTTAGTACTGACACAATGTGATTTAATTCCTGAGTTCAATAGTACATAGTGGCAAGAAAAATGTCATCGAAACCGTCGGGTGCTCAAAATAGTAAAAGAAAAAAGGTAACTCTGAAAGAGGCTGCAAAAAGTTCGGCATTTATGTCAAAATTTGTAAAAACTTCATCAACAGAAAAACACATAAATTTTGAAAGTGAAGTGTCCGAAAAGGTGATAACCTTATAATAGTGTGTAAAATGAGAACGTTGCATTTGCTACAAATTATGAAATAGAAATTGATACTATGAACAGTGCTGAGAATATAACCGAAAGAGACGAGAAAGAAGAAAATACCGAAAATGTAACGTCGTTACATGGATACTCGCATATTGGAAATTGTCCAAGAGACAAACATCTTCAATTAGAGACGAAATTATAAAACATGGTCCAGAAAATATTGAAGGTACTAATTCATTGTCATCGTGTTTTACCTAACGGAGAAATGAGTCACGGAAGCTGGCTTCAATATTCAATGACTAAAAATTGTGTTTATTGTTTTAGCTGCCGACTTTTTGATAATAAGCCGGCCTCAAAACTTGCTACTGAAGAAGGTCTAAATAATTGGCACAATATTGGTGATTGCTTAAAATTTCATGAAACATCTGGCAATCACTTTTCTTCATATAATAAATGGTGGGAGGCTGAAAGAAATTTAACAAACAAGACTGGTATCGACAGGGATGTGATTGAAGAAATAGAAGAACAGGCAGACTATTCTAAAAATATTTTTTTAATGCTTAATGTCAATTGTTAGTTATTTAGTAGAAAATAATTTGGCTTTTAGAAGATCCGTAGATCGTTTGTACGCTATCCATAATGGAAACTTTCTAGGATTAGTTTAGCTATTGGGTTTTAAAAGCTCGAGAAGTTTGTGAAGAACTGGAAATCGAAACCCAATTTAAAGAATTACGCCATAGAAAAAAGAAAAGAAATTTTCAATATGAACGCGAAAGATCCTGAACATCGCTATAAAACAACAGTGTTTTATATTCTTTCCTATTATTTGGGTTTTCTACCACATGTATTATTATCCTCGTCAAAACAAATCACCAAATCTACAAAATAATAGAATTATTGGAAAAGAGCCTCTGCGCCCGTGACGCTTACGCCAAAGGAGTAGTCAGAGGTTATGTTTTGCAAATAATATAAATCGGAATAAACACAGAAATAATGTATTTTGCTGACGTTTCGAAAAGTAATCTCTTTCCGTTTTCAAAGCTTTTTTTGGAAGAACTCTTATTTTGCTGTGTATGTCAAATACACAGCTTTAAGATTCTGTTTATGTTATTTCCGTAGATACTTACTACTTACACAGAACATAGAACTGATGATATTTTCTTTTAGATAATGTTGAGTTTGTTAAGTTCTTCTTTTAACATTGGTAGCCAGGTTGTACAAATATCTACAGAACAACTCGATACGCACTTATCTTCATTTAATAAGATTATTGCTGATTCTTTAATTTTTCTTTTTTTGGTATCTGTTTCTTTTGTTAAAATTTTTGCCGAGCCCCGGTTTATTCTATGTCCGTTTTCCCAAGCATGTTCACAAATCTTTGATTTCTGAATTTCATTCTTTCTAATGTAATTCTTGTGCTCATCCAACCTCACACTGAAAGGTCTGGATGACTCACCCACATAACATTTATCACATTCGCACGGGATATTGTAAATGCAGTTTTTTGAAAAAAACTGTATTTACTGTGTGACAGTGGCAAGTGGCCAACGCAGTTTCAGTAAGTTAAAATTATCAAGACTTACCACAGATCTTCAATGGCTCAAGATCAGTTAACATCTCTAGCAATTATTTCTATAGAAAATTAATTTTTACATTCAATGGACGTTAGCGAAGCTTAATGGCACTTTCCATTACAAAAAGCCCAACGAGGGAAATTCCTATAGTACCTATGTAAGTTTTTTTATAAATTATTTTTATCGATATATTTCAAAATTTTTCACAACTTTCTGATAAATAAATTGGGGAGTGGAAGAAGGGGCGGGGCGCAAATATTAAACTGGCCTGATTCACAAAATTTCATTGGACCGGCACTGATTAGGGAGAGTCAAAATGAGGGAATATGCACAAATCTGGTATAATAAGGCCATAAATAGTTAATTGTGACTAAAATGCAACATATTTCAAGACATTATTTTGGAACAACATCGACAAAAAAAGCATTATCTATTAAAAGAGTAATTTTGTGATCTCTTCAAACAAAATTTGGTTATTTCAACATATTTACGTAATTTCGAACACAGTAGGTAGTAGTAGTACGTTGTCATTTTCAGAAAGACCTCTGTCCATCATCCATCATTTTTAATTTTCGACTTGTTCAATGCTAAGACGCTCCAATTTTTTTGCCTGGGGTTAAAGAGTTTAACCCTAGGTGATATATTTTGCCTATATACAGGTATTAAATGAGGTAATCATGCATTAGTATTATTAATATTGTTTTATTATTAAACATATAATGAAATGAAAAAATGGCAACAGATGATAAAATAGAAATAACGAATAAAATTAACAAAATAAAATAAGAAAATAACTAAATGTAGATAAATTACCACAGCAATATTAACACAGCGTGTAGTAAAGAAAGTTAATACAAAAAAATAAATTCTAACAATGAAAATGTTTTAAGCAAAGGAATCAAAAATAAATTATAGATAAATATCTTGCGTAATGAAATAAATAATATAACAAGATATTTTGTATGAAAAATAGAGGTTAGTTAATGTCATCCTCTTCTAAGGACACATCTGATGCGTTTTCACAGCGCTACCCTATACACTGTACGAACTAGATGGTAGGGCGGCAACCTTAACACCTCATGTTCCATAAAAAGAAAAAAAAATAAACACCACAGAAATTAGACAACCCCCAATTCCAGAAGCCAGGGCTTGTGCGGAAAAGGTTACACATTGAAAAAACGCAGACATACAACCATTTCCTCCGTACAGTGCCAATTCCGGAGCCAGGATTCGAACCCGGTGGTGCGATGTCTTTGTGTGATTAATCGCGATTGCCACCTAGCGCCTTAACCCACTCGGCTATCGACCAGACTGTTTATAATTTGATTTAATTTAAATACCTTGTATTTGGGTTTATATTCTTTAACTATATTGTAGATTTTCGGTTTTAAAAGTTTGTCTGAAAACATTTTTATATTTTAGCCAATTTTTCATTTCTTTCTTTGTAGAAGACGAACTTAGGCATTTGCCTGCCTGTTTGTTGTGATAGGGAGCGTTATCTATTCTATAACACTTCTTGGGGGTAGATTACGTAATAATTAGGGCGAAGCTCGGCCAGTGGTTCACAGGTTAGTGTAAGGCCAAACACCAATTAGCCAGCAACACGGGACGGAGTACCAGTACTCGGAGATGAGGGCAGATCACATTCTAGGCATGCCCACGGATGTAATGGTCCCAAGGTATAACTTCAACAAGAACTTTCAGACTTTCAGACTTTATCCAACACCATCGCAAAATTTCTTATAAATTCGCTACCACTTAATAATCGTCCTTTACTTAGTACATTTACGAAAGAAATAGCTTGTCACGAATTTTATCCAGGTGCAACTCTAACGCCGTAAAAACTGTTTTTGAGACTCTTTGATAATGGTTGCAAAACCGAAACATATGTCAGATAAAACTGAAAAAGACTCATGAAACAGTAAACCCAGCATGTATTATAATTATTATATTGAATATGCTCCATGAAGAACCTACCGCAGATTCAATCCAATGAACATTGATTGAAGGTGACAAAACTCTAGATGAAGCAATTAAAACTTTACCTTGGCGATTTTCCTTTGAAGACCAGCACTCTGTCGACGATAAATGCAGGTATCGTGTGTAAGAAGAACGCTGCTAACATGTATTGGATCGTATAAGGATAGCTACCAAAACAGTAGTACCAAATACTCCTCTTCGTGGGAGTTAATAATCCATACTTGCTAGATAAAGTCATAAAACTTCCCCAAGTCAGGGGCTAAAAACAAGAAGTATTGAAATTAGAAAGAAGTTGGATAGAAGTTGCAATAGAATATTATCAAATAGATATCCGCTAGCCCAGTCACTTTATACATGAACCTCTAAAAAATCCAACTCAAGATATTCCAGCGGGATTCCCTTTATTTTGGCGTCACAAATAATTTCTCAAAAGTCCATAAAGCCAGCTGGTTGGCTACAAACGTTACAGAGGGTCAAAGGTCACGAAATACCAAATATCTCGTAAATTATCGGTTTTACTTAACTTTGATTATTATAAAATTTGTTCGCGATATAAAGCTGCATAAAAAGGTCATATACCGGGTGTTAGAAAAGTATGGGAACGGTGGAAAATCTCGAACAGTTTGCATCAAATCGAAAAATAAAAAAATACGTGTCAAAAATGTTTCAAAACACTATCTACTGATACCAAAATGACCTCCCCACCCACCATCCTGTGGGTGGGGCGAGGGGCAACTTTAAAATTCCAGATGGAAACCCCTATTTTTTATTGCGGAATCGGATTCTACGGCAAAAAAATATGTAAATTTTATTCAGGATATTTTTTTCGATTTTTGCATGGTGTCGCTGTAATGGCAAAAAATGAAAAGAAAGCATTACTGTTTCAAGAGTAGCGTCTTGTGCCCATAAAAAAACGTCCAATTCAAAAACTGAAAAGCACATATTTGTTATTTTTACGAAATCTATCCAATGACATTGGATTCGACTCTTCCACCCCTAACCCAGTGGGTGGGGCGGGGGCAACTTTGAAATTTGTAATGAAAATCCCTATTTTTTATAGCGGATTCGGATTCTACGGCCAAAAATACATGAACTTTATATCGGGCATTTTTTCGATTCTCGTAAGGTGTCGCTGCAATCGCAAAAAATTGAGTGGAAACATGAAAGTTTTGAACGCATACTTAAAAAAATACGAAAAGTAAAACTACTGATTTCAGAGTGAATGATTTCCCGAGCTGTTTTGAAAACAGTGATTTTACACTATTAACAAATTTATTAGCAGCTAGTAATTTTCAATTTACATTTTTTACAGGGCAATAAAAAACTAGATTAAAAAAAAAATAACAGTGGTTTTACCTCTTAATTCAGCCACTTCAGACAAGTTCTTGATCCCAGCCAGTGAAGGCAAGGAAGGCAACCATTTAAGGCAAGGTGAGGATTTCGGCCAGTTGAGGCAATTAGTTTACAGCTTAACTGCTACACTAGCAGGTTTTAATTTCAAGATTATAGCAGGTATTCAAAATGGTGCCCATTGACTTCTTGGCACTGTCCGAGATGAACCTAAAAACTTTCAATAGCACTTCTTACCATTTGAGGTGGCATTTCTGCAAAAATGTTTATTATGCGTTGCCTCTGCTCTACCAAATCACGAGGTTTAGTGAAATAAACCTTACCCTTTACGTAGCCCCAAACAAAATAATCAAGTGGAGCGAGGTCGGGAGATCTTGCTGGCCATTCAATAGTTCCTCTTCGACCTGTCCATCGATTTTCGAAAGTACCATTCAAATAGTCCCTAACAATATCCCGATAGTGTGGAGGAGCCCCATCTTGCTAAAACCAAACATTATCGAACTCATCACCAGCAATCTCTTGTATTGCGGAAACTATTTGATTTGTCAACATTTCCAGGTATTTTTCTCCATTCAAATTTCCATCTATGAAAAACGGTCCTATGATACGATCCTTGAAAACTCCTGCCCAAACATTTAATTTTTGTGGATACTGCGTGTGTGTTTCAAGCATCCAGTGAGGGTTGTCGTCACTCCAATATCTGAAATTATGGCGATTAACTTTTCCACGGAGTTCGAAAGTTGCTTCATCTGAGAAGCCAAGTAGAGATGACAAAAAATTTGGGTTTTGGTTACTCCTTTCCATCATTAATTCACTAAATTCAAGTCGCCAATCAAGATCATCTTCATTTAACTCTTGGTGAAGGTGAATTTTGTAAGGATGAAATTTCAAAAGTTTCAAATTCTTATGAACTTTCTTTATCGCCCCACCCTCGCATCATTAAAAGAGAAACCTCCTCTTCCTCTGTTAAAGTAGCCATTATGCAGAAAAAAACGCGAGAATTAATGAAAAATGAAATAACTTTTTCCGTACAAAAGTGCGCTCCTGCCTCTACAAAAGTTGGAAGGAACTGAACGTTCTCGTAGAAATTTCACAAAACAAATACTGTTATTAAGAACACTTTAAAAAACATTCATAAAAACCAAGATATTACAGATATTGTTTTTTAAACTAAATGTTTTTTTGTCAACACGAGTAGCTAGAGTTTGTAAATATTTACAAACTTATGGACGCTTAAGGTTTATTTCAATTTTGTGCGATTGCAGCGACACCTTGGGAGAATCGAAAAAAGTGCCCGATATAAAATTCACGTATTTTTGACCGTAGAATCCGAATCCGCTATAAGAAATAGGGATTTTCATTACAAATTTCAAAGTTGCCCCCGTCCCACCCACTGGGTTAGAGGTGGAAGAGTCGAATCCAATGTCATTGGATAGATTTCGTAAAAATAACAAATACGTGTTTTTCAGTTTTTGAATTGGACGTTTTTTTATGGGTACAAGACGCTACCCTTGAAACAGTAATGTTTTCTCTTTATTTTTGAGATTACAGCGACACCATGCAAGAATCGGAAAAAATGTCCGGTATAAAATTTACGTGTTTTTTTCCGTAGAATCCGATTCCGCAATAAAAAATAGGGGTTTCCGTTTGAAATTTTAAAACTGCCCCTCGCCCCACCCACATGGTGGTGGGTGGGGAGGTCATTTTGGTATCAGTAGATAGTTTTTTGAAAATTTCTTGACAAGTATTTTTTATTTTTCGATTTGATACCAAACTCTTCGAGATTTTCCACCGTTCCCATACTTTTTTAACACCCGGTATAAAATTAACGTAGAACCAATAGTTTTCGAGATACAGGGCTGAAAAAACTCGATCATTGCGCTGTATTCGTTTCCGCACCACCTTTGACGTAGAATGCGTAGATAGCGCGTTTGTCTTTGCTGTCTTCTTCTTCGTCTCCGTCTATCTCTTCTATTTCCACTTCTTCAATATTTTCATCTTCATCAACAACCATCTCAGCGGAAAATAACAAAATGAGGTCGGTTTTATCATCCACAATTGTTGCCACAACCTTTTGTGCAATTGCAAAAAATAGAATTGAGAAGTTCATCTGGTGCAGGAGGAATCAGAGTAGTTGTTGGCTCCAATAAATTATTGTTTAGAGTCCAACCCTATTGCTGAGGGTCTAAATTTTTTCTCAGCCAAATTTAAACCTGGTAATATACCCTGAATAGAAGTTGTTGAGTGGCTGCTGCTGTGATGTCACAGTTTCCACGCTTCGCAAATAGTCTATATGATTGTCACCTCTTTCAACATTCGCATTTCTAAGAATTTCTAAACCGCGAACAACAGTTGACACAGATTCATTGCAGATAAAACAAGTGTTATCTGTCATTATAATCAATTAAAAAATATTACGAGATGAATGAAACGTCAGAGTTCTACAAAATATAGCGTTAAACTGAATTTAAAACATACAACGCGTCATTCAATATTACACCACTATACTTATAGTCTGGCATGCGCTTTGCTCCGAAGTTTTCTCAGCCCGATATATCGAAAACTATTGATTCTAGATCAATTTTGTATAGGACCTTTTTTATGCAGATTTATCTCACGAACAAATTGTATAATAACCAAAATTAACGCAAAACCGATAATTTACGAGATATTTGAGATAAACTGATTTTCGTGACATTTGACTTTCGTAACTTTTGTAGCCGTCCAGTTGGCTTTATGGACTTTTGAGAAATTATTTGTGGCGGCAAAATAAACAGAATCGCTGGATATTTTTTAGATTTTGAGCCTTTTTTGTATAAAACTACTGGGTTACGCCAGACATGCAAATTCTTAATCGTCACTTTACCTTATCGTTGCTGCTCTCAAAATTATAGAGAGGTATTTCGTATTTCAGACTCTGCTTCTTGCCTTCCTCAAAAGTTGCGCTGACTTCCCACGCGGCTGCTATTATAGAGTTAACACACATATCCGCGGGGACCAAATTAGCATTTTTTGTTGTATCAAAATTCAGAGCTCTTAAGGCGCCCAAACCAGCTCCTATCGCGATTCCTGTCGGGCCATACAAGTTATTAATCCATCCTCTAATTGGTTCTCTGTAGGTTGAGATAACTGAAAGTAAAAAATGTTTTTTTTTAAATTTTATTTTACATCATCCAACAGGAAATGAAAAATTCCGTTTGCAGGATGAGAATATACACAAAAAGGAAATGAACTAATTAGAAGAAGTAATAGATAAGTACCTGAATTATACTGTGAGAGGCTGTGGTAACAGAGTTTATTATATTAAATCAGTAGAAAAAATAAAAAATAGAAATGTATGCAATTTTCAAGTACACAGGGTGTCCCACGACGAACTGCGGCGATCGATATCTCGAAAAGTAGACATTGGATAATTTTGAAAATTTGGTAGTAAACTAATACGGTGGGGGCACTCGGCTAAAATGTTTCCATCAACAACTGGATTTTAGGCCCCAATTGCGTGAGATGTCATTGAAGTCTCAGCAAATTGTTTTAAATGGGGACTCGCTTACCAAAGCAGGTGAGTGAGCTTCTATTTAAGAGTTCATTGATTTAACCAAGGCGTTTGACTCGGTGGATAGGGAAGTGCTCTGGAAAATTATGTTCCGCTTAGGTATCCCTAGAAAATTTGTGGAAGTATGTCGCAGTCTACATACAAACAACAACGCCCAGGTTATGTATAATAATGAGGCAACCGAACCTTTCCAAACCCTCACTGGAGTTAGGCAGGGATGTGTCCTGGCACCCCTACTCTTTAATTTGTTTACCACTGCTCTAACAATTATTGTTGACAACAAACTGACAGTCAGAGGAATAGGTCTCAGATACCGTTTTGATGGCGGTCTCTTTAACATAGGGCGCTTTAGAGCTTTCACGAAGACACGCACACGATTAATTTGTGATCTCCAGTATGCGGATGACTGTGCACTTTTAGCCTCTACGCCGGAAGAGCTTCAAGAACTTTTAGATGTGTATGCCCAGAGCTATGATTCCTTGGGACTTAAAATCAACATTGGAAAGACTAAGATTATGTCAACTCCTCATCAAGTGAACGAAATAGACATTACACTTAACGGAAATTCTCTTGAAGTGGTGGATCAGTTCAATTACTTAGGCAACGTTGTTAATGACAAAGCAAACATGGACAGCGAGATTCGCAATAGAATTAACGCTGCATCTAGAGCACTCTGGGGACTTAGAGAGAGAGTATTTGACAACCACGACCTTGCTTTGTCAACGAAAATGGCTGTCTACAGAGCAGTTGTCATTCCAACACTGCTATATGGATGTGAAAGCTGGGTCACTTACCGTCGTCATGTGAAAGAATTAGAACGTTTTCAGCAAAGACACCTCAGAAGTATGATGAAAATCCGTTGGTTCCATCACATATCAAACGTGGAAGTACTCAGGAGAGCAAACAGCCTTCCAATTGAGGTGCTTATTTCAAGAACACGCCTAAGATGGGCAGGTCACGTTCATCGTATGCATGATAACCGCCTTCCTAAATGTACACTTTATGGTGAATTGCTAAGCGGTAGAAGAAGGCGTGGCGGTCAACGAAAGAGGTTCAAAGACGCTCTCCATGAAAATCTAAAATCCTGCGGTATTGCAGACGAGCAATGGGAACAACTTGCAGCGGACAGAACCGAATGGCGAGGGGTTGTGGCCAGCTATCAAGGAAATGTTGCTGCAAGAAGGCCGAATCCAAGACCTAACCAGGTCTATGTTTGTCCTGACTGCGGTCGACATGTGCTCTCCCGAATTGGCCTCTATAGCCATAGTCGTGTGCACCGTAGATGAATGGGAATTACAATAGACTACACCTTTTACTTGTTTTTTATTGTACACAATTTATCGACTGTAACATTTTTATACTCGGACTCGAGTAACGGCTAATAATAAAAAAAAGAGCGCTCCGGATATAAGCCGGCAAGACGCTTCGATTTGCTCTCATATAAATCATTGTTTTAAAAAACGGCTTTCACTAAAAGACATTAAAAATATGTTACAATGTGGGATGATGAGAGAAAAAAAAAGTATATATAAAAAAGATAATTTTTTTTCTTCTATTTTCGATTTGCAAAAATAATTTTTATCATCCCACGATTAGGTATAATAAATTTGTACGACGTCATATTCTATTACATCTCTCTCTCTCTCTCCAAGCACACCGTACATTCGGCTGCGTCATTTTATTGACGTGAAGTCATTTACAATTAAAATTGGAAGCATGGATGACTAATACACTCCGGATAACTCTTAATTTGCCCGTTGCTGGGGCTTCAAAGATAAGTCGCATAATGGTACCATCACCAAGTGACTGAATTACGAATTCTAGGTAATTTTTCACTAGTCACAAGTGAATTAGTTCAATAAAGGTAAGTAAACTGTATATTTGCCTCTTATTTTTAATTATAATACTTTAGTATTTGCCAGTGAATACTTAAATTAAGACAGGTGTAGTATTTTATAATGATATGCATACAGATTAATAAGGATAAGTCAACAGTTTAATCATAGCGACTGCAATGCTCACTTATTGCTACTTGTACCTAAGAAAATAATTTAATTACCCTAGCTGAAAAGTTTATTGCCACTAAAACATAGTTTAGTGACTCCAGCAATAAACTTCACTTATCACCACTAAATTAGTCGAATTATTTCCAATTAAAGTTGTTCACCTGGGCAAGTCATCAGTTTCAGACATCTTCATTTACCTACCACAATTAACCCGTTTACCTGTCCCATATAGTATACAACTTTTTAGCTGCTATAATTAAATTTTCACTTGCCACTACTAATTTTTTTTTCTCAGTGTAGTAATAATAATTCATAATTTAATTCTAAGGTACCTTATACTCCAGTATGACCCATAAAGTTATCTTCTCTATACAACTTCTTTGGTTCTAACTACCCCGAGTCAATTTTTTTATATTGTAAGATTCCGCTTGTGATTCCTCATTGGGAACGTGTTAGAAAATGCTGTTCTACTCCGAAATAAACATTTAAATAGTGTTTCTGTTTGTTAATATTGAATAGTATTATTTAGGAGCTTCCCAAGAGGAGTGATCACATTTTAAAAAATTGTGGGCGTTTTATGAGTTATACTGGTTGCCCCTCCATTTTCTAGAAACAATTGTAAGGTTTCAATGCCTAGTGTAATTAATTCCAAAAATATAAAGCATTGTGGGTATTCAAATAAACACTTAGTATTATAATATCGAGGATGTTATTGTATTGAGAGCATTTTTACCAATAGATGGCCGAGATATTCCAATCGGTAACCCTTGGCCTTCACGGTTGACGACCTCTTCTGCTATTTGTTTGGTGAATGCATATGTGTTAGGATATTCGCCCATAAGTCTGAAAATACAATTATTTGGTATATCATCACGTCGATATTCTTTACAGTCTATTTCTATCTTAACCAACTGTTCAACTATAAGTAAAAATGAGAGAATATCAAAAGCAATCATAGAATAAATGGATATTAATAGTAATAACTTTGTATTAATTAAGAATGCAATAGACAATATAGAGCTGAGCACTTTTGAATGGTGAGAGACAATAAAAATAGTATATTGTGCATCTAGTAGTAAAAGCAGTACATTCTCGGACGACGATGTAAATTGTTGCCAACAAGCATTGAAGTCCGGGAATGTGGTTTTACTACAAGGTACACATACTATTTTTTCTTAAATCGCAATGAATATTATTATAAATTAAGGAATTTTTATAAATGCATAACATTTTTTCATTACCAACTAATTGCCTATGAAATCGTTGCCTTTGTTTATTGTTATTAAAAAATATTTAAAACGGACAGTGATGATGATGTCCAGGTGTCCGGGACACCACCAGAGTTACTGCTAAAAATGTCACTTTAAATTTATTGCCAAATAAATCCAAGGCAAAATATGAATACGCCTACAAACGTTTCATGGATTATTGCCAAGAAAAAGGACTACCTCCCGATTTGAAAATGTGATTGCGTACTTTTCCAATTTATCTACAAACTTGAAGACATGTCAAATTATTCCACGCTGAGAGCTACACTTAGTACAAAAAAAGATATTGGTATATCAAAATATTCGAAATTACGTGCTTTCCTGAAACGCCAAGGTGACAACTATAAACCAAAAAACCAAATTGAAACGTTACTCAAACACCAGATCACATATACTTAATGAATAAGGTACGGTCGTAAGAAAAAAAAATACGGCAAGTCTTATAACGGTATTTTGCTAAAATCTAGTTGTGTACATCAACTTTAATGTTTGTGACATTGTCAGTCAGTCATAATTTATTGCAAGGTGCAAAAAACTAATATGCCTCATATAAGCGATTTATTTAAATCTGGAGTTATTGCTAAAGCAGAAGATGGATGGTCAATGAGACAAATTGCACTGCGTTATAATATTGTCAAAAATTCGGTGTGTAGCATTTTAAGAATAAACGGTACGATTAGTAGAAATCCTGGATCAGGGCGACGAAGGATGTCAACTCAACAACAAGATTTGCAATTGATAAATACTTTAGTAGACAATCCATTTTATTCAGTTATTAAACCTGCTGAAGAAACGAATTTTCATGGATCGAGTAGTACTGGTCGCCGGCGAGTAAGAGAATCGGACCTACGCTGTCGTGCAGCAGCAGAGAAATACTTACTTAAAGCTGAACATGAAGAAGCTCGAGTAGGATTTGCGCTTGAATTTTTAGCGCATGATGTAAATTTTTGGAACAATGTAATCTTTACAGACGAAAAAACTCGTATTCGTGTTTACCGCCCTCCGAATACTCGATTCGATGAGAAATATATATCTAACAATGATAGAAGATGAAGTGGTAGATTTTCCGTCAATATGTGGGCTTGGATATCGGCACGTAGTCCTGGTGTTTTGTGGCATATTGAGGAACGATTTAATGGTGAAACGTATATTAGGATTTTAGACAATATCACATTACTCCTTATTCGGTTTAACTGAGACATGGCTGGATTCCAATGTATTTGATTGTGAATTATTCTGTAATGACTATACTGTTTTTCGCACAGATCGTAATTTTAACATGGTAGGCTCAACCAGGGGGGGTGGTGTACTACTCGCTCTCAAAAAATCGTATAATGCTATTGTCTTAGATTTAAATAACGTAATCAGCGTGGCGCCTATGGTTGATATACTAGGCATCAGAATCAGTCTCTCAACTCGGTCATTGCTTGTCTTCATTGTTTATATACCTCCACTGCACTACACTGGTGTAGAGATATACGAGACAATATTTGATACTCTAAGGGACGTAATTTTTTTGAATAACCAGGATGATCTTATTTTACTGGGAGACTTTAACATACCTGACTTTTTAAATCATATGGATGACCCATATTATATAAATAGACGCATAATGCCGATAGTAAATTTTAATGAATTTATGGGGCTTAAACAATACAATGGTGTTCTGAACTCTAATCAACGTATTCTGGAGTTTTTAGTAGGTCTACAGTTCATACCATTAAAATTACTTGTTGCCTGTGGATGACCACCACCCTCCTTTAGAATTTTTGATTAAAACGATCTCTGTAAACTTGAAATTTCATACCAGCCCCGTATCACGTTATAATTTTAAGAAAGCCAATTTTACTGAACTGTATGATGACTTATATCACATAGACTGGACCTGCATTTCGTCATTTAGTAACGCTATCGATGCAACTCTCTAATGTACAACGAACTAGACCGTGTTTTTTCAAGAAATGTTTCCAGAACCACACCCATAAATAAATCGTATCCCCCATGGTTTAATCGTAGAATAATTAGAGACATTAAACAAAAATCACGTCTTTGGCGTACATATAAAGATACCGGAGACGAAAATGCTCACAAAGATTTTAAATCTTTAAGGAGAAAAATCAAACAGGAAATAGGCGTTGCGCACAAAGACTACCTTAAAAATATTGAAATGCAGATTAAGTCAAACCCGAACAGATTTTGGTCACATATTAATAATATGAGAGATATTACTAGTATTCCGAGTAGTGCATAACTCAATTTATTGTGGAGACGTTAGATGGAGGAGGTCAAGTTAACGTCATATATACAGATTTCTCTAAAGCCTTTGACACACTCGATCATGGTATTTTGTTACAAAAATTGTTCAACTTCGGCCTTACCGAAACATTTACTAACTTTTTTCACTCATATCTATCTGACAGGAAACTTACTGTCCAATACCATGGATTTAAGTCTGATGAAATAACAGCAACGTCTGGCGTTCCTCAAGGGTCCGTTCTTGGACCCTTGTTATTCATAATATTTATAAATGACATTAACTGTGAACTTCTAAATAGCACTCTGCTGTACGCTGACGATTGCAAGCTGTATTCGGCCATCAACAATTTAAATGACTGCTTTAACTTGCAAAAAGATTTGCAACAATTAGTACGTGGTGTGACAAAAATAAACTGCATCTAAATATTAATAAATGTAAATACATGACTTTCACAAGAAAGCTTAATCCAACTGAGTTTGCTTACTCTTTAAAAGATATTCAGCTATCTAGATGTAGTCAATTTAAAGATCTTGGGGTCATCTTCAACAGTAAGTTAACCTTTAATAATCACATAAATGCTATCGTGGCCAGTTCTTACAGAAACTTAGGTTTCATAATCAGAAATACCAAAGACTTTGGAGATAATAACACCTTGATATTGCTGTTTAATGCATTTGTCAGATCAAAATTAGAGTATGCCTCCATAATCTGGAGTCCATAATACGCCGTACATAAACTTAGCGTTGAAAAAACGCAAAGAATCCAGTAAATATCTTTGGTATAGAAATGACGGAGTTTATCCGGCAAGAGGCACACCTCAATGTGATCTATTAAATAGATATCAAATACATGATTTGGAATCCCGCCGTAAGTATTCTTCGATTGTGTTTTTTTATAAAATTTTGAATAGTGTGATTGATTGCCCTGAGTTATATAGTTATGTCAAATTACATGTACCATCAGTTCATACACGCTCAAATAATTCTTTTTATTTAAATACGCCTCGTACAAATTTACTTAAGTCTTCACCCTTGCATGTGATGTGTTCAAACTATGCATATATACAGGACGATGTTGATATATTTTGTACTACTGTTAAAAAAATTAAGCAATCTGTATTGCATTCAAACTAAAAATATTTACGAGTTTTATGTACAAATATTTTATCGTACAAAATTCTGTAACAATGTTTTGTTCTTTCCTACTCTGTAATTGGATTTCTTATCTTTTTGGGTAGTTGTATTCTAAATAAATAAATATTATGCTCCCTTCTGTGTCACAATTATTTCCTAATAATGAGTTCATATTTCAACAAGACAATTGTTTCGTTCATACTGCTCATACCGTAACTAATTGGTTTCAAGATAACAACATCAATGTTCTTAACTAGCCCAATCATAGTCCAGATCTTAACCTCGTGGAAGAAGTATGGGGACTACTCGTAAGAAGTATCCAAAAACGAAATGTGAGACCACGGAATGCCGAAGAATTACTGGAAACAGTAAATAATGCATGAGAAAATATTATTACTAATGATTATTGTATAAGGTTATTTAATTCTATGCCAGACAGACTTATAGAAGTTATAAATAGAAATAAATGATGCAATAACGAAATATTAATAGTTAGTTTCTTGTAAAGTAGGATATCATTTGTCCTTTGATCCAGGATTTCTACTAATCGTACCGTTTATTCTCCACTTTCTTAAAATGTTACACACCAAATTTTTGTTAATGTTATAACGTAGTGCAATTTGTCTCATTAACCATCCATCATTTACTATAGCAATAACTACAGCATTAAAATAAAAAATAAATTAAAAGTGATGTTTATTTTATTTCGGTTACTCATTACTTATTCAAATAGAGACAGATTTACATCTGAAAAAAAAGTTGTCCTATTTTTTTCTGCTCACGACAGTACGTTTAGAATGTAAGAATTTTAAAATGACCTAGATATTTATGTAGTGTTTACTTTTTAGATTGCCTTGGGTATTGCCACAAATATTTATAATAAACGTCCCATATGTGTAATGATATATTCAATAAATGTTCTATTTATTAAATGTGCATTTTTCAATGGGAGTTGGTTGTCTTCGTGTATTTATTTACTGTCTAAAAGTACGGGAAAGTTACCTACTTTCCCGGCTTAGGGCGGGAAAGACTTTCCCGGACTGTTTCCTGATGGTTGCTTAGCAACGGACTAAAATACTAGAATAGCGTATTTTGGGATCTGAAATTGCGCCGAGAAAGTAGGCATTTTTGACCGACTTCAGAAAAACTAAATTGCTATGGTTAATCATACCTAGTTGTTACATTATCCAACACATCCTCCGGAAAGCTCTCAGTCATCACAAGTAATTTTTCGTAATCCATTGCAGTAGGGTATATTTTTTCATCGATAACCTTCAGTGGACAATTGGAGTAAGCAGTGGAAACATGTATAAATGATTTAAGTTGGGGCATTTGTTGGGCCAGTCTAAGCAAGTCTCGAATAGCGCGAATGTTGATGAAGGTCGCTGCTTTTAATTTTTCGTCGAAGCGAACGGTGGCTGCCGCATGGAAAATAATGTTCACCTAATGAAAATGCATTATTTAGATAATTAGTAAGGGCGAGGTTTAAAATAGCGGTATAGATGAAAATGTAGGTTCAGCTTTTAAGTCAGCAGTGTATGCAGACAATGAGTTGGAGGTAAACTTTTTTCTATCAGTATCTCTTGATACTTATCCACCATGGGCGAGGTGAAGTAATTAAGTCGGCTCTTCCAATTTTTAATAATTTAAAAGTGTTAGAAATTGAAGATACAAAATTTTCACCCGATTTTCTGCAAAGGTGGTAAGTCTGTACGTCCAGGCACAATAAAATTTCTTAAAACTCGGTAGGTGTTTGTTTTAGACAAAAGTTGTAAAAAAGTTTGTTAAAATTTTAGAGTCCCTTGGTTCTTGTAGCCACACTATATCCCAATTAAATTTTTACTGCCTTTAATAATAGGGTGGGGATGGCAATGGGGGTGGTAGAGGGGGTGGTTAACGCCAGAAAAATTTTTGAGACGTTTCCTTCTTGTATACACACTAAATCACATTTTATTTTTATTTTTTACTCCCTTTCATAATAGTGTGGGGGTGGTATTGGGGGGGCCAGTGGGGGGTGGCTGATGCAAAAAAAAAATTGACCTTGATTTCATACGCATGCCCTAAATTGCAATTTTATGTACTCTTACCTACTTGCTTTGCCTATTTACCCTTATCTACCCCATTTACCCCCGAACCCTTCAACGGAATTAGATCAAAATATAATCTAGTTTCTATCCCGTTATAATACATCAGCGTACAGTTGGTTAAAAAAAAATGGTGAAACTCTTGTAATCGAAAATCTTAATAGTTTAGTTGTGTGCTTATGTCTGTAAATAGGGCCGGCCAGGCATGTAGAGAGGTGGGTAGAGAAGAGGTGATTTACCCCGGACCTGAGTTTTTTGGAGGAGACCGGTTTTCTTAGTGTTTTTAAACTTATTAAACCTTTCTTTTTAATTTTATTCAAATGGAATTTTAAAAAATAATTAGAAAATAACTTTTTCAAAACATTTTCAAGCCTGCCATATTATTGTTTAAAAAATAATATTTGTTACGGATAATTCTACTAATGGTTGTAATTAAAATACTAACTAAATAATGTTAATTCTATTTTTGAAATAAGAACAGAAAAATACCACTTGAGATTAAAAAAAATGTAAACAATGCAAACTGAACATAAAAAAACAATAAAAAAATAAAATAAATGAACTTCAACTACGTAATACAGAATTAATTAATATTTTGTCATTACTCCATTAGCGTCTAAAACTGCCTGAAGTCCTTGCAGGCATGGACAAAATCAGATTTCTTGCAAGGTCAACTTCTTGCGACAAGTTCTCCCAAGCGTCTTCAATTATCCCTTCCAATTCTTGGGCATTATTTGGACGGTTATTTAATTTTCTTATATGTTTCACCATTAGTACCCAAACATTTTCAATTGGATTTAAATCCGGACTTTTAGATGGCCACGGTATCAACTCTATGTTTTTATTAAGAAACCATTGCCTGATACGATGGGCCGTATGTATGAAGCAGTTGTCTTGTTGGAAAATAAAATTATTTTTCGGAAACACCTCGGCATCATAATATTGTCTAATATTTTAATATATTTAATGGAATTGAGATGACCGCCACTGTTCCAACACACACCTAACCCATTTAGGCTCATCCAAGCCCAGATATTGACTGAAAACCTTCCTGATATTTGTGGATCGAAAGTATATTTTTCGTCGTATCTAGTGGAAGGAGGCCTATATACGCGAACATGTCCATCGTTACAGGATTTAAAAACCTTTTCGTCAGAAAAGACAACTTGTCCCCAGAAGTTTTCATCATTGATTTTATAGTTCAGTGCAAAAATAATCCTACCCGGCTTCTTTTCTTCTGAAAGTTGTATTTTTTAGCCGCTGAACAACTCTTCAATTCGCTTAATAGTTTTATTCTTCTGCAAGCAGTAGGTACCGAAGCAGGGAAATTTGTCTCTGAAATTGCATTTACTGCAGTCTGAAAAGGGTTTTCTCTTAGGTAATTTATAAGATTTTCATCTTCTTGATTATTGCTCTTTCTGGGCCTACCGGAACCAACTTTACGGGATACCGTTTGGTTAGTTTCCCATTGTTTTTTAACACTCATTATCGTGGTTTTACTCACATTGCATTCAGCAGCAAGTCTTCTTATGGACCAACCATCTTCAATTTTAGAAACAATTCGAAGTTTTTGAATATCTGTTAGATGTCGAACCATTTTTAATAATGACGCCACTGATTAACGTCAAAGTGACATTTGTAAGATTATTAATATCATTCAAAGAACGAATGATTTACATAGCTAAAAGAAAGTGTACCAGTTTTTTTAAAATCAACTGTACCAAATTTCAAGTCGATATCATAAACGGTTCCAAAGTAAACGTGCGCCAAAAAAAAGTTACAGACAGACCGACAGACAGAAAATTTGTTTTGCTCAAATTTAAAATCTCGACGTTTCATGACATGTTAAACCTATTTCAACAACAACAACAAAATTTTACAGTACTATACTTCCACTGGACGTGGAAGTAATAAAACATTTAAATTTTCAAACCAAACTTCATGTTTGGATTCTTAATGTAATTACAAACAACTTTTCCTTATGGTACTTTTCCGTATTTTGATAAATAAGGGCATTTCAAGCCATTTTAAAATTTCTAATATTATGTATAAAAAGTTTCAAAAGTGAAGAGTTATCGCACTAAATTCCATCTTTTCTCATTTGCTAACAAAAAATATTTTCTTTCATTGCATTCTCTGGATTCAAACCCACAAAATCATTGTTGGCAATATAGGTATTTAAAAAAAAACGGTTGAATTCTTATAATAACAAATTAGAAGCAAGATTTTTATTTACCTAAAGGTATACAGGGTGTTGCATCATGAGAGGGACATAGCTTAATAGGAGGTAGAGAACATCAGTGGTAACCGGAACCTCCCATAGAAATGTCTCATTGGGCTTTCATTACGAAGTTACAGGGTGTTAAATAATTTTTGGCCAAACCTGTTTTTTGTCATAACTTTGACAGGGAATGAAATAACGGATTCATATTTGGTACGGCTAATGTACTAACGAGCCCCAAGAGGTACATGTATAAAAAAAATATATCCAGGTCCGGACTCACTATAATTTATGTTTCTTCTTTGCATCAATAAAACATCACCCTGTATATATTTTTTTGAAATTTCGATACGATATTCGAAAAGAGCAAGAAAAAACAAACAAAATGGCCTATTTAATTTTTTTGTTACACCTTCGTGGTTATTTAAATACGTTGTTAAATGTGCAAGAAAATGGATTACAGAACCCTATTAAATGAGAGGCACGTGAAATAAATAGTTTTATAACTAAAATTTGCAAAAATTCTATTGAGCCTAGGTGGTCTGGGTGAATCCTAATTCCGGCACATTTTAAAGGTCCATTTTGGTAAAAAACTGTGGTCCTAATAAGTAATCGGGTATGAAATAACAAAATTTTTAATCAATCACAGTAGGCTTGTTCAAAGTGACAGATAATAAAAAGAAATCTAAACAGTTGAATAATTGTTTGTTAGTAATTTAATGTGTCAATAATCCGCATTTAGTTAGTGAAAACTTGTGAAAATATTTTAACTATGCCAGTAAAATTTACAAACGTGGAATATGCTGACATAATATTCATCTATGGTTTCTGTAATGGAAATGGTAGGTCGGCGGAAAGAGAATATCGGCTGCGTTTTCCTGGTCGTCGATGCCCTAATCATAAAACCTTTAGTACGGTGTTCCAGTATGCAAGACAACACGGAAAGTTTCCTACTTCTGCAGTTGTGGAGCGTGCTTTACAACAAGGTGTGCAGGAACAAAACAATACTATAAACGTAGTTCAAGAAAACCCAAATATGAGCACTAGACGAATCAGTTTGGCAACTGGTATTCCTCATTGGCGAGTATGGAGAACCCTAAAAAGAGAACGTTACCATCCATATCATATCCAGCAGGTACAGCGTCTTCAACAAGGCGACGATATCCCCCGCCTGGCATTTTGTCATTGGTTGTCTAACCATCGCCCAGTCATTTACAGAACCTTATTTACGGATGAGGCACAATTTACAAGGGATGGAGTAAACAATTCACGAAATAATCATAAATGGGCACAGGAAAACCCACATGCGGTACGCCAACGCCGTTCGCAACACAGGTTTTCTGTAAATGTTTGGGTCGGACTTGTGAATAGACATTTGATAGGGCCACATTTTTTTGAAGAAAGATTGAATGATGAAATTTACTTTGATTTTCTTCAAAACATTTTACCGAATATGTTAGAAAATATCGGTATAAGAGGCATGTTGTTTCAGCATGATGGGGCCCCACCACATTTTAACCTTCAACTAAGAGTACACTTAAACAATGTGTATCCTAATAGATGGATTGGACGCGGGGGTCCACATGAATGGCCACCAAGATCTCCTGATTGTAACCCTTGTGATTACTTTTTATGGGGCCACTTAAAAAACGAGGTTTATAGCATTGAAATTGAAAGTAGACAACATTTAATCCAGCGCATCGTTACAACCTGCGACGAAATACGGAATAATCCAGAAATGATACGTCGAGCAATTGGTGACCTTTCTAAACGAGCAAGAAAATGCACAGAATGTGGGGGAGGACATTTTGAAAATTTACTTTAGTGTCAATTACGTTTTATTTTTAAACACATTTAGTTATTGTTTTGTTATTTATTGTTAATTGAATGGAAAATATTTTATCTATTTAGATTTTAGTTTGTTCTCTTTTCCAATTTTTATTAAGTATAAAATGTTGATGATTTTCTTGATCAAAGTAACTGGTTGCTTAGGCCTAAATGGTTTAAATTATCTGTCACTTTTATTCTTTGAACAAGCCTACTGTGATTGATTAAAAATTTTGTTATTTCATACCCGATTACTTATTAGGACCACAGTTTTTTACCAAAATGGACCTTTAAAACGTGCCGGAATTAGGATTCACCCAGACCACCTACGCTCAATAGAATTTTTGCAAATTTTAGTTATAAAACTATTTATTTCACGTGCCTCTCATTTAATAGGGTTCTGTAATCCATTTTCTTGCACATTTAACAACGTATTTAAATAACCACGAAGGTGTAACAAAAAAATGAAATAGGCCATTTTGTTTGTTTTTTCTTGCTCTTTTCGAATATCGTATCGAAATTTCAAAAAAATATATACAGGGTGATGTTTTATTGATGCAAAGAAGAAACATAAATTATAGTGAGTCCGGACCTGGATATATTTTTTTTATACATGTACCTCTTGGGGCTCGTTAGTACATTAGCCGTACCAAATATGAATCTGTTATTTCATTCCCTGTCAAAGTTATGATAAAAAACAGGTTTGGCCAAAAATTATTTAACACCCTGTAACTTCGTAATGAAGGCCCAATGAGACATTTCTATGGGAGGTTCCGGTTACCGCTGATGTTCTCTACCTCCTATTAAGCTATGTCCCTCTCATGATGCAACACCCTGTATAATAAATACAATAGAATATTTATAAATATTCAAAAGAATAGTTACAATACGCACTTAGTTTATTGTTTCATTAGTTTTGTTCAGATTTTTCTGGCATATGTTTCGGCCTTGCAACCATTATCAAAGAGTCTTAAAAACTGACCTGAAAGTGATGGTTCACAGTATATATCTTACAAATCCTCTACGCATCTAGAGGGGGATAATAATTTGATTTGCTATTTTTTATAATTTAACAATACAGGCCGGAACTACGAACTTAATTTTGATTTTATTACTGTATCTAGTACAGGATTGTTCATAAATTCTGTTTGTGTATTTGTAACGTTTTTATGGTTTCTTTCTTGATTTCTAAAATTTCAAGCATGTCTAGGATTTTTCCTTTGTTTGCATTATGCAAAAGTTTAACACTACTACCGTTAAAAACGTGATTTTGCTCAATGCAATGTTCGGCTAAACCAACTGGTTTCCATAAGAACGTTACAAATACACAAACAGAATTTATGAACAATCCTGTACTAGACACAGTAATAAAACTAAAATTAAGTTTGTAGTTCCGGCCTGTATTGTTAAATTTTAAGAAATGGCAAATCAAGTTATTATCCCCCTCTAGGCGGGTAGAGGATTTGCAAGATATATACTGTGAACCACCACTTTCAGGTCAGTTTTTAAGACTCTTTGATAATGGTCGCAATACCGAAACATATGTCAGAGAAGTCTGAACAAAACTAATGAAACAATAAACCAAGTGCGTATTGTAACTATTCTTTTGAATATTTACAATTATTCTATTGAATATGTTTCATCAAGAACCTACCGCAGACTCCATCCAATTAATTTTAAAATCAATACGTCTATTAAAGAGCTCACCTCCTTCATCAGCAATAATTTGTCGTGTTGGTTTACACCTAGGTCTGGCAACGAACAATCTCCCTCAATTGCAACCACCTTCTTTTGGAAATCTGGACATAATCTTCTCATCCTTTGAAACATTACGTCCTCAAAAAGTTCTTCTAATCTTGTCTCTATGCTTTTACCCTTTTTCTGCCTCACTATGAGGTAGACTTTGGAGATATTAGGACAGGATCTTAGTAGCTTCTCCACAAGAAGTCTACCTAAGAATCCGGTGCAGCCGGTGATGAGAATATTACCTTTGCTGTAAAATTCTTTGATTGGGGTGTATTCCCATTTTTTGTCGTCGATGTTGTTGTTGCAACTCTGAAGTTTTTCCAGAATTATCGCCTCTGCAAATGGATATTTAAAAAATACTTTATACAGTATCATTGATGAATTGTAAAATATAAAGCTGGCTCAAGATTTTAACTTTTCGAAAACAACGTCAAAAGATCAAGACCAAATATTTAAGGATCTATTTTACAAGAAGTCTCAATCTTTGATAGTCAGTTACTTAAAATTGGTGTATGGTTATTTTTCAATAAACATTATCCAATTGATACGTACCCATAGTAGTAATTTTCCTCAAACAAATAATTAATGACTGTTATTTGTGTTATCAGAAGAGATCATCACAGGTTTTCATAACATGCACTGCGTGTAAGTGCCCGGACTGCAAGGATCGCAAAAATTATATTTCAATGCTAACGATCTGTCTGCAGTCCCCACTTGTTATAGAGGGTATTATAGACGGAACATTTACAAATATGTGTCATAATGGAAATTAGAATAAATAAAAGGTTTATGAATCTATTTATAAGGTCAACGTAATTTGTATCTGTTTGACATGGCATGGAAACAACAAATAATAAATTCAAATATTATTATTATACGATGTTATACAGGTTTATGAATAATAAGAAAATTAACAAAAATTTACCGATAGCTTATTTATTAGCCGTTACTCGAGTCCGAGTATAAAAATGTTACAGTCGATAAATTGTGTACAATAAAAAAACAAGTAAAAGGTGTAGTAATTCCCATTCATCTACGGTGCACACGACTATGGCTATAGAGGCCAATTCGGGAGAGCACATGTCGACCGCAGTCAGGACAAACATAGACCTGGTTAGGTCTTGGATTCGGCCTTCTTGCAGCAACATTTCCTTGATAGCTGGCCACAACCCCTCGCCATTCGGTTCTGTCCGCTGCAAGTTGTTCCCATTGCTCGTCTGCAATACCGCAGGATTTTAGATTTTCATGGAAAGCGTCTTTGAATCTCTTTCGTTGACCGCCACGCCTTCTTCTACCGCTTAGCAATTCACCATAAAGTGTACATTTAGGAAGGCGGTTATCATGCATACGATGAACGTGACCTGCCCATCTTAGGCGTGCTCTTGAAATAAGCACCTCAATTGGAAGGCTGTTTGTTCTCGTGAGTACTTCCACGTTTGATATGTGATGGAACCAACGGATTTTCATCATACTTCTGAGGTGTCTTTGCTGAAAACGTTCTAATTCTTTCACATGGCGACGGTAAGTGACCCAGCTTTCACATCCATATAGCAGTGTTGGAATGACAACTGCTCTGTAGACAGCCATTTTCGTTGACAAAGCAAGGTCGTGGTTGTCAAATACTCTCTCTCTAAGTGCCCAGAGTGCTCTAGATGCAGCGTTAATTCTATTGCGAATCTCGCTGTCCATGTTTGCTTTGTCATTAACAACGTTGCCCAAGTAATTGAACTGATCCACCACTTCAAGAGAATTTCCGTTAAGTGTAATGTCTATTTGGTTCACTTGATGAGGGGTTGACATAATCTTAGTCTTTCCAATGTTGATTTTAAGTCCTAAGGAATCATAGCTCTGGGCATACACATCTAAAAGTTCTTGAAGCTCTTCTGGCGTAGAGGCAGTGCACAGTCATCCGCATACTGGAGATCACAAATGAATCGTGTGCGTGTCTTCGTGAAAGCTCTAAAGCGCCCTATGTTAAAGAGACCGCCATCAAAACGGTATCTGAGACCTATTCCTCTGACTGTCACTTTGTTGTCAACAATAATTGTTAGAGCAGTGGTAAACAAATTAAAGAGTAGGGGTGCCAGGACACATCCCTGCCTAACTCCAGTGAGGGTTTGGAAAGGTTCGGTTGCCTCATTATTATACATAACCTGGGCGTTGTTGTTTGTATGTAGACTGCGACATACTTCCACAAATTTTCTAGGGATACCTAAGCGGAACATAATTTTCCAGAGCACTTCCCTGTCCACCGAGTCAAACGCCTTGGTTAAATCAATGAAGGCCATGTGAATTTCTCCTTGATGTTCGAGTGCTTTTTATTGAAGCTGTTTAAGTGTGAAGATTAAATCCGATGTGCCTCGGTTTGGTCTAAAGCCACTCTGTGTTTCAGGAAGTAACTTTTCCATAACAGGTGTTAGCCTATTTGCCATCGCTTTAGTGAGTATCTTCCCTCCAACAGCCAGGAGAGCTATACCCCTGTAATTTCCACAGTCCGCAGCGCTCCCTTTGTTTTTGAAGAGGTTGATTAAAAGTGTATCACGAAACTCCTGCGGAGCTTGACCACTTTCCCACACGACATCAAACAGTTTTTTGAGGTAGGGTATGAGCTCTGACGACACAGCTTTAAAGATCTCAGCTGGGAATGAGTCGGCGCCGGGAGATTTGTTATTTTTTAGCTGCCCAATGGCGGTTAAGATCTCTTCTGTTGTTAGTGGTTTATCTAAGTCTTCGAAGGTGTCATATTGAGGGATAAGATTTATAATATCGTGATCGGCTTGACTTTGCTGGTTAAGAATGTTAGAGTAGTGATCTTTCCATCGGGCTCTTATTTCCTGGTCTTCTTTGAGGAGATTTCCATTTAAATCTTTAATAGGGCACATATTTTTCCGACTGGGGCCGTACACTGCTTTTACTCCTTGAAAGAAATTCCTGTAGTCGTGTGAATCGGCGTACCTTTGAATTTCTCTGGCCTTGCTTGCCCACCACTCGTTCTTTATTCTTCTGATTTCGCGTTGCGTTTCATACTTAGATTGGTTGATGAGTCGTTGGGGTGGTTGATAACGTTTTGGAAGGCAATATGTTGGCGGTCAAGAAGTTCTTGTATAAAAGCTTCATTATCATTGAACCAGTCCTCCTGTTTTTTACTTGCTGCAGTGCCAAGAATTTCCTCACTCGCACTTTTTAAACTGTCTTTAATTTGTGTCCAGGTAGTAGCGACATCTACAGAATTGGTTTCTTCTAGTGCACTCAAATTCTCTTGAACTTTTTGCTTCAGCTGTTCGACGGTTTGTTGGTCACGCAATTTACTAATACAGAGACGGGGTCTACATTTTACTTGAATTCTTCGGTGTTTGGGTCTCATAACAATTTTCATTTTAGAGACAACAGGACGATGATCGGTCCAACATTCGCTATCAATGCGCGCCTTTGTAATTTGGACGTCCTTGAGATGCTTCCTACGTACGATAACATAGTCCAGTAGATGCCAGTGACCTGATCTGGGGTGACGCCAGGTGCCTTTAAATTTATCCTTTTGTCGGAAAATGGTGTTTGTTATAACTAGATCATGTTCGGCGCATTTAGTTAGGAGTAGTTGACCGTTAGCGTTCATGTTGCCCAAACCGTTCTTGCCTATGATGCCTGGCCAGGTGTCTGCATCTCTCCCTACTCTAGCGTTAAAATCGCCAAGAATAACGAGTCGTTCCGTTTTAGGTATTCTACAGAGGGTTTCTTCCAGCTGTTGATAGAAGCTTTCCTTGGTTTCGTGACTTGCATCCAGAATGGGAGCGTAGGCGCTTATTAGATTTACCGCGTTGCCATCTGATAGCTCATAGCGTAGCAGCATTAGACGCTCGGATAGGCCTTGTGGTACTTGTGTTAAGTTGGATACAAGTTGATTCCGAACGGCAAATCCTACTCCATGTTGTCTTCTTGAATTGGTGGGAAGACCTTTCCAATAGAAGGTGTAGTACTTTTCTGTGAGAGAGCCTTCCTCCAAAAATCGAGTTTCGCTGAGAGCTGCAACGTCAACATTGAGTCGGTGAAGTTCTCTATCTATTAGAGCAGTTCTTCTTTCAGGCCGATCGGTGCGAGTGCTGTCGTTCAAAGTACGAACATTCCAAGCGCCGTAGATGAAAGAATTAGTTTTGTTGGATTTAACTTGTCGGTGTTTTTTCGACATTCGATGAGGTGTCCCTGTGAGCACCCTCCCCCGGAGATCCGATCGGGAGGGTATTTTACCTCCGGATGATTTTGTCCCACTTGAACGCTCCATCATTTTTTTAAAGCCTTAATCGATTGAAAACGAAGCTGCATTTGAAGTTTTAGCTGGAGCAGGTATGCAACTGACCAGCTCGGTTGCGGAAGGCGAGTGGTGTGGTCCCATGGCACAGAAGGAGACTGCGATGATGGGGTAACCAAACGATTCCAAAAGCAACCTTTGTGTGCGGTGGGTTATTTTTACCGCACTCTTCGTGAGAAGGTGGATGTGCTCACGGCAAAAGGTAAGGGTTATTCCGCCCTTACTCGGTCGTTAGAGCCTCGTTAGTGAAAACAGGGTGCACCAAGTTCAAATTGAACTCATCGCGAAGGTGAGGTTAACAATTGAGTAGGAGAGGCTATAACTTGCGCTTCACTACCCCATTACACCCCACCGATAGCTATGCATTTAGTGAAGTCCATCTAGATTTTGAATGCAATTATATATTTTTTAATACTAAATAATCCAGCTTCTTGATATAATAGGATAGTTGAATATATTTTTGGTTTTTAAATATTTTGAATTACCTCTAGGTTATGTAAGGAATTTTTATATAATCCACCCCATATCTTGATACAGTAACTAATTTTAGATTCAGACAAAGCGCTGTAGATCATAATCAAATTTTTTATATTAAGTATCTCTCGTAATTGGTCAAATTTGTGTATTAGTGTTCTTAATCTTGTGAGATATTCTATATGCTCTTTCCATCGTAGATATTGGTCTACCATAATTCCAAAGAAAGAGTCGCAATTTACCAAATCAATACAATTCGTTTTATGGATCTTAAGTTTGCTTTTTAAAGGTTCAGGATCATTAACTGTTAAAGAAAAAGTTGTAAATTTAGTTTTAGATAAGTTTAGGCTTAGACGGCTAATAGTTAACTAGTTCATCTGCATAAGATATGCAGTTATCGTTTATAGAAAGCACACCTAACTGTTTAATGTAAATTAAAAACAATACGGGCTCTAACGCAGTACCTAGAGGTACGCCCATGGTGACAGGTAAATGATTACTTAAGCTGTTATTGATTTTTAACGCTTGATAACTATATTTTAGGTAATTCCTGAAAAATTACAATAAAAAACTCCTGACGCCTATATTCTCGAGTCCTTCAAATAAAATGTCAAACGCCTTGGTCAAATCCAAAAAGATCTGTTTAGACTTTGAACAATATTATTAATTAATTCTAGAATATCATGTTCTGTACTTATGTTTTTTCTAAAACCAACCTAATTTTTGTTTAATATACTATTTTCTTCAATAAAATTTATCAATCTATTTTTTAAGCATTGTTCAAATATTTTAGCAATATTATTTATAATTGTTATTGGTCTATAATTTGTAACTCCTTGTTTATTTCCTGATTTATAAATTGTTATAGTAATTAATAAATTCTTTCCATTGTTTAGTTTTAATCTCCGTTAAAAATGAATTATTTACTATATGAATTAAGGGGGTAGTTATATATTTATGACACCTTTTTATTGTTGTAACCGATATGAACCTGATGTGGTCTTATTTTTTAAATTGTTGATTATAAGGATTATTTCATTATTCGTGAGTGGATACAAAAATAACGATTCTTTTACTATCCCATTTGCGATTAAATAAGGAAGGAAATTATTTTTTTCTATAGTGCTGGCCATTTTTTCACCGATAGTAGACAAATTTGTTAAAATAATTAGCTTTTAAAGTACCATTTTCTATTAAATTAGTTTTCTATTAAATTTCCTTTTTCATCAATAATATTGTAAGTTGCAGTTTTATCTCTATCTCTAAAACAAGTTAAAAGTGTAGAAAATTTTGTCAGCTTTCAAAAAGGTAAGAATATTTTTTCCTCTAGGACCAATAGTTTTTGAGTTATTAGCGAGAAACCAGAAAAAAAATTAGGGCTTTCCGGAAGCACTCCCTCGCGGGGGTTCTGACGCCGTTGACTCCAAATTAATTAAAACATTTCATTCATACTTTCTAGAACCGTTAAAATATATTATTAATCTGATTTTTAAAACAGGTGCTGTTCCTTTCCACTCCAAAACTTCAATTGTTAGTCCGATTTATAAAGCTGGAGACAAAACCAAGATAACCATTCTATTAGTGTCATTAACAATTTTGTGAAGAGTCTTGAGAAATGCTTAAAGGAAATACTAGCTAATTTTCTCGCTAATAATAATATTCTATCAAAAAATCAATTCGGCTTTTCCAATGGTTGGTGTACAACGGACGCTCTTTATTAACTCACAAAAAACGTTACAGATGACCTTAATAGTAACAACAAATGCATAGCTGTTTTTCTTGACCTTGCAAAGGCATTTGACACGGTGCCGCATGTTGCTCTTTTAAATGTGTTAAATATTTATGGGGTACGTGGCATCGTGCTGGATGTTTTCAGAAGTTATCTCAGTGACAGAAAACAGTGGGTTAAAATTGGAGACACATGCAGCGATTCCTTGAAAGTTAAAATAGGAGTACCGCAGGGTACCGTATTAGGACCGCTTTTATTTATTGCCTACATAAATTCATTAGCAAATATTGTCATTGATAGTGGCATGGTAACCTCATGTGCTGACGATACGACGGTTATTTTTAAAGGAAAAACTTGGAAGGGAGTAAGACTAGTCAGTGTAGGAATTGCAAAAATAAAAACTTGGTTAGATTCATTTAAGTTAACACTAAATGTTCTCGTTGAGTGCAGCTAACAGTCCAGATTTTAATAGTATCCATATTAAGTCTATGGACAAAGATATAAAAGAGGTACATTTTACCAAGTAGTTGGGTATTATTATCGATGAAAATCTCAAATGGGATCAACACATTATAAAACTGAGCAATAATATTCGAAAATTGTTCAGTAAATTTTATATCATAAGGGAGATATTAGGGAAAAAACTTCTAATTTGTGTTTATAAAGCATTAGTCGAATCCTTATTAAGGCACAGAATAGTTATATGGTGTGGCCTCTACAAAAATTCACTGCAAAAATTAAAGGTTGTGCAGAACTATATTTTAAAAATTATCTATCGCAAAAATAAAATGTGCCCCACTAGCACACTATTTTTGATGCTCATTCCTTATATATTTTAAACGTATGTTCATTTATTGTCTGAAAGTTATTTGTGGCATTTTACGAATATTCTTTCCTATTTGGGGTTTCTACCACATGTATTATTATCCTCTTCAAAAACAAATCACCGAATCTACAAAATAATAGAATTATTGGAAAGAAGCCTCTGCGCCCGTGATGTTTACGTCAAAGAAATAGTCAGAGGTTATGTTTTGCAAATAATATAAATCGGCATAAACACAGAAATAATGTATTTTGTTGACGTTTCGGAAAGTAGTCTCTTTCCGTTTTCAAAGCTTTCTTGGAAGAACTCTTATTTTGCTGTGTATGTCAAACACACAGCTTTAAGATTCTGTTTATGTTATTTCCATAGATACTTACTACTTACACAGAACACAGAACTGATGATATTTTCTTTTAGATAATGTTGAGTTTGTTAAGTTCTTCTTTTAACATTGGTAGCCAGGTTCAACAAACCTACACAACACAGAACAATTCGATACGCACTTATCTTCATTTAATAAGATTATTGCTGATTCTTTAATTTATCTTTTTTTGGTATCTGCTTCTTTTGTTAAAATTTTTACCGAGTCGCAGTTTATTCTATGTCCATTTTCCCAAGCATATTCGCAAATCTTTGATTTTTTTTGATACATGTGGTAGAAAACCCAAATAATAGGAAAGAATGTATGTTCATTTGTACGAAAAAATATAAAATTAAAGAAATATGTAAACCACTTTTATGAAACCAGGAAAAAAACAAATAAACACCGGAAAATTCCCAATAGTAACTTTAATATTAATTTAAGATTTCTGAATTAC
Source organism: Leptura quadrifasciata (assembly GCA_963675555.1). Classification (NCBI taxonomy): domain Eukaryota; kingdom Metazoa; phylum Arthropoda; class Insecta; order Coleoptera; family Cerambycidae; genus Leptura; species Leptura quadrifasciata. Next base: position 14,567,381 of record OY776680.1, read on the forward strand.
ATGGCTCCTAAAATTTTTAATATTCTGCTCAACCCGTGATTATCTTAAACCATCTGGTGTGCCTAGTAATTGAACCGGCTAGTTTTAACCGACCCACCCTGTATATGTATTTACTCGATTGTTTTAAAAAAAAATTGATAAACAATAGTGCATATTATTTTTCCTATAATCTTCTAGCGGAACCTAATGAGACTTTAAAAATTGAACTCCGAAGCTAAACAATAGGAATGCAAATAAACTTTGTCATAATAACAATGCATACGTAAATATATGATAGATATAGGTATATGGAGGAGATGGATATTCGTCCTTTACCGCCTTGACCTTTCCAGACGTAGTACGTAAGTACTAAGTCAACTAGGAATAAAGGATCAAATGTTAATTAAGTAACTAACACATTGGGTTTTAACGTAATAGCGCAAAAATTATGACACGGTGTTGTCAATATGCATTGTCAGACTTGTTTACCCGAAAAAGCGGATGTTATGAAATTTCAAAAGGTAGTGGATGATTCTGAATTTCACCCAACCTTGAGCTCGATAAATAAATTGTTGATAGCTTCCAAATATACTTTGAGATGACTTGAAATTTTTTTTTTAAATTCGTGTAATTCAAAATGTATTTTTGCTTTTTTTTCTGCGTTTTTTATTTAGCAATTTCTTAAGCATGTATGACATGCCAAATTTTATGCAGGATGCGCTGATCAAAAGTAGGCACCCCGAATAAATTTGAGGATATCAACCCACCTATTCGAAAAAACTTGATTGAGATAGTTACAACATATTTATCAATAAAATTCACACATTAATAAATAAATCATCAAAATGCATCAATATTAAAAACAAATTTTATAAATTAAAACCATGGATCACCGATGGATTAATAAATTCCATAAGGCATCGAGACTACTTGAAAAAAAACTTGTTGAAAAACTACTCACCTGAACTTAAAAAACAATACACAGAATATAGAAACATGCTTAATAAACTAATAAGAGATGTCAAAAATCAGTACTACAAAAATAAACTCGAAAAAGCATAGAGTAACGTTAAAAAAGTCTGGAAGGTAGTAAATAATGCTTCAAATTCAACAACTCATAAACAAATTAAAAATATTAATATAATAAATAACGCAGGACTAGAAGTGACGGATAACACAGAAAAAGCTAACGTTTTTAATGATTACTTTATAAATATTGGCACAAAAATGTTCCAAAAAATAAATAAAATTTAAAAGTTATTTAATAACGTCCTAGAAAATCATTCAATACAATCGTCAACATTTCTTAAACCTATAACAAAAAATGAAATTATTGAAATAATACATAAATAGTACATAAATCTGGTAATTATAAAAAATTGAACAACTACAGACCTATCTCAGTTATCAGTAATTTTGCAAAAATATTTGAAAAATGTCAAAAACAGGCTGATGGAATTTTTCGATAAACATAGTTTGGCTTAAAAAAATACCAAGTATCGAGCATGCAGTTTTGGACTTAATTAAAGAAATTGTACTAAGTTTAGATAAATCGAAAAAGTGCATGGCTGTATTTCTTGATTTAGCAAAGGCTTTCGATACTGTGTCACACCAAATTTTACTAAATCGACTTCAAGACGTTGGTATACGTAGTCCTGCATTATGTCTCATAGAAAATTATCTCGCTAATAGAAAACATTGCGTAGGAATTGATGAGATATATAGTAACCCTCTCACTGCCACTATGGGCATACCACAAGGGACAGTATTTGGTCCAATTTTGTTCCTTGGGCATATAAATAGTATTAAAAATTGAAAACAATTCAAAGGCCATTTAGTATCGTACGCTGGTGGCACTGCTATTGTGTTTATAGAAGATTCACGGGACTTAATACATAGAAATGCAGAAGAAAGTTTCGCATTAATTTTCAAGTAGTTAAACTTTAGTTCATTAAGCTTAAATATACAAAAAAATAAATTTTTAACGTTTACATTATTAGCTAATAATCAACCTACTAAAAGAACACTATATAATGTATGTTCGCAACAAGCAAATTGTGGGTGCCCTATTATCGAAAAAGCTAATAAAATAAAGTACTTAGGAGTTATGCTTGACCATCACCTAAGATGGAATGAGCATGTATCTTATATCACAAAGAAAATTAGACAACCTACACATAAATTCTATATTTTAAGGGACATATTAAATATGAACCAGTTGTGTGTTACACCTCTGATTGCATAGTAATATAATTTCGGTAGCAGTGTGTCGTGGTACACATAATCAAATGCTTTTGACAGGTCGCAAAATACTCAACGGAGTTTTCTTTTTGTTCTATACTAGAGTTAACTTTATCAAACAATCCAAATGTAGCGTCTTTATTTTTTTGTAACTCCGATACTGATACTAGTTGAGTTTTAATAACGGACTCTAGTATTTTTGATATTGTATGTCATAATATTATTCGTCTGTAATTTGAGATCACACTCTCTTCGCCTTTTTTGTATAAGGGTTTCACGACACCAATTTTAAATTTCTTGGGAAAACACCAGTATAATATGGTAAAGGTGTCACCATCAGGTATTCGATATTTACTTTTATTAGGGTTATTGAAATTTCGTCAAAGCCACTTGATTCCTTTTGTTTAATCACATGTACTGTATGGATATTGTCTTGCTCACTCATTAATTTAAAGCAAAACAAAGAACGTTTATTAAAATTTACACTTTTCAAATAGACGCTTGAGCTTGAATTACTTGTTACACTTGTCATTCATGGAATATCCATAACTACATGTTTATAGAAAATGTAATACAATTTTCTAAATATACAGGGTGTTGCATCATGAGAGGGACATAGCTTAATAGGAGGTAGAGAACGTCAGTGGTAACCGGAACCTCCCATAGAAATGTCTCATTGGGCCTTCATTACGAAGTTACAGGGTGTTAAATAATTTTTGGCCAAACCTGTTTTTTGTCATAACTTTGACAGTGAATGAAATAACGGATTCATATTTGGTACGGCTAATGTACTAACGAGCCCCAAGAGGTACATGTATAAAAAAATATATATCCAGGTCCGGACTCACTATAATTTATGTTTCTTCTTTGCATCAATAAAACATCACCCTGTATATATTTTTTTGAAATTTCGATACGATACTCGAAAAGAGCAAGAAAAAACAAACAAAATGGCCTATTTCATTTTTTTGTTACACCTTCGTGGTTATTTAAATACGTTGTTAAATGTGCAAGAAAATGGATTACAGAACCCTATTAAATGAGAGGCACGTGAAATAAATAGTTTTATAACTAAAATTTGCAAAAATTCTATTGAGCCTAGGTGGTCTGGGTGAATCCTAATTCCGGCACGTTTTAAAGGTCCATTTTGGTAAAAAACTGTGGTCCTAATAAGTAATCGGGTATGAAATAACAAAATTTTTAATCAATCACAGTAGGCTTGTTCAAAGAATAAAAGTGACAGATAATTTAAACCATTTAGGCCTAAGCAACCAGTTACTTTGATCAAGAAAATCATCAACATTTTATACTTAATAAAAATTGGAAAAGAGAACAAACTAAAATCTAAATAAATAAAATATTTTCCATTCAATTAACAATAAATAACAAAACAATAACTAAATGTGTTTAAAAATAAAACGTAATTGACACTAAAGTAAATTTTCAAAATGTCCTCCCCCACATTCTGTGCATTTTCTTGCGCGTTTAGAAAGGTCACCAATTGCTCGACGTATCATTTCTGGATTATTCCGTATTTCGTCGCAGGTTGTAACGATGCGCTGGATTAAATGTTGTCTACTTTCAATTTCAATGCTATAAACCTCGTTTTTTAAGTGGCCCCATAAAAAGTAATCACAAGGGTTACAATCAGGAGATCTTGGTGGCCATTCATGTGGACCCCCGCATCCAATCCATCTATTAGGATACACATTGTTTAAGTGTTCTCTTACTTGAAGGTTAAAATGTGGTGGGGCCCCATCATGCTGAAACAACATGCCTCTTATACCGATATTTTCTAACATATTCGGTAAAATGTTTTGAAGAAAATCAAAGTAAATTTCACTATTCAATCTTTCTTCAAAAAAATGTGGCCCTATCAAATGTCTATTCACAAGTCCGATCCAAACATTTACAGAAAACCTGTGTTGCGAACGGCGTTGGCGTACCGCATGTGGGTTTTCCTGTGCCCATTTATGATTATTTCGTGAATTGTTTACTCCATCCCTTGTAAATTGTGCCTCATCCGTAAATAAGGTTCTGTAAATGACTGGGCGATGGTTAGACAACCAATGACAAAATGCCAGGCGGGGGATATCGTCGCCTTGTTGAAGACGCTGTACCTGCTGGATATGATATGGATGGTAACGTTCTCTTTTTAGGGTTCTCCATACTCGCCAATGAGGAATACCAGTTGCCAAACTGATTCGTCTAGTGCTCATATTTGGGTTTTCTTGAACTACGTTTATAATATTGTTTTGTTCCTGCACACCTTGTTGTAAAACACGCTCCACAACTGCAGAAGTAGGAAACTTTCCGTGTTGTCTTGCATACTGGAACACCGTACTAAAGGTTTTATGATTAGGGCATCGACGACCAGGAAAACGCAGCCGATATTCTCTTTCCGCCGACCTACCATTTCCATTACAGAAACCATAGATGAATATTATGTCAGCATATTCCACGTTTGTAAATTTTACTGGCATAGTTAAAATATTTTCACAAGTTTTCACTAACTAAATGCGGATTATTGACACATTAAATTACTAACAAACAATTATTCAACTGTTTAGGAGATTTCTTTTTATTATCTGTCACTTTGAACAAGCCTACTGTGATTGATTAAAAATTTTGTTATTTCATACCCGATTACTTATTAGGACCACAGTTTTTACCAAAATGGACCTTTAAAACGTGCCGGAATTAGGATTCACCCAGACCACCTAGGCTCAATAGAATTTTTGCAAATTTTAGTTATAAAACTATTTATTTCACGTGCCTCTCATTTAATAGGGTTCTGTAATCCATTTTCTTGCACATTTAACAACGTATTTAAATAACCACGAAGGTGTAACAAAAAAATGAAATAGGCCATTTTGTTTGTTTTTTCTTGCTCTTTTCGAATATCGTATCGAAATTTCAAAAAAATATATACAGGATGATGTTTTATTGATGCAAAGAAGAAACATAAATTATAGTGAGTCCGGACCTGGATGTATTTTTTTTATACATGTACCTCTTGGGGCTCGTTAGTACATTAGCCGTACCAAATATGAATCCGTTATTTCATTCCCTGTCAAAGTTATGACAAAAAACAGGTTTGGCTAAAAATTATTTAACATCCTGTAACTTCGTAATGAAGGCCCAATGAGACATTTCTATGGGAGGTTCCGGTTACCACTGATGTTCTCTACCTCCTATTAAGCTATGTCCCTCTCATGATGCAACACCCTGTATACAATTTTGACCGTGTCCATTCTCAAAATCTTCCGTAAACATATGGCTTAAAATTAGTGATAATGGAGACCTATTGCCATACCGAATCTGTTGATAGAACGTTTTCCAATTGAAAGTAGGTTGTTATTATCTACATTGTTAAAACTTCCATTATGCTATTTGCACGTCAGCAAAATACATTATTCTTGTTTTGTTTTGATTTGTATTGTTCGGCAAAAAAAAACATCTTCTGACTGTTCCTTTGACGTAAACGTCGCAGGTGGAGTGGTTATTTTCCAGGAATGTACTGGCTTATATTATTTTGTAGATTTCGAGGTTATGTATACAGGGTGTCCCATAAGTAATGCTACATAGGGCAATAGCAGTATCCCTCGCCTAAAAACTCCCAATCGGCAAATTTTGTTAAAATATTCGGAACTCGGAAAGTATCAATTTTACTGTAAAATATGTACACTTGAGAAAATCGATAAAAACTCGAAAACGATAGATCGTAAATATTAATTTTTCCCGAAGATATATAGGTTTACCAGAAATTATCAGTTTATATACTGTCGTGAGCAGAAAAAAATAGGACAACTTTTTTTTTCTAATGTAAATAATGTACAAGCAAATAATAAAGGAAAACACATGGATAACGAATACGTCAGCAACGTGTATCGATTTAATTGTGACAAATATGCATAATTTGAGCCCACTCATGAAACAAAATTACCCTGTACTTGCGGATCATAAAATAATAGGAACAGAGTTATGTCTTAACGCAGATAAGGACCCTGTAGAATATAACTGCATCAGAGACTTGTGCCAACAAAATATTGAGAGAATAAAACAGAACCTTATAAGTAAAAAATGGGATTACACAAGTACAAATGTAGATGTGATTTATAAGAATTTGGTAGGTAATATTATGGAGGCATTAAACAATATAGCCCCTGAAAATAGGCAAGTCAGAAAAAGGAATCGTAGCAGTTGGTTAAATAAAGATATTAGAAAATCACAAAAGGAAAGAGATATCGCCTATAGAAGATTTGAATACACCAAAGGAAATACAGACTGGGAAAAATATAAGAAAAAGAGGAACAAAGTGGTGTCCGATATAAAAAAAGCGAAAAAAGTTTACTATGAAAAAAGTATTGATGCATGTAAAGGTCAAAGTAAAAGGATGTGGCAAACATTAAAAACATTGGTACAGAAGAGTAATAAGACAGCACAGAAGATAGAACATATTAAGATTGAAAATGATGAGGGTAGTGTTGAAAAAAATTTTAATAAGTTCTATGCAGATAGTTTATGCGCAATTGCAGAAAGTATAGAGGATATTCCTAATAAAGATAGTTTCAAATTTGAAGATAAAGTTATAGCTCACCTAGATACTTTTAGAGAAATTGGAATAAACAAACTTAGGAAAATAGTAGTGAACTTAAAAAATAAAGCAACAAGTGATAGTGAACTGGGTATAAAAATTGTTAAAGAATTATTTGATGTGATAGGGTATCCTTTATTAAGCTTAATAAACACATCTATTAAGACGGGCCGTGTAGCAGGTGACTTAAAAACTAGTGTAATTGTGCCGATTCCAAAAGTTCAGAATCCAAAAGAACCGAGTGATTATAGGCCAATAAATTTACTGCCTACCAATGACAAAATTTTAGAAATAGTGATTGCAGAACAACTTCGGGAATACTTTGAGGCTAATAAGTTACTATACCATGGACAATCGGGTTATCGAGATAAACATTCGTGTGAGACAAGCCTACAGTATGTATGTTCAAATTGGAAGAAAGAAATAAACGCAGGTAATTTAGTAATAAGTGTATTCATCGACCTGAAACGTGCTTTTGAGACTATTGATAGGGAAAAATTAGTGGAAAAATTAAAAGTGTATGGAGTGAATGGAGTTGGATTAAATTGGTTGAGTGATTACCTAGAAGATAGATATCACAGAACAAAGGTAAATAAAAATGTGTCAGATAGGGTTGAAAGTATGATAGGTGTCCCCCAAGGAAGTGTCTTGGGGCCATTATTATTTATTAATTATATAAATGACATATGTGCTTTTCTGAAATTGTGTCATGTTAATTTGTTTGCGGATGACACCTTAATATCTGTTGCAGGGAAAGATTATAACCAACTCGTGTATATCTTAAATAATGAATTAAGAATATTATATAATTGGCTATGTGTGAATAAACTTAAATTAAATGTGGGTAAAACAAAAAGTATGGTATTGGGAACTAAAAAGAATTGTATGCAATTTAGGAGTTTACAGTTAGATATTGTACTAAATGATGAAAATATAGAGCAAGTCAATGAAATTAAATATTTAGGCGCTATTCTGGACCCACAACTAGGGTTTCATAATCATGTAGATCATATATGCAAAAAAATTGGGAAGAAAATTGGGTAAGTCAGGAGAATATCTTATAATCTCTCACAGTGGACAAAAAAGATATTATATAGCACAATAATTTTTCCACACTTCTCTTATTGTGCATCCATTTTATTCTCTTGTAATAAAGGCGATATTAGGCGTTTACAAATGTTACAAAATAGGGGGATGCGTATGATATTGAACTGTGATAAAAAAACGACTGTAAAATATATGATGAATACCTTGGGCTGGTTATCTGTTGAGCAAATGGTTGAAAGGGCGGTATTGTGTTTGATATATAAAATTACGAGTAATATGTTACCAAAATACTTGCAGTATTTCCTAACTAAAAGATCAGACATACATTCGTATGGTACAAGAACACTTGAATATTTTAATATAAATCATACCAAATTAGCATTATTATTATTATTATTATATTATTCTTTGAAGGTACGCGTATTTTCAACGGTTTGCCAAGAGATATAAAAAATGCTGGTTCTCTGCATGAGTTTCAAAGAAAACTTAACAATATGTACATAACTACAAACTAGGTTATAAGTCTATAAGCAAAATTTTTTTTGTTTTTTCTATTTTATGTTTTTTTGTATTAGTTGTATTACTAAATAAAGTCTTACTTACTTACTTACTTAAATCTGTCTCTATTTGAATATGTAATGAGTAGCCGAAATAAAATAGATATCACTTTTATGCTGTAGTTATTACTATAATAAATGATGGATGGTTAATGAGACAAATTGCACTCACTGCGTTATAAACATTCATAAAAATTTGGTGTGTAACATTTTAAGAAAGTGGAGAATAAACGGTACGATTAGTAGAAATCCTGGATCAAAGGAGAAAGGATATCCTACATAACAAGAAACCAACTATTAATATTTTGTTATTGCACCATTTCTATTTATAACTTCTATAAGTCTGTTTGACATAGAATTAAATAACTTTATACAACAATCATTAGTAATAATATTTTCCCATGCATTATTTACTATTTCCAGTAATTCTTCGGCATTCCGTGGTCTTACATTTCGTTTTTGGATACTTCTTACGAGTAGTCCCCATACTTCTTCCACAGAGTTAAGATCTGGACTATGACTGGGCCAGTTAAGAACATTGATGTTGTTATCTTGAAACCAGTTAGTTACGGTATGAGCAGTATGAACGGAACAATTGTCTTGTTGAAATATGAACTCATTATTAGGAAATAATGTGACACAGAAGGGAGCATAATATTGTCTAAAATCCTAATATACGTTTCACTATTAAATCGTTCCTCAATATGCCACAAGACACTAGGACCACGTGCCGATATCCAATCTCACATATTGACGGAAAATCTACCACTTTTATCATTGTTAGATATATATTTCTCATCGAATCGAATATTCGGAGGGCCGTAAACACGAATACGACCGCTGTGTGTCGACTGGAAAGTTTTTTCGTCTGTAAAGATTACATTGTTCCAAAAATTTACATCATGAGCTAAAAATTCAAGCGCAAATCCTACTCGAGCTTCTTTATGTTCAGCTTTAAGTAAGTATTTCTGTGCTGCTGCATGACATCGTAGCTCCGATTCTCTTACTCGCCGGCGACCAGTACTACTCGATCCAGGAAAATTCGTTTCTTCAGAAGCCTCAATAACTGAGTAAAATGGATTTTCTACTACAGTATTTACCAATTGCAAATCTTTTTGTTGAGTTGATATCCTTCGTCGCCCTGATTTCTACTAATCGTACCGTTTATTCTCCGCACTTTCTTAAAATGTTACACACCGAATTATAATGTAGTGCAATTTGTCTCATTGACCATCCATTTTCTGCTTTAGTAATAACTCCAGATTTAGCTAAATCGCTTATATGTGGCATATTAGTTTTTTGCACACTTGCAATAAATTATGACAACTAACTGTCAATGTCACAAAAATTAAAGTTAGATGTACACAACTAGATTTTAGCAAAATACCGTTATTAGACTTGTCCTATTTTTTTGCTCACGATCGTATACATATAGTGTATCAAATGAAAGTTTAAGAAAATCTAATTTTGAATATGTTATTGCATGTACAAAACGTTTTGATAACTATTGAATGAAGATAAAAAGGAAAAACATGAGAAATTGTCATTTTCAAGTGCATTTTGACATTTAGCTATTTTTCGATTGGAGGATTTTTATTACCTATAATTTTCATGTGTACATATGTTACAGTAAAATTGATTATTTTCGAATTTTTTGCTAAAAACCATTTTTTTTTTACTATTTTCTCCCCCCCCTCTCCGCCGGCGTCTACAGGTAGGGACTTTTGATATGTTAAAAGAATCACAAAATAAGCCTGTTCCCAAAGTTTCAGCCCGCTCTGAATTATTTCATCCAAATTTTCCCATTTTATTGGGCTAACTCTGGTATAATAAAATTAGAATACACCTAGATTATTTTCTTTTCATGGTGACAGGATAATAATAAAATACAATAAAAACTTTAAAATTGTTTATTTCACATTAAGTTACACCGGTATTAGTTGTTAATTTTGTGATGCATTTTGAGAAAGTAACAAAATATCAAATAAAAACATCTTTTCTGAAATGTGAATTAAAAGTTACTTTTTCATGTTTACCATTTATTAATAGAGTATTGGCCCTCTTTATATTTTTATTTGTCAGATTACTGAACTTAATACAACCCATTTTTTCTAAGCTGTATTAAATTCTTGAATTATTTTTTCTTGCAAATCTCCGTAGAGCAACACTTGTGCAACTTCTTGCCTAATCTCAGCTTATCTAGTTATCCTACGCTTCTAATACATCATTTGTTTTATCCAATTACGTCCAGAAATTTTTTTAAGAAATAAATATGCATCGACATTTCCCTTTTCCGCTGGAAATACAACATTTAACTTTTTTTAATATGGGTAATGCCTGGTTATGTTTTAGAAGTGTTTTAATCAGTAATTCATCACTGATGAATTTACCAGGTTTACGTAATCATTTTAATTGTACCCAACACTTAAGCTAAGGAAACCAAATTCCATAATAAGAGTAGCAGTAAAATTACTACCAATGCTTTTGTAGTTTGATGAAGCCAGTATAATCTGAAAAAGAGATATTACTGAAAATAACTTGGTTAGTAATGGTGAATATATTTTGGCCAACTCAAGAAGTAAATATCGTCCAATTTATTGTAACAGACTGAATGGAATCTCTGATTATCTCTATCTGAAAAAGTGATAGATCTGTCTCTATTTGAATATGTAATGAGTAGCCGAAATAAAACAGATATCACTTTTAATTTATTTTTCATTTTAATGCTGTAGTTATTACTTCAGTAAATGATGGATGGTTAATGAGACAAATTGCACTGCGTTATAACATTAACAAAAATTTGGTGTGTAATATTTTAAGAAAGTGGAGAATAAACGGTACGATTAGTAGAAATCCTGAATCAAAGGGTAAACCTTATACAATAATCATTAGTAATAATATTTTCCCATGCATTATTTACTATTTCCAGTAATTCTTCGACATTCCGTGGTCATTCGTTTTTAGATACTTCTTACGAGTAGTCCCCATACTATGACTGGCCAGTTAAGAACATTGGTGTTGTTATCTTGAAACCAAATAGTTACGGTATGAGCAGTATGAACGGAACAATTGTCTTGTTGAAATATGAACTCATTATTAGGAGATAATTGTGACAGAGAAGGGAGCATAATATTATCTAAAATCCTAATATACGTGTCACTATTAAATCGCCCCAATATGCCACAAAACACCAGGACCACGTGCCGATATCCAAGCCCACATATTGACGAATCTACCACTTTTATCATTGTTAGATATACAGGGTGTTGCATCATGAGAGGGACATAGCGTAATAGGAGGTAGAGAACATCAGTGGTAACCGGAACCTCCCATAGAAATGTCTCATTGGGCCTTCATTACGAAGTTACAGGGTGTTAAATAATTTTTGGCCAAACCTGCTTTTTGTCATAACTTTGACAGGGAATGAAATAACGGATTCATATTTGGTACGGCTAATGTACTAACGAGCCCCAAGAGGTACATGTATAAAAAAAAATATATCCAGGTCCGGACTCACCATAATTTATGTTTCTTCTTTGCATCAATAAAACATCACCCTGTATATATTTTTTTGAAATTTCGATACGATATTCGAAAAGAGCAAGAAAAAACAAACAAAATGGCCTATTTCATTTTTTTGTTACACCTTCGTGGTTATTTAAATACGTTGTTAAATGTGCAAGAAAATGGATTACAGAACCCTATTAAATGAGAGGCACGTGAAATAAATAGTTTTGTAACTAAAATTTGCAAAAATTCTATTGAGCCTAGGTGGTCTGGGTGAATCCTAATTCCGGCACGTTTTAAAGGTCCATTTTGGTAAAAAACTGTGGTCCTAATAAGTAATCGGGTATGAAATAACAAAATTTTTAATCAATCACAGTAGGCTTGTTCAAAGTGACAGATAATAAAAAGAAATCTCCTAAACAGTTGAATAATTGTTTGTTAGTAATTTAATGTGTCAATAATCCGCATTTAGTTAGTGAAAACTTGTGAAAATATTTTAACTATGCCAGTAAAATTTACAAACGTGGAATATGCTGACATAATATTCATCTATGGTTTCTGTAATGGAAATGGTAGGTCAGCGGAAAGAGAATATCGGCTGCGTTTTCCTGGTCGTCGATGCCCTAATCATAAAACCTTTAGTACGGTGTTCCAGTATGCAAGACAACACGGAAAGTTTCCTACTTCTGCAGTTGTGGAGCGTGTTTTACAACAAGGTGTGCAGGAACAAAACAATATTATAAACGTAGTTCAAGAGAACCCAAATATGAGCACTAGACGAATCAGTTTGGCAACTGGTATTCCTCATTGGCGAGTATGGAGAACCCTAAAAAGAGAACGTTACCATCCATATCATATCCAGCAGGTACAGCGTCTTCAACAAGGCGAGGATATCCCCCGCCTGGCATTTTGTCATTGGTTGTCTAACCATCGCCCAGTCATTTACAGAACCTTATTTACGGATGAGGCACAATTTACAAGGCATGGAATAAACAATTCACGAAATAATCATAAATGGGCACAGGAAAACCCACATGCGGTACGCCAACGCCGTTCGCAACACAGGTTTTCTGTAAATGTTTGGGTCGGACTTGTGAATAGACATTTGATAGGGCCACATTTTTTTGAAGAAAGATTGAATGGTGAAATTTACTTTGATTTTCTTCAAAACATTTTACCGAATATGTTAGAAAATATCGGTATAAGAGGCATGTTGTTTCAGCATGATGGGGCCCCGCCACATTTTAACCTTCAAGTAAGAGAACACTTAAACAATGTGTATCCTAATAGATGGATTGGACGCGGGGGTCCACATGAATGGCCACCAAGATCTCCTGGTTGTAACCCTTGTGATTACTTTTTATGGGGCCACTTAAAAAACGAGGTTTATAGCATTGAAATTGAAAGTAGACAACATTTAATCCAGCGCATCGTTACAACCTGCGACGAAATACGGAATAATCCAGAAATGATACGTCGAGCAATTGGTGACCTTTCTAAACGCGCAAGAAAATGCACAGAATGTGGGGGAGGACATTTTGAAAATTTACTTTAGTGTCAATTACGTTTTATTTTTAAACACATTTAGTTATTGTTTTATTATTTATTGTTAACTGAATGGAAAATATTTTATTTATTTAGATTTTAGTTTGTTCTCTTTTCCAATTTTTATTAAGTATAAAATGTTGATGATTTTCTTGATCAAAGTAACTGGTTGCTTAGGCCTAAATGGTTTAAATTATCTGTCACTTTTATTCTTTGAACAAGCCTACTGTGATTGATTAAAAATTTTGTTATTTCATACCCAATTACTTATTAGGACCACAGTTTTTTACCAAAATGGACCTTTAAAACGTGCCGGAATTAGGATTCACCCAGACCACCTAGGCTCAATAGAATTTTTGCAAATTTTAGTTACAAAACTATTTATTTCACGTGCCTCTCATTTAATAGGGTTCTGTAATCCATTTTCTTGCACATTTAACAACGTATTTAAATAACCACGAAGGTGTAACAAAAAAATGAAATAGGCCATTTTGTTTGTTTTTTCTTGCTCTTTTCGAATATCGTATCGAAATTTCAAAAAAATATATACAGGGTGATGTTTTATTGATGCAAAGAAGAAACATAAATTATAGTGAGTCCGGACCTGGATATATTTTTTTTTATACATGTACCTCTTGGGGCTCGTTAGTACATTAGCCGTACCAAATACGAATCCGTTATTTCATTCCCTGTCAAAGTTATGACAAAAAACAGGTTTGGCCAAAAATTATTTAACACCCTGTAACTTCGTAATGAAGGCCCAATGAGACATTTCTATGGGAGGTTCCGGTTACCACTGATGTTCTCTACCTCCTATTAAGCTATGTCCCTCTCATGATGCAACACCCTGTATATTTCTCATCGAATCGAGTATTAGGAGGGCGGTAAACACGACCGCTGTGTGTTGACTGGAAAGTTTTTCGTCTGTAAAGATTACATTGTTCCAAAAATTTACATCTTGCGCTAAAAATTCAAGCGCAAATCCTACTCGAGCTTCCTTATGTTCAACTTTAAGTAAGTATTTCTGTGCTGCTGCATGACAGCCTAGCTCCGATTCTCTTACTCGCCGGCGACCAGTACTACTCGATCCAGAAAAATTCGTTTCTTCAGCAGCCTGAACAACTGAGTAAAATGGATTTTCTACTAAAGCATTTACCAATTGCAAATCTTGTTGTTGAGTTGATATCCTTCTAACTACTAATCGTACTGTTTATTCTCCACTTTCTTAAAATGTTACACACCGAAGAATTTTTGTCAATATTATAACGCAGTGCAATTTGTCTCATGGACCATCCATCTTCTGCTTTAACTCCAGATTTAACTAAATCGCTTATATGAGGCATTAGTTTTTTGCACACTTGCAATAAATTATGACAACTAACTGACAATGTCACAAAAATTAAAATTAGATGTACACAATTAGATTTTAGCAAAATACCGTTATAAGACTTGTCCTATTTTTTTTTTGCTCACGACCGTACCTCCTAAATTTATTTCGAGCTTCTGGTACAGTATCCACAGGATCGTTTAGTAAGTGGATCCTAGTTCCAATGGCATATGATTTTATGAATTCATTCCAATCGAGATTTTTCAAGTCGCTAAAGAATGTCTTTCTATCCCCATCTGACATTTTGTCGATAAGTTTTCGCACGTTTTCAGATCTAATACTCCAATAATGTGTGCTAAAATAAGAAATGGCCGAGGAAAATTTGTGAATTCTCATGTACAGCTTCGTCATTCTGAAATATTAAGATATATTAACAAAAGAAAACGATGTTATCCCGTCTTGTTACCAGTATATTATTTTTGCTCAAACTCTTACCTTGGTGACTTTCCCATACACAAACAGACTACGTCGACAATTAATGCAGGTATGAAATGAAGAAAGAGAACAGACAACATAAACATCCAGTAGGAACTTATTAGGCGGAAGCTGTGGTACCACATCATTTTTATGGAAGGAATGTCCCAAGCAGCACTTGTATACATCGCCATAAACTCATCCCATATCAATGGCTTGCCAAAAAGGAAAAATTAGATTTACGTACTCAAATTTAGTTAGCAAGTTAGAAGGAAACATTTATTATGAAGAGTTTTTATTCCGTTAATCTGTTACCAAATAAGAAAGACACGTGCTCGCAATTCGTAATTCAGTGCCTATCGCCTGTTACATTTGGAAATCCTTAAGGATTTGAACCACGACACAGCCAGGAGCCTACCTACTACGCCTGCGAGCAGCACCCTTTCTACATTGTTTCTCTCAATTATTTTCAATTATACAAGGTGTTACCAAAATTAGTTACACAGAATGTATGATTTTACGTCCAGTGGAAGTAAGTAACGCATTTTTTTTCTTTTTTGTTTAAATAAATGTCATGAAATCTCGATATTTTAAATTTGAGCAAAAAAATGTTTGTCTGTCTGTCGGTCTGTCTGAAACTTTCTTGTGCGCACGTTTACTCTGGAACCGTTTATGATATTAACTTGAGACGACCACGCACTTTTCATATGGAAAAAATGGTTTCCGTTAAATTGTCTGAATGTTTTATATGTTATGTATTTATGAATCCTGAACAAATGTCTCCGTGGGCACGATGTCCGAAACATCAAGGGTCTCGAGATAGCTGCCGTTCTTGTCAATATTACCCGTTATTGTGTTTACAGTATTTGCTCAATATATTACACTTATATGTGGATATATAGATCAATATTATGTATATATTACATATAGTTTTTTATTAGTTGTTTTTTTATGTTTTGTCATTATTGTGTTATTGTTACTATTATTATTGTTTCCTTCAGGTTGTCATTATACTCAATTTAAATACGATAGGTTAAGTGGTAGAGCACATTAATTGTGAACTTCGCCTTTTTTCGGTAATTTTTGTCTCAATGTATTTATTTTGTTAAGGTTTCTGTTAATGTTTTTTTTACTGCTGCTGAAAATAAAGACATTTATTATTATTATTATTATTATTATTATTATTATTATTATATATGGGCTTTTAGAGGGCGGAATATTAAAACAATATTTTTAGTCGCAAACTCCTCTATAAAATCCTTATTTTACTATATGGAACGTAACCAGACTGCAACCAACAGCTAGTCTCCGGGATATGTGCCCCGCCGAGCACTGAATTACAAGTTACAAGCCTGGCGCGTTAAGTGTAATAATTGCATGTTACCATCAAAACGCTAATGCTTCGATTGCAACAAACACCAGCCGAAAGACTGATCCTACTTAAAGGAGCTCTCGTGCTGGGCTATGCTAAGCCCAGTCAGGCTATTTATTTTTTGATTGCAAGAGACACTGGACTGCTAGATGCCAGTCGTCACACACCACTTGCAGACCGCAGTTTCGAGCTGTTGGCTCTCGTCAGTGCAAGGTATGCATGTGACGACCGACACGAGATCACTTGACCATTTAGCGCATTTCTGTATCTTTGGGATAGCGATATGTAAAATAGTCAGCAGGTGCCATCTAACGGTCCAGTGTCTGTTGCAATCGAAAAATAAATAGCCTGACTGGGCTTAGCATAGCCCAGCACGAGAGCTCCTTTAAGTAGGATCAGTCTTTCGGCTGGTGTTTGTTGCAATCGAAGCATTAGCGTTTTGATGGTAATATGTAATTATTACACTTAACGCGCCAGGTTTGTAACTTGTAATTCAGTGCTCGGCGGGGCACATATCCCGGAGAGTAGCTGTTGGTTGCAGTCTGGTTACGTTCCTTATAGTAAAATAAGGATTTTATAGAGGAGTTTGCGACTAAAAATATCGTTTTACATATATATGATATATCTATATATGCTCACTTTCCCTCTATGAAAAGTGCGTGGTAAAGTATAAACGAACCTAATTGAAACCGTACAAAACCTAAAAGCCGGAAGAAACAGTCGGCATCTCTTTATTGTACATGGGCGGAGGTAAATAGAAATGCTTGTCATAAGAAAATAATAAGATTTTCGGGCGTTATTCTATTATCCTCTGTTTCAAACGGTCTCCAGAAAGCCATGATAAATTAATAAATAATTAATATATTTTACCTTTTATATAGTAGTAAATATTTATAAATATGAACAATAACTAACTAAACTCCTACGCTTGATATTATAACAGGTATTTACGCACTGCACTGGCACATTAACAGCACAGCACAAGTCCACCGTTGACTATATTTACGAGTTTTTCTATGCTAGTAGGCCTGTCCGTTTTATTATCTTTAAACCAGTGCAGTCGTACATGGTTCATTCAGGCTGATTATATTGCCAGTCTCGGACTCGCCTGTACAGTTTCAACTACCATTCGAATCTCGATACCATTGCTAAAGATATAGGACAAAATAACAAGTTCAGTGCGCACGGTCCTGTGTTTTAACACTGACCAGTTTCAATTATCCTCGATTAAAGTATACACTTATATATTATAACGAGATCTGGAACTAGATTATATTTTAATCTAATTACGTTGAAGGGTTCGGGGATAAATGGGGTAAATAAGGGTAAATATGCAAAGCAAGCAGGTAAGAGTCCACACAATTGCAATTTAGGGCATGTACGAAAAGTCAAGGTCTCAATTTTTTTTTTGCATCAGCCACCCCCCACTATTATTCCCAATACCACCCCCACACTATTATGAAAGGGAGTAAAAAAAATTAAAATGTGATTTAGTATATATACAAGAACGGAACGTCTGATAAAAAAATTTTGGCGTTAGCTTTAACTGGCTCCAAAAAGATACAGGGTAGGGTGTTTTATTTAAAAAAATTATACTTTTTTGTACAACTCGTTTTGGGACACCTTGTATAATTGAAAATAATTTTACGTTGTGGTAAAGATGAAACATTGCAAATTTTACTAACAAAGTTTATATTTAAGTTAGCCGTTTTTATACAATCTTCTAAGGGAGAAATAACTAGACACTCTGTATATAAATAACAAATGGACAAAGACGTACTTCGTCGTATTTCTCTTGACTCTTAATATTTTTATTATGTTATGCGATGTCCTTATCTTCAACGATATCTGTCAGATACACTTTATTGCATTTCTTGTAATTGGTAATTAAAATACCATTCAGAGCGTGTATCCTAACAAAATTGGGAGTCAAGAGGAATACAACGAAACCTATATTTGTGTATTTATTCATCTATCATTTCTCTAGTTGACTTTGTCGTTATAGTCATTGCGGGATTTTATTAAGAGAAATTGTGATTGCCATCTCCACACTCATTGTATCCAGCATCTCATTGTATAAAAATTTACCTGATCGTTGCTACTTTCGTAGTTATAAATAGGTATTTGGTAATCGTCGTTCTGTTTCTGGGCCTCTCTGAAAGTGTTTGCAACTTCCCATGCACTCGCAATTATAAAATTCACGCACATATCTACGGGAACCAAATTGGCATTACAGTTTGGATCACTGTGCATGGTTCTTAAAACGCCAGCATAACATCCGGCTGCAACTCCTGTGGGTCCATACATGTTATTTATCCATCCAGCTATTGGTTCTTTGTAGGTTGAAACAACTAAAAAATATATCAGTTTACTATTGACGTTTTATGGAGGCTTAATTCTGTTGGCATAATGATTAAAATAACCTCTAGGATTTTTGAAATAAAAGACCGTTAAAGTGCATTTCGTCGAGCTGGGTCTACATCTAAAATGATCCCGCGAAATCGAGAAGGTTTTTGTTCTATGGTCCAGCCATGTCACTAAAGACATTGTCGTTCATTTCTTTCCTAAAGCAAATTAACAAATTTACATATGTGTGCAGGTAACATTTCTTAAAACTTTATGCCAATTACGCTAATTAGAGTAGGTAGACATTAGTCTGATGATGTATAAGAAAATTATTATCTGTTTGTACTTTATACTGCTTTTTTCGTTTTCGGGAAGCCATGAGATACTAAATATAAGTATTTTTTGCTGGGAGCAAGAGATTTTGTTTAGCAGGAGTAGTTATCGACTGTACGTTTGAAAAAATGAGTGACGTCTGGTTAAAAACTTCTCCTATGGCATCAGCATCAGCATCAGCGTCAAATAAGAAAAATAAGTCTGATCGGAAATGGTAAGTCAGACACTTCAATTTTATTCATTTATATACATAATATTCTTTGAGAAGGCATTTCGTTTAGGGGAACTTTCGACTGGGAATTTCTTGATAGCATTTTATAAAAAAGAAAGCACATATGCGTGTCATTGTATCCTAAACAATTTCTAAGATATCCCAAAGGTTAACCATTCGTTTATAAAATAGTTGTAGAGTTTTCAATTTTTTTAATACACGTGTGTGGTATGTGCTATATATAAATACGTACCTATTGATGGTCTGCATATTCCAACTGGTAGTCCTTTAGCTTCTTTTTCGAAAATACCTTCAGCAATATTCTTAGAGTAAGTGTAGGTATTTGGATACTTGTCTATAAGCCTAAAATTTTTAAACTAGTCTAAAATTTTCATTGAAAAAAGCACATACCGATTTTATAACCTCCTATTTTTTAAAAATCGATTAACGCCGACAGGTAGTGGCTTCGTACAGCCTAAGTTTATAAATGTATTAATCATTGCCTTATGACATTTCAACAGGAGTAACGCCATTAGCTATAATTGTCTTCACTCTCTGGGAACAGAGCAGTTAACTTTTAAATTTAAGATTTAATTCTAAATACTTTTCAGTCGTGTATGTATGTATGTGATTTAAAAAATAATGCATCTTTCCTATTAATGGACGTATCCGTCAGTTGCGTTATCAACTCGCTAGAAGAGCATTTGCTAAGAAAATGAATGTTTTTTAACTTCTCATTTGAATATTTTTGATTGAAAACATATCACTGCCATTCAACTTTCTTTTAAAACGTTAAGAAGGAAACTAATTGTACGACTTACATTGGTGTCATCTTGTCCAGCATGTTTTCTGGCAGATACTCAGCCATTTTAATGAGACAGTTGTAATTTAAGGCGACTGGGTATAGTTTTTCTTCGATAAGTTTGTTGGTACAGTTTGAATAGATGGTAGAGACATGTACAAACGATTCAAGTTTAGGCATCTGGTGAGCCAGTCTCAGCAAATCTTTGGTCGCACGGACATTGATAGCAATTGCGGTTTTTAGTTTTTCATCAAAACGTACTGTGGCTGCCATGTGAAAGATTATATTTACCTAGATAATGAAAGAAATTGTTAATAATACTATTAAACAATGTGTACCATTACTTGTGACAGATATAAAGCTGTACAAATACTTAACAATGATATGGAAGGGACACCATCAACCTAAAATATTTTCTACAGCGCGGCGTTGCCAAATGTAGGTAAAACTGGCAACACCTTCATTATTTTAAATGGAACGCCTGCATATTTTTCTATTTTTAGAATCTATACCCAATTCTGAGTAACTTTTGTTATATATTCCTATACCTATCTCAAGCCGTTTCAGAGGTATTATTAATTTCCAGATTTATTGAGCAAAATCTAACTTCTAATAAATCCTAAAAGGCCTTATGTATAGTTAATTTTTATGTTCTTGTTTTTTTAAGGAGAAAGATCTAAATATTTTACAAAATTTGAATAATAACTATTTAGAAAATTTACCTCTCGCCGAACATAGAAACGTTTCTTGTCAGCACGACGGTGCTCTCCCACATAACGCGTATCTGAATAATTTTTACGAGAAACTTTCTACGATCAATGGATCGTCAATAATGGACCTTTGCTATGGCCTCCTTGTTCGCCCGATTTATCAATTCTAGATTATTTTATTTGGGGAACTATTACAAATAAAGTTTATGAGAGCATATTAACAACGATTGAAGATTGTATGCGAGTATAAGAAATGCATTTGAAAACTTATCAGAGGATTCAGTTAGAAGAGCTACCCATGAAGAACTAATTTTTTTTTATATACATTTATTTAACGTCGGCCTATTTCCGCTACTGAGGCCTAACACCGACGCCTGTAGACGAGCTACCCCCAACCAGGAATTTTGCCGAACCTCTTCTCTTAAGAAGAGTAGGGATCTTTTACTTGCCTAGCATTTAACAGACAAGGGACCGACGGCTTTACATCCCCTCCGAAGGATGGTATATCCCCTATACAACCCTCGCCTAAAGTTGTATAGCTTCCGCGCATACACTGATATACAAGCCGCTGGAAGATGTGTGAGGCGAGGAGGCGGTCTTCGTTGGGACGGTCACCCATCCAACTACTAACTGCGCCTAACGTTGCTTTACATCGCATATCGAAATATGTACAAATAAAGACGCACCTAAGCTCGCCCCTGAAGAACTAATTCGTAGGTGCGAAAAATGTGTGGAGGTTCGAGGGCGAAATTTTGAACAATTATTAATTTAAAATGGAATCATATTTTTAGTTGATTTTATCTTAGCTATTTGAGTTTATGCAAAGTGTCTTTAATCCAATTAATAGGCATGCTATAGTGTTTAGTGTTATTTTCCGTTTATGTGGATATCCAGTAACAAGATGTACTACAAGTTCTTGATATTACTTTATCACATTCTCCATAAATAATAAACACATTCAAAAAGCCTTCGTGGGAGTAATTTAAACGTCCTGGCATTTTTTGACAAGCGAATGACTGATGTTACTGATTGTTTTTAATCATGGCTAATTTGATAGCATTTTTACTAACAATTTTTGAATTTCTAAGAAAATTGCAAATATTTCAAAAAGTTGCAACTTAAACCCCCACAATGCTTATATCAGAAAAAAAGGATAGATAAATAGATGCAAAATATAGGGTGATCCATTTAACCTAAACAAATTGTCGCGGTTTGAAGTTTACAATGTAACGTCACAAATGAAACCCTTGGTATACTATTATTTAATGTAATTCAATTGTAGAGTGCAGCGCTCCTTGTATTATTTCTACATGCCAAAAAGCAAATAAGTATCTTTTACACGAAGAAAATTATAAAGGTAAACCATTACATTTACAGGAGTATGTCCTGATTTATTTAAAATAGCGGTGTGAAGCTACTATACAGGGTGCGCCAAAGTTCTGAATTTGGTCGATTACGGCTGTATTTGAAATGGTGGAAAGATTGTGGTGCTTGTTTTGCTCGGGTAGCTGGTTTGGAGATTATTCCAGGGTTCAATGTTAATATTAATTAAAATCCAGATCCAAAATAAGACATTTATTCTCCTAATAATTATATGTACAGTGTGGCCGTACCTTTTATGGCTTAGGTTGCGACAATCTTGTTATTACATAAGTACATCATAGTAATCGGAGAGAGAGAGAGAGAGAGAGAGAGAATGTGTAACATATTTCCTCTATGTACGTCGTCGTAACCCCAATTCTCTAATCGAAGTTCCAGGACATAACAGACACGACAAAGAAATCTGTTTCAGGAGAGATCCAGTTCAATACACTCGAATCAATCTGAGAGGAGGTCCAGTTCAACGCACTCGAATCCTCCCTAACAGATACTTGGCCAGCGGCTGCCACGGCGCCGGAGAAGCTTGATCTTCCGGTTATCCCAGTTCAATACACTCGAGAAAGGTGAAAGCCAAGCTCTGAATTTACTGGTTTCTGGCTAGCTATTTTATACCCACAAATCATGGTCACGTGGTTTGCACACGGCACGAAATGCACACGGCACGCAAGTTGCGGCCTGGTGAAGTCAGAAATGAAAGTTAAAAAAAGAACTAATCAGGTATTGAACTAATCTAAAACTGAACTACTTGATCCATGCATGATTAAAATAAGTTAAACTGGAATGAAAGTATACAGTATTCCTGTAGTATTGTATACTTCATTACAAGATATTGTCTATACATTATTTTCTTGGTTTTCAATTATGAATAACTAGAAAATAAGTAAAATTATACAGGGTATTCCGTTTTGGTTGGCCGCGCATCAACTTCATTATTTTAAATGGAACACCCTATATTTTTTCCTTTATCGAGTTACCCGTCTAATTATATTCATAACTCTATTAAGGTGGTAGGTACTTAAAATGAACCGTTTACGAAATAAAAGAGATTTTTTGACAAAAAGTGAGGTTTGCGGATAAGTTTTTGAGTACCTCTAATTTCATAGACAAGAGAGTTTTCAAAATTCTGCTTATACGTTATGTTGGGCATATTAAGGGCTAGTAGGGTAGAAACGTTATTAACATTAATCTTATACAGAGTGCTGAAAAAATTGAGTTTATTTTTTCGCTAATAAAAAAGGCCGTAATTCAATTTTTTCAAATGGGACGTACTATTTTCAGTTCTGTTATCTAATGAAGTTTCCATTGATATATCATAGTAGGTATTTATCTTTAGGGGTTGCACAAATATTGACGTTAAGTATCTGTCTGATTGAAATTCACATAATTTTACATCAAATCACATAAATATTTTAACTTGGGTGGTATGCCTTGATGTTTGTCGTGCAAACTCAACTTTTACGAGTTAGCACGACAATCTTCAAAGCATACCGCTCATGATGGCTCATATAGACAGAGAAGTGATACATCCGTTGATGCCACGTGTTGAGTTTATCCGTTCCGCGCCGAGGCGATGGTACGGACACCGTTATTAACTTGACATCGCTGCAAATTATATCTATCGTTGTTTATCTTAAAGCTTAGAATAAATCCATCTCATTCATTCACATTGTAACCCGCTATGTAATTCTGGGCTTGCCAGGAGTGGAACGTATTAGGTATTTGCACATTCTAACTTGTCGTTAGTTTAGGTTTGTCTATTGATTCGTCCAGTGAAGAAGTTTAGTGTTTTAAAATAAATATGAATTATTCGCGGGAAGAAATGGTTGACATGATTTTTATTCTGGGGCAGTACTCAAGGAACAGCCTCTTAGCATCCCGAGTCTATAAAACCACATATCCTGAGACACCCTTTAGAACCTGCATTGAGTAGTCTTAGAGACAGATTTATCGAAACTGGTGAAGTGCAGTACAAACCTGATGCAGTTCCAGCAAGAAAAATGGCTGAGGAAAATGAATATCGGGTTATGATATCCTTAGTTGAACATCCTATCACCAGTACTAGAGAATTGAGCAATAATTTAGACTTAAGCGGGACAATAGTAAGGCGGATCGTAAAGAAAAATAAATTTCATGCTTATAAAATTCAATTACATCAAGAATTACTTGGGGATGATTTCTTAAACAGGGTGAATTTTTGTGAATGGTCTAATTTCATGCTCGATAATGATCCCCATTTCATAAGGTGTTTGATGTTTTCTGATGAGGCTGAGATTTCACAAAAATAGTTGTGTCAATAGACACAATTTTCATTATTATTCAGATGTGAATCCTCATTTATTAAGAACAGTTTCCCAGCAGCGGTGGTCATTAAATGTATGAGGTGCTGTAGTAGGGCCGATTGTCATTGGACCTCATTTCTTCAATGGGCCTTTAAATGGAAGAATATTTCGCGATTTTTTGAAAATGAATTGCTGGTTCTCCTAGAAAGCGTTCCTCTTGATATACGGCAAAAAATGTGGTTTCAACAAGATGGAGCTCCGCCTCATTTTGCAGCAAATGTCAGAGAATGGTTAGATCTTAACTTCATTGATATGTGGATAGGGCGTGGTGCAGCAATAGCATGGCCTGCAAGGTCGCCCGACCTGACAGGTATGGACTTTTTTTATGGGGCAATGAAAAGGGTATAGTTTATCGCGACACTCCTACCACTGTTGATGACATGAAAAGTAGTATCAGACGTGCCTTTGCACCCATTACTCCGTAGATGCTGCAAGAAATGCATCATTCATTTAGGAAGAGGATTCAGGTGTGTCTCGATCGAAATGGTGAAAATTTTGAACATTTGTTAAAATAATTGTTTTTTTATTTTGAGTAAGTTCTTTATTACATACGTGCTGGTATTAATTTCAATTCTTTGTCCAACAATTCTACTACTACACAATTAGTCTGATCCACACAATTAACCTTAATATTTATGCAACCCCTAAAGATAAATACCTACTATGATATATCAATGGAACGATAATTAACACTTCATTAGATGACAGAACTAAAAATAGTACGTCCGATTTGAAAAAATTGAATTCCGACCTTTTTTATTAGCGAAAAAATAAACTCAATTTTTTCAGCACTCTGTATAAGGTTAATGTTAATAACGTTTCTACCCTACTAGCCCTTAATATGCCCAACATAACAGTATAAGCAGAATTTTGAAAACTCTCTTGTCTACGAAATCAGAGGTACTCAAAAACTTATCCGCAACCTCACTTTTTGAAATGAAGTAGATTCTTCCGGGTCTTGCCGTGGTCGTTGAACTTGACTTGACGTTTCGCTGATCATCCTGTCAGCTTCTTCAGAAGAATTCTAAAGGCTGAATCTGTTGTGTTACACTCCTCGTTATATACCTAGGCGCTGCTTCGCTTCGCTGGTCATTGGTCACGCTTGGTTCGCTTCGCTGCTCATTCGTCGTGTTTGGTTGACCGTGACTTACTACGGCGCTGGTACTTGGCAATACCAGTCTCCACGTGTTACTAAGTCGATACCCATCCTCTCTGTTAAAGTTGTTCACGTTTTTCCATAATTTCCAGTGATTCCCTAATAATTCGCGGATAATAGTGCGTATTCCTGTCTAATATATTGACGTCCTCGTAGTCGATTTTATGGTTCTCGTTATTATGGACATGTTCTGCTATCGCCGACCTATCCGTGTATCCAAATCTGGTATTTCTCTGGTGTTCTTTGATTCTGCACTGGATACTCCGTCCTGTTTGTCCGATGTAGCTCTTACCACATGTGCACTTCAACTGGTAAACACCTTTTGATAACAGTTTGGGGACAGGGTCTTTGACTGAGGGAAGCATCTGCTGTATTTTCTTCACTGTTCGAAACCGTACACCTACTTTCTTTTTGAATAAAATCTTTTTCAGCCTATCTGTGACTCCCGCGACGTAGGGTAGGCATGCATACGTTGTTGGTTGTTGCTGTTCTTCTTCTGTAGTTCTCCTCTGGTTATTTACTATTCGTTGTATATTGCTTTGACTGTATCCATTCTTCTCTAAAGCTTGTTGGACATTCTGTAGTTCCTCGGGTTTGTTCTTGTCGTCGCAAGAGCTACATCGGACAAACAGGACGGAGTATCCAGTGCAGAATCAAAGAACACCAGAGAAATGCCAGATTTGGATACACGGATAGGTCGGCGATAGCAGAACATGTCCATAATAACGAGAACCATAAAATCGACTACGAGGACGTCAATATATTAGACAGGAATACGCGCTATTATCCGCGAATTATTAGGGAATCACTGGAAATTATGGAAAAACGTGAACAACTTTAACAGAGAGGATGGGTATCGACTCGGCCAACCAAAACGGAATACCCTGTATAATTGTACATATTTTCTGGTTATTAAGAATTGAAAACCAAGAAAATAATCTATAGACAATATCTTTCCACCATTTCAAATACAGCCGTAATCGATCAAATTCAGAACTTTGGCGCACACTGTACAAGAACGGAGAAAAGAGCTATGTATCTAACTATAAACCAGTATCTCTTGTGAGTAACATCTATAAAAAAATTTTAAAAGATTCTGAAGGAAGAATTAACAAATTTTCACTAAACACAGTATATTATCAGAGAAACAGTTTGATTTTAGAGAGGGCAGGTCAACGTAGGATGCGATTGCATGCTTAATAAAGGAAATTGATCAGTCAATCGGAGCAAGCAAGCCTGCACTTGCTGTTTTCTTAGATCTCTAAAGCTTTTGACACTATTTGTCATTCTCAACTCATAGAGTGCTTAGAAGATGTAGGATTTAGGGGTACCCCATTAACACTAATGAAGAGCTACTTAAGTAATAGGAAACAGTTCGTTTAAATAAATACAGCTCGAAGTAAAGAATCAGTTATTCAATACGGTGTTCCACAAAGAACCCTGTTGGGGCCAATCTTATTCACCCTATATGTAAATGTCTAAATGCCAGTGGAAAAATCGTTAGTTTTGTAGACGATCCGGCTCTATTTTACGCAGCTAATTCTTAGGCAGAGTTAAAAACTAAAGCAGAAATAGACTTAGGAAACATAAAACACTTTTTCGCTTCAATTTTTCAAAAACAAAATTTTTGCCATTTTTTTCGTATAAAAATACCCTACCGACTTTTAACTGTCTACAGATTACGCAAGATCCAAACAAATTGGAAATAGAAAAAGCCACTACAATTAAATATCTAGGAGTTCACTTGGACTCAAATTTACATTGGGATACTCACATAGCTAGCGTAGTAAATAATTTAAGAGGTCTGCTATATAAATTTAAATTTATGAAAACTTTTCTCGACATAAAATCTTTAAAAACAATATACTACGGATTAATAGAATCCAGACTAAGCTATGGGATCATTGGATTGGGCAGTACTACCTACAACGACATTAAATAACTGCTAATATTTAATATTACAGAAAAAGTTTCTTAAAATAATGCTCGGTAGGGAAAACACTTACCCCTCCAACGATCTCTTCCGCGAGTCACAAATTTTAGACCTGCGACAATTTTGCTTTTTAATTGTGGCTACAAGGCAATATAATTACCGCAATGAGTTAGAGCCTGTTGGTCATATCTATGAAACAAGATATAAGCAATATGCAGTTAAAACGAAAGTAACGACAAAAAGTATTGGACAAAGATGTTATACATATCTGGCTCCTAGATTCTTTAACTACTTACCTTTACACATTAGATATTCAGTTTCATGCAATATTTTTAAAAGGAAAGTAAAACAGTTCATGCTAGAGAAAGAAAGGTCAGAAATTCATGTGCTAATTGAACGAAAATAAGAAAACACAGAGAAAAAGTTAAAGAATCATTTATTTTTGCTTTATATGCCATAAAGAAATATAGGTGTATTAATGGACTCAGGAATTAAGCAGAGATAATAGTTAGGTGTACATATTATACGTATTATTATAGTTAGGAATAGAAAGACATAATGTTATTAGAAAATATATTAAGAAGATGAGAAATTTGGAAGACATGAGCATTGCAAAATAACAATAAGTATGAATAAGTTACACAGTGGCCCACAAACAAGATTTACCTTATGTGGGACTAATGTGTTTATTTGTTTGTATTATGAACCAATAGATGTTATAAAATAATGTATCGGTGGCAAATAAACATTTATTTATTTATTAGACCTGTCAATTTTTTTTTAAATGTCAAGTATCTCTGAAACGGCTGGATATAGGGTGTTCTATTCGAAATAAGCCAGTTGGTATCGGCTTCCGGTATGGGAAGTGCCAGATGGTTGTAATTACTTTAGTTGGATTGGCCGCACTGCCATTAGTAGCTCCCTAAATTTTCAAAATTTTCTGGTGTATAAATCACCTCGAAACAATTACCGTTCGAGGGTAAATTTGGGGGTGTATTGAAGTGTATTCTGGCGCTGCCATTCATTAAACCATTTCACTTTAAATTTGAAACATATTGTGTACATCATTACCTCATCTTTTAACATGCGTATATCCTGAAGGCATAATCCCAAGTCTGGTAACGAGCAGTCCCCTTCCATGCCGTGTAATTTATCACGAAACTTAGGAAATTCACCTCTGAGTCTTTCAAAAATAACATTGTCGAATAACTCATTTAACCTAGTCTGCATATCTTTTCCTTTTTTACTCCTGGTTAGAAGGTAAATTGCTGAAATATTTGGGCAAGACCTTAAAAGCTTTTCTATGAGTATGCTTCCTAAAAATCCAGTACAGCCGGTGATGAAAATTTTGCCATCTGTATAAAATTCCTGAATGGGTGTTAGTCCTGGTTTGTGTGGGTTTTTTGTAGGATCCGGCAAATCTTCTGTATTTGGAACTGAATGTAAATAGTTAATTCAAGGTACTTACTTTTAATCTATAGAATTGTTTATAATACTATAACGAATGTTGGAAAGAGCGAAAAGTTTTAACTATTTTTTTTGCTCGCAAAAAGCGTTTGCTAATGGGTATCTTAGTCAGGCTATTAGATAAACTAAATTATTGGTAATATCTACAATTTATTGGACACAGGCTTCAAAAACATGACTTTTACAACATTTCTTTACGAAGTTTGAAGAAAAAATATGTGAAATAAAAGTGATTTTTTGTGTTTCGGTTATTCTTGTCAAGTAAATCTTCGACAAAAAAATGTCGCTTCCTCTCCATATAAAACAATGTACAATTATTATGATATGAGTACCATAAGTAAATTTTTGGGAAGTGCCGGATGGTCTATTTTCTTTTTCTTTCGATTCGAAATATCAAAATGAACATATAATTTGTGTCCCGAATGGACCTAACCGGTGGACCTATTTAGTGGTGACGCCAAGACTTTGCAGTCCAACACTTACTAGAGGACTGAAAAAGCGGCAAGAATGTTTCAAAAAATTTTTTTAAGGTACTAGTACAGTCATCCAACGTTAAAAAGGGGCCAAATCTCCGAAATCTGAAGTACTGCTCCGATCTTCTTGAAAATTTAGAATTAAGTTCATCTTACCCTCCTCTTCAAACCTGACTTGGTCGCAAAATGTGCTTTTTGTTTTTAAGGGGTGAAAACTACCCCTTACTTCAATAAATTGAAAACTAATAAATTAACGCAGTGATGGGCTATAATTATAAATACACCACAGGTAATGACGACCCCCTTTATCCCGGAAAGCTCTAGAAGAGCCTTGTGTGGGAGGGGGCTACACATTTAGGGACAAGGGACACACACCCAATATTCGTGTATAGTGGAAAAATCCCTCTCGCAGTATTTTCCACTGCCACGACCGGGGATCGAACCCGGAACTTTTGGGTGAGAGGCAAGTGCGCTCACCTCTCGACCATCAGTCATGTTCAAATATGTTAAATATCAACTGTTTTTAATCATGGATCTAATATTTCTATATTTTACTATTTAACTACCCTTAAAAACAACCCCGCACACGAAAATTAATAAAAAAATGTGTTTAAAAAGCATGAAACCTTTTTATTTTGGATCGTAATAGGAGAATTTTTCCCTTTAAGTGTAAGAAATCTGATACTTCATTTTTTTAATGATGCAACCCCCAAAAGCCACCCCTAACAATAAAACTTAGGAAAAATTGAGAACTAATAGATGGAAGCAGTGATAGGTTATCATTATGTTCAAATATGTTAAATATTTATTGTTTTTTATAATGTAACTAATATTTCGATATTTTACTATATAACTACCCTTAAAAATTACCCCTCACACAATTATTAAAAAAACGGTTTAAAAAGCATAAAATCTTCTTATTTTGGATCTTGAATAGAAAAACTACATTCTTTAAGTGTAAACGACCTGATACAATCATTTTTCAATATGATTCAACCCTTAAAAACCACCCCTTACAATAAAAATTAGGGAAAAAATTCTTTTGAAAGCTCCAAGTAGTGGAATGCGTAAAAACATGAAAATAAATTGCTATTCTATCTTTTACTCATATTATCTATATAACATCTTTTTATGCATGTGTTTATACATGTGGAAATCCAGATATGTATGTATCAAGAAGACACAGCATGTACAAAAGAATAAATGCTCCAAAACGTTCAAAATTTAGGCGCTCCGTAATTTTCCTACGTTATCTCTAGAAAAATGTATTTAGTTTTTTAACGATAACTCGGTTTCCTTTTAAGCTTTTTGCATTCACCCACAAATCATTTTGTAGGGAATTTCATAAGCTATAAAGTCATGATGATTGCAATATTTCTACACCCTTTCGTTCAGAGAATTTTAAGGTTGAAGGGCTAAAAAGAGGTTTCCTTAGCATAGAAATCAAAGCTTTAAATGCCCATATCTCGCTTAATTTTTAAGTTACATGAATTTAAAAAAAGCAAAAATTTTAGTATAAAGAGAGCTAAATTTTTGTTGAGAAAACTATTTTTTGTAAAACCATTATTTTTTGAGTTATTTTGAAAAAACAACGTATTCTTTGAAAAATTTACTTAAAACAACTTTTTTCAAAATGTACATTCTCTAAACCATTCAAACTCTTGGAACGTATTATTGGGACATAAATAAAGTTAATTTTTCATGGGCTATGATTAATTTTAATTTTACCGCTCATGGCGCCAATTTTATTGTCAATTTTTTTTCAAAAATTCCAGAGACTTAACTTATTTTCATCATAACTTCCTTAATTTTCATGCTAGAGAGGCAAAATGCATTTTTAACTTCGCGTCGTATCTCCAAAACGTTTAGGCGTACGAAAAAATGTATAGAACCTTTAAGGTAGAGAATTTACAAATGTACAATTTTTATAATGGGGGTTGTTCCCGTTTGGACCAAGAAACTGAGTTAATCTCGAATCCGCGGTTTCTGCGACCTTTCGACGCGGTTTTCACGAAATCCTCCAGATGTATCGTGGCGTAACTACCAAGCGTTATTCAAGATGTCCAAATAAATACAATAATTTTTTTTTCTTAAGGTACAAATTTAGCACAGAGGTCAATTTTACAGCTAAAACGCCTGGAGTATTATACGTTTCAAGTTATTATTATTTGAAGTTAAGTTTCAGCGGGCAGGATACTTCATTAAGCTTCGCTTCCCCGGTTCTACTGTGCTTTTAATCAGTGTGCTATGCGTGTTGTGGATGTATACGTAAAATAGTATTTTTGACATATCTTTAATATAAATTTTGTTTTCATAAGCACTTAGAAGGTTTCACTTATCATTATTTACGTTGCACATTATTTAAAATCCATATATTTATACATTAAAACTTATTATTGGAATTTAAAAAAAAAAACGGGATAATTGTTTATATTAAAATACCATAATACATATTTTAGGAACTTTATTTTCAAACTCTCTCTGGTTTATATCACCTGGAGTAGGAAAATAACTTTTTAGGGTTTTAAACTCATTAATTTTTTTCCTTAAGATACCCGCCGCTTTGAATTAGAATTTCGTTTCCTTCAAAAGTCTGGGAATGTTCACTTGATTTTATTTTGGTAGAAGGTTCAGAGTCAGAGCTGACTGTCTCTGATTCTGATATATCACTTTGGTCTTTTATTGATTGGAGAGTTGGGGTAGCAGCAGACTTATTTTGACAAGCTTTGATATTTCGTTTGGCTATGTACTGACAATAACATCTTTTGTGATATTTAGCACCATATGCAAAAAGATCTTTATAACCGGCTAATTTACAAACCATGTCAATATCTTGTCACTTTTGGGCAGCTTCGATTATTTTAGAGTAGGTACGTGTTTTTCCCAGTCCATAAATAAGAATAAAAATTTTAATAATAGCGCTATACATTATTATTAAAAAGAATTTAGCAAATTAGAAGATATCAATATCATCAAAATATGCGCTTTAATTAAAAAAAAACATCATAAGGCAAACTTTTTTTTGCTTAAATAGTGATGTGTGATGTCAAATAATATTCAGTATTTTCAGTAAAGAATTCATCACTATAAATATATAAAATGCGTAATCATCATGAGATTTTTTTCTGCAGACGTAACTCGATTGCTCTCTAAATAAGTCCCATATTTATTAACAAATAAAAACGTCGGCTCCACGCATATCAAAGGGGTTCCGTAAGATAAAAATGAACTGGTCGCTTGCCAACAATATCTCGGCTGGACTGATAATAAGGTGGCAAAGAAATAAATAATGTCTCCAGAGAAAAATCGTAATATATTACGTAAAATGACCTATTCAAATAAGAGACTATTAAAATAGACCTCAACAACCTAATAAACTAAAAATGTACATTAATTACTTATATTCGGGTGGTGCAGTCAAAAATCGCAACAAAAACTTTACGAGCTAATTATTAACGCCGGCGAACCATTCGGCATGGTCTTATCAAACAAGCCGACGTACCTATAAAACCAGTTCAATTTGCAGACGAGATAGTACAGATAGTAAGTGGTGTTTTAATGAGGTCGTAAAGTTTCTGTTGCGTTTTTTGACTGCCCAGTAAATATACACCCGAATATACCTGACTGCATAAATATTAAAGGATTTTCGCCTTTCTTTCCTAATTTATTACATACTAACCACATTGTCCGAATATTGAATTTCTCTTTATTGCATCTTAACAAAGACGATGACCGATTTTCAATTCCAGTGAATTGGGAAACAGGATTTTTCAAACTATAGGTTTGTCTGCAGGCTATATGAAATTTCACTTTGACTTTTCCACTTAAAAAAATGTTTTCCTTTTGTTGTAAAATTTTTTCACTTCAAATGTCTTGCCTTTTAAACTAAGGTGTTTCGTATACACAAATTTTGTTAATCTCGTGTGCAGTAGTCGGTTTGGATAATTTCTTAGAAAAAGAAAACCTCACATTTTCATTAAGTCGACGTTTCGACAAATTGTATTGTCTTCCTCAGGACTACAACAATATAACATAAATCAAATAACTAACAAGTATATAAATTAAAATAAACATGAATCAAAAACATTCACCTTTAATCACACAGTATAAGGCTTTTGTTATTCAAAATAATTTAAAAAATAAAGCGTTATATAATATATATGAAAATTTGGTAAAAAATGAGGAATAAATATAATCTTTAAACATGACACTGTTAAAAACCTATACTACTACTAACAATATTAGGACAAATCTCGCTTACCTAATGACGTATTTGGCTCTCTGTCAACACAATCATCATCGTCAAATCAATAAATAAAAATAAAACTAACGTCACTTATACCAATATACTCCTGTCTTCAATATTTATTCATAGGTGACACAACAATATTTTATTTTGAAAATTAGTTAATATGCGAATGCAGTGTCCAATGTAAACGTACAAACAGAAATGGATCTTTAAATTAATACGAATTTCAACACACACCAACTATATTCACTCATCATAAAAAAAAAACAAAGAAAGAAACCTACTAAAAAATAATATTGTGAGTGTTGTGAGTGATAGTTAATAATTCTTCCAGAACTATTAACTATCACTCACAACACCCCTTCAGACAAAAAATTAATATATTGTTAAGTTTGAAAAATAGAACTTTTAAAATTAAGCGATGAGAGATTACATGATCAAAATATGGAGATTTTTAAACAGAAACTCTTAAATAACAATTATCCTAGTACATTAGCGAATGTTATTATAAACAATAATAATCTGAGTAATATAAATACTGTTACATCAAATCGACAACAACTGGCTAATAATAATAAGCAATTTTTCAAATTACCGTATGTACAAGGCATTTCACAACAGATTAAAAGAATTTTAACTAATGAACATTCCAATATTGTTTTTTATCACAGTAAAAAAGTGGGAAATTTATACTCGACAATGAAAGACAAATTAATATTAAATTATAAATCAAATGTAGTATATAAAATTCCGTGCAGTTGTGGAGCAGTATATATTGGACAAACTAAACAATTATTAAAAAATAGAATAAATGAACATATATGCTCGTGCAACATAAGACACATTAACAAAAAAGAAAAAACTGCTCTAGCTACTCATCATTTCGATTTAAATCATGTATTTAATTTTGACAACGTTAGCATTTTGGACAATGAACATAACTACAAGAAACAATTGATTAGCGAAATGATATTCATTAATAAACATAATAATACTGTCAATAAAAAAACAGATACAGAAAATTTGAGCAGAATTTATAATAATATAATAACAAACTTTGTAAAATTATAACCCCTGTATAATCATCACAATAATAGTTGTGATTCATAAATATACATAATTTTTATTAACATTTCAAATGAAAATAAGAACAATTTGGTATGTCTTTTTGTGATTGCTAATATTATTTTTTAGTAGGTTTCTTTATTTGTTTTTTTTTTATGATGAGTGACTATAGTTGGTGTGTGTTGAAATTCGTATTAATTTAAAGATCCATTTCTGTTTGTACGTTTACATTGGACACTGCATTCGCATATTAACTAATTTTCAAAATAAAATATTGTTGTGTCACCTATGAATAAATATTGAAGACAGGAGTCTATTGGTATAAGTGACGTTATTTTTATTTTTATTTATTGATTTGACGATGATGATTGTGTTGACAGAGAGCCAAATACCTCATTAGGTAAGCGATATTTGTCCTAATATTGTTAGTAGTAGTATAGGTTTTTAACAGTGTCATGTTTAAAGATTATATTTATTCCTCATTTTTTACCAAATTTTCATATATATTATATAACGCTTTATTTTTTAAATTATTTTGAATAACAAAAGCCTTATACTGTGTGATTAAAGGTGAATGTTTTTTATTCATGTTTATTTTAATTTATATACTTCTTGTTAGTTATTTGATTTATGTTATATTGTTGTAGTCCTGAGGAAGACAATAAAGTTTGTCGAAACGTCGACTTAATGAGAATGTGAGGTCTTGCCTTTTTTCCGCGGCACGTATAATTGTTTTTAATCCTTGCAATCTAGGATTTTGTGTCACTAATTTGTCATTTTCCCTCAAAGTTTGTATTGTTAAGCACTAAATAATACGTCAAAACTCAATAAAAACAAATATTACTCATTCGCATTCACTACACAGAGAAAAGTTTGCTTCCACCGGCAATATAAGATTACTTGTATTGAATAGTCCAGTTGCGTGGTGCCGCGGTGGGCGCATCTAAGATCGAAAAACTCATAGATTTAAATAATAAAATTTCGAAAACTATAAGTCGTAGAGAACTGGGTTTTTTTAAAAAAAACTTCCTTGAGGTGTACGCTTTATTTCATACACAGATGATATGGCAAAATTCCTTAAAATAAAAAAGTTTTTCGCTTACTGAAATAAGTGATGCAGGGAGAGTAAATGTTCAAGTTTTACCTAGTTTTACAGAAAAATTAGATTTTCCATAAAAATGAAATCAAAGCAGTGACCTTCCCAGCCCAGTCAGGCTATTTATTTTTCGATTGCAACAGACACTGGACCGCTCGATGGCGGCTGCTTACTATTTTACATGTCGCTATCGTAAAGATATCGAAATGTACCAAATAGTCAAGGGATCCTCGTGTCGTTCGTCACATGCCTGCACTGACGAGAGCCAACAACTCGAAACTGCAGTCTGCAAGTGGTATGGGACGACTGGCACAAGTCTTTCGGCTGGTGTTTGTTGCAATCGAAGCATTAGCGTTTTGTTGGTAATATGCGATTATTACACCTAACGCGCTAGGCTGGTGACTTGTGATTCAGCGCTCGGCGGGGCACATAGCCCGGAGAGTAGCTGTTGGTTGCAGTCTGGTTACATTCCTTAGGTATAATTATCTCAGTTGGTTCCAGAGATATCACGAGGGATGCGTGAAAAAGTAATAAAAATTAATTTTGACAAATTTATGGCATTTTTCGTAATGAAAAAGTTTGACCTAACAAAAAATATTGTAATTGACCATTGCAGATGGCCAAGGACCTAATCTATCATGCTGTGAAGGTCCCATATGGTTGTACCTTAAAAAATTTTTTTACTTTTTCCCTGTTTTACGGTGCACTATACAACGAGTCATGAATGTATACTGCGGCGGAAAGTAAAAACAAATTGAATCTTATGACGCATGTAGTTTAGGTTATTTTAAGACTATAAAACTAGCGCTCTACATTTTATTGAAATGTGAATTTACACAAAATATTTAACTATTTCTATGTACTACATAGTGTTGTACACAGATGCAAAATTCTTCATCGTTTTTCACTATAATTGCATTACATCTGAACTAATTTTAAGCTACTCTTGATTTAAAACGAAACAAATATATTTATCAAAATAATTGTAAAAGCAAATCTTTTGTTGGCATTTGTAAAATGACGAACATTAGTTTGCTTATGAACATACAGACGTGTAACCCTATTTTATTTTTGGATTTAGTATGATAGGATGAATGACGACATTAAAGAGGGCCTGATATGACTATAATAAATTATAAAAAACATTTACCTGTAGTAGCCATTATAACCAAAAAAGCAGATGTTGATTTACTATATTTTCAATTAGTACGAATTTGAGGAAGATCTGATGAACTCGCTTTTTTATTATGCACTGCACCTTAACGGCTAAGTTCTTGTTTAAATACATTATTTAAATGCAATGACAATAACACAGCCGAATATATTATTTGCAATATTTTTTTTCATTGTTTTCAGATCCGGTCAAATCAGACATTGGGTCAAATACCTGTTTTATACAAATCCCCACAAACATCTTGACACAATAAATTTATTACTGTTTATTAAAAAAAAAATAGAACAGGAGTCATTATTTTTTATGTGATAAAGAATATCTTTGTTATAATTAATCTCGGCTTTTGTATCCATAAGTGATGTGCTCTAATTTGTATGATTGCTTAAACATCCGAAAAATGGTTTTTGAACGTTCCTAAACCCATATTAAGCATTAACCGTTCTAACCTCCTTCATATTAAGGAGTATACAAATTCGGTTGCATTCCAAGGGTAGAACATAGATCGTACAGCTCTGTTATGAAGGCAAAAACTTCTGTTAGATAAAAAATAATTAATATTAGGGTACCACAGGGCAGTGTGCTTAGGCTGCTGCTATACACTGTTTTCATAGACGACCTAGTAGCTGTAGAAGACTGCTTTGTCACACTTGTCGCACAAGAGGCAATGTGTGTAAGTTTTTCCAAAAAAACATATTGCCCTTGCTGATGAATATTCGCTAGTTTTAATTTTCTTGCTTTCTGTCAAGTCGTTACGAAAAAAGAGCAAAATAGAAATTAACCATTAGATATCACAACGCCCGTAGTAGAAGGATATTAAAAAGTACAAGAAATATTGAAAAATAATTTATTTCATATATACCTGATAATATATTATGATAAGTTAAGTTTGTGGTATATTATGAAAATAATCTTTATACTAATTAAATACAGATTTTTCTGAAATGTGAAGAGTTACTTATTATTCAATTAATGGTCATTTGATTGTTTGTCACTTGTAAAACTTATTAAATTTGTAATATATCTGTTTTAGTAATTTCCAAATAATGCCAACCTTATTGGCGAAAGGCGTGTGTTCTTTACATCAGTATCGTATTTATCCTATCTTAAACACCACTATGGAAATCTTCAGGTCTTTCGTAAGATTCATTTCTTCCAAGTTTTACTTCCTCTAAATTTCGATTTACCACGCAAAGAATTCGATACGTGTTGGAACTTCTTGAACTACTTTCTTTTAGTTGCGTTTCCCCTTTTTTTCTCCTTGATTGAAAAAAAATGAGGCCCGCAGTTGTAACAACTTCTTGCTTAATCTCAGCTTATTTGATCATACTCCAATTACGCTCCAGTAAATACCTGTCCTTCTTCAATTGAACATGCAGTATTTGGCAATATTTTGTGATATAAGACAATTGTATGGGTTATATTATAAAACTGTATTATTTAGTAACTCATCACGGCTGTAGATTTACCCTTTAAATGGATCGTTCTATTTGTAGGCCATTTTTACCAATGAAAACATGTACCATAGTGACCATAAAAATAAAATTACTAATACTGCTAGTGTAGCTTGGTGCAACCAGAATAACCTGAAAATGAATGTTTGCTGAGAATAACTTCATTGGTGATGGTGAATATATTTTGTTCAAATCTTATACAGTACTTAGTTTATAATTAAAGATGAAATTATAAGAATTACATATTTTCATTTCATAGAATCGATGTTGACACTCAATAATTTAAATAAATCTTATTTAAAAATAAACAATAATACAACAGTTAAATCCTACCGACTGCGCCAACCGTAGTATTGCTTATAATATATGTAGAAGCATTTAATAAAACAGAAAACTATATTCAGTATTTTCTTTGTTCCCGAGGTCTATCATAAAGGAAATCCAACCAAAGATAAATAACAGGAGAATTTGTTATCGTCACGTAACTGTAACATGATACCCTGGGATAAATTAAAATGAGCCAATAGTAGCGTAAAAGTTCTTATCCGGCGTCTCAAATATATAACAAAATTATTTTTAACAATATTAAAGAGAAAATGGTTACCGAAGTTTGTGTTGCCAAAAATCCATAGTTTATAAATAAATCAACGTTTAGATGAGAGTGGCTCGTTAGAAGCTATCTTTATTTCGAAATTGTGCCGTATCTCCACCGTAGTTATGCAAGCTCTGCTTAAACGGCTTGTAAGGTAGTATTATTTAAAAATAGGAAACAGATTTCCGACTACAGAGACTGAGACGTACATGTCACAGGAGAAAGTGAAGAAATTAAAGCACGTCTTTCAGAACTTTGTTGCATAATCTTATCAGTTTTAGATCAAAATATATTCCCTATTACTGGGTGCTCATGTTATGTAGAGTATACCATTATACAAACACTTGATGTATGTGGTATTATCAATATAATTGAAAGTATATTTAACATAATTACCTTGTATCTCTTATTTTGGCTTCTGGCAAAGTTTCAATGGGATCTTTTAGTAAGTATACCCTAGTTCCAATGGCGTATGTTTTTATAAATTCGTTCCAATCCAGGTATTTCAAATCACAAAAGAATATCTTTCTGTCCTTCTCTGACATTTTGCTGATGATTTTTCGTACGTTTTCGGATATAACGGTCCTGTGATTTGTGCAAAAATAAGAAATGACCAAGGAGAATTTGTGAATTTTTATGTACAGTTTGACCAATCTGAAACAGCAGGCATATATTAATACAATAAATGTAGTGAGGCCGCTGTTTATTTAATTAAAAGGTGGAGCCATTATTATATAAAATTACATTTAAAAATAGCATACCTTTCCCAAATTCACGAGTAATGTTCCACTTTCTTATGGACTGATAAATCTTGTTACCTACATTTTTGTTTTAACTAGCATGAAAGCATTTGACAAAAACGAAACAAAGAAAATAATAAAAAAACAATCACCTTAACAGGCCTTTTTGTGTAAAGTATCGATAACTTTTTTATTCCTGGCATGCGTGGAACCTCAGTTTTGTGACACTTCTCAGACAGTGTAAAACTTAAAACTAGTGAATGCAATGGCACGTTTAAGTGAAAGTGAACGCATAGCAGTTTTGGATGATGGTTGGATATAGTGATAGGCTGAGAACTCATGAGGAAGCATGTGATGTTTTCAGTGCCAAGTATCCCGAAAAGCAAATTTCTAGATCCACTGTAAGTAGATTGGTGGCTAGATATTATGAATCTGGCAGTGTAACTGACCTCCCTCGATCTGTTCGCCCTAGCACAAGCAACGAAACCAAATTAAATATTCTTCTAGAAATTGAGGAAAACCATCATCTTTGGACACGGCAGCTGGCTATAAATCATAATGTGAGTCAAAGTTCTGTTGTATGTCTATTGAAAAAATAAAAATACCATCCATACAAAGTGCAATTAATCCACGAATTGAATGAGGACGATCCAGATCGGCGCTTACAGTTTTGTGAACAGTTGATGGCTTTGTGTGATGAAAACCAAATTTTTTAAAGAACATTGTTTTTTCTGATGAAGCTACATTTTCTTTAAAGGGGACTGTACATCGGCATAACTGTAGGTATTGGTCACGCGAAAATCCTTAATGGACTCAAGAAGCCCATACACAGCGACGAGGCAAAGTAGACGTGTGAGCAGGTATGATTGGTGATCGTTTATTGAAACCTTTTTCTTTTTGAAGAAAATCTTACGGCCGCAAGACATTTAGAGTTTTTGCGAGTTGAATTAGTGCCAGCCTTAGCAGTTATGCTTCCGAACAATGAAGATGAAGATATTCCTGCTGAAAACGTCTGGTTTCAGCAAGACGGGGCCCCACCTCATTTTGGGATAGCAGTGCGTCAGTTTTTAGATGACACTTTTACTGGAAGGTGGATAGGTCGTCGAGGTCCGATTGAGTGGCCCCCGCGTTCACCGGATTTAACCTTCTTAGACTTTTTTCTTTGGGGTTACTTAAAGTCAAGGGTATATTTTAACAGACTGGATACCATAGAAGAATTTAAAGACAGAATTGGCTTGGAGATGAGACGAATTGCCCATGTGATGATCCAGAACAACGTGCAAAGTGTCTACGCCCGTCTTGGTCAATGCCAAATGGTTGGAGGGTGCCAATTTGAGCAATTGAGATGATTTCTTTCTCACAATTACTGATGTAAGGTATCAATCAATAAAATTTTTTTCCAAAAGAATGGCTTTTTTCATATCACCAGAAAGCTAAAGGAAAATATCACCAAAAACAGTAAACAAAAATGTCTGCTTCCGTTAAAAAAAATTATGATGACGTCATAACTCAAAAACCAATGACGTCATAAATTCTGGTGTAGTGACAAAATGTAGCATTTACAGAACTAAAATCGACCTGTTCGAGGATTTTTTTGACAAATGACACATACCAAAGGTATGAATTTTGTGCGTTTCTTTAGGTTCACACTAAAACCCATGTAGGCAAAATTAAAAAAAGTACGTTTTAATTTTAAATTTTGACATAAAGTTTTGCAAAAATATATAAATTTGGACATGTCAAAAGGCAGATAATGCAGAAGAAAATTAAATGAAGCGATGATTTAGATTCAAATTTGAATCTATGGTAATTGGAAATTTAAGAAGTTATATATGGTAGAAAACTCCATAAAAGGAAAAAATGAATATGAATAATTGTTATAATTATTTCGGCCTTTATTTCTTAGAAATCTCGAAGATACGGGTTGAACACCTCTAAAAAATTAAACTGATATTTTTCGTATTCATCTTTTTTTTTTTAAATTCAGTTAGAAAATACTTTGGTCAAAAGAACATGTTTCACTCATCAAATTGATGAAACATCACGGTGCCTTGTTGTATTTTATTATTAGAAAAGTCTTTCTGAAGGTTTTTTGTTTTCTGTTATTTTTAGACAAAATGCATAGTTTTCGTGGCTACTTACGAAACTCTTTTCGATAATATGCCGAGTACAATGAGCCCAACGTATAAAAGTTGGAGGATCTTACCTATATTGTATTAAAACGTGATAAAAAAAACAATATCACGTGATACGAAATAAATATAGGTTTTTTTTAAATGGAACACCCTATATATTATTGCATTTTTGAGAATCTCTTTTTCCCCTGATTTTAAATATATTATTATATAGGCCTATCTTAAATATTTCTTGACATATTTGACATTCAAAATGCAAATGAGCTGTTTTATTGCGAGAAGA
Source organism: Leptura quadrifasciata (assembly GCA_963675555.1). NCBI lineage: Eukaryota > Metazoa > Arthropoda > Insecta > Coleoptera > Cerambycidae > Leptura > Leptura quadrifasciata. Next base: position 14,609,962 of record OY776680.1, read on the forward strand.
GTGAGCCATGGGTGTCAAAACACAAGTGAACTAAAAATAACAAGGTAGGCCATGAAAATAAATATTTTATTATTTATTCAATTTTGACATTTCAAACCGTCATTATTAACTCAATAGCAACAACCGTAAATAGTTGTTTAATCACTAGTGACATAAAAAGTTTTTTCTACGACTGCTTTGAAAAGTGCTACTAACTACGCACTACTAATTACGCTTGAAAATTATTGATTTCACATAGCATGCGATAAATCTTTAACGCACGCTAACAGTACGTGAAAACGCTTTCACGCATGAAAAGTGCCTAACTATAATCACGTGTAAACAATTATTAATATGATATTAGAATTTACTTCATATTTAATTTATTAAAAAACAGATTTAACAAAGCAAGAGGAAACTCTTTATAATAAAATAATACTACATAAGTAATCAGTTAAAGAAATTGTTGAAAGTGGCCACCATTATTTTCAATGCAAAGCTCATAGCATCTTGTTAAGTTTAGGAAAATATTGCAAATAGCATTATTATGGTTTCTGTTTAAGTTGTTAATTTCTTCTTGAATTTTTGCTTTAATGGCCTGAAGATTTTAGTTATGATTAAAATTGATTTTGTCTTTTAAAAGCCTCCATAAAAAAACTTTCTAATGGCGTCAAATCAGGGGCTATTTGATGGCCATCGAGTGGTCCCAGCATTACCTATCCAAATGGGTAATTGATTATTTAAATGTTCCCGAACTTCTAAAATGCTTTGTGGAGTCGCTCCATCCTTATGCCAAATCATTCTAGACAATACGTCCATAGGGAATTCTTGAATTAGACGATCTACCTCTGTTAAAATTATTTCGAGATATGTTTATCGTGTCAAAGTAAAGTCATAAAATATAGCCCAACTACTTTGTTGTTTTGAAAAATTCCGCACCAAACGTGGATTGATATACTACCCGATTTTTTTATTTACTTGACCTTTCTCTGGATTAAAAAACCCTGTATATTGTACAATCAAAAAATATGTATTTTTCAAAATAGCATCATATTTTCTTAACAACTAAAATTCTTACCTTGGCGATTTTCCCATACACAAAGAGACTGCATCGAATAATATTGCAGGTATGAAGTGATAAAAAAGAACACTCAAAAGGAACATCGGATATGAATTAATCAGTCGAAAGCTGTGACTCCATATCCTCTTTATACAAGGTGTAGCTAAACCATACTTTGTGTACAGGTTCATAAATTCGTTCCAGTTCATTGGCTGACAAAAAATAAAATTAAATAAATTGACGTTATATAATCTAGATTAGAGAATATCGTTTATTATGAAGATAATATTAAAATTTTGATGAGATAATCGAATCTATTGATTTTTGTAAATAATACAAGGCCACGCATTAAACATTTTCTTTTGTTGTAGTTATAACCCAATAAATTAATATGTCTGCAAAATAGTTTTTTGGGAACCTCGAATGCTTTTGTACACTACATACTGTATACCATGGCAGGAGCATTAGAATATGATATAGGTCAAAGAGCGAAAGCCAAATTAAGTTTAATTAAATTTAAATGTAAATTTGTAGGTGCAATTTTTGAAAATCATTTCTCCTAAACCGTAGGAGATACTATACCACATGTAATATGTTTTACCCGTAGAGTTATCCAAAGAACAGAATTCTTCAATAAAATATATATGGTTGCATTTAAAATAACAAAGTTGATACCGTTTCCGGTGAAACAGGAAATGAATCTCCAGCGGCAGTACCATAAACTTGTAGATTATATTGACTCATATATCTGCACAAAATTCCAAATCGATATCACATTTTATAAGGCAGTTATAAGTCATTATGTATTAAACTTAAATTACTAGCGGCACCTTCGCCAGAATATAGACTGGATTTTTATTTATTTTTTTCGCTGCTTCCTGGAAGAAAAAAATCATTTGGGTTTTAGATGCCACCCCCCCCCCCCTTCCACTGACTTCATCGGTCGAAATGGCAATTTTTCAAAGTTGCAATTCCATGAAAAAAAATTCCGTGGTAAGCCAGAACACCTAAACCGTAAGCCTGGCGCAATTTCACCCCGATACATTCCGATTCCTCTCCTCTTGCCCCCTAGGTTCGCTAGTGGGGCGTGTAAAATTTCTCCAACAAAAATTACGCATTTTCAACCTCCCACTTCCGCCCCCTTACCTTCTGTAAATTTCTGAGGAGCCTAAAATCTTCCGGGCTACGTTATTTATTTATTTATTTATTTATTTATTTAAAATACACTGTTCAACAGGTAAACACCCAATTACAGAACAGGAAATACAGAAAAATTACATATAACTAAAACTAAACTAATACATACAGTTAAAATATAAGACATATACAATATAATTGTAACATATAAGAGATATAGTACGTAATACATATAAACCATGAAAAATTATATATAATATTATCTTTGATACACTAATGTTTAAAATATGACTTGATGTCATTAAGGCTGCAGTGAAAAATATCTATGCGGCTACAGTGTTTGTTGTAGTTGCTACAAATTAAATAAAAAGGAGAATTTTTTAAGGTATTAGTCCGCGCCGTTGGTATATAAAAAGTTAGTTCCTGTCTAGAAGCTAGCCTGGGGACAATAAAGTTTAACTTCCCTACTATTTCCTGACAATCCAAAATATTATGAATGATCTTGCATAAAAAAACTTGCGAAAGGTATTGCCTCCTGTCATCAAGACTAACCGTACCAAAAGTATCGAGTAAGCGTTGTTGAGGGTAGCCAATAGGAGGTTATGTTTCATTGGTTTTAAAAAACAGAAGTATTAGAAATCTTCGTTGCACATTTTCTAAATTGTTAATATGTATATCATAATAGGGATACCAAACAAGGGACGCGTGTTCTAGCTTAGACCTCACAAAACAACAGTATAATGTTTGTAGAGTGCTTATGTTCGCAAATTCACGGCTACTGCGCACTATGAAACCAAGTGTTTTAAATACATTACCAACTGTGTTTTCAATGTGGGCATTGAATGTTAACTTCGGATCAAAAATTACACCTAAGTCACGGTAAGTATCAGGTCTTTGTATGGCGGTATTGTCAAGATGGTAGTTGAACACATGGGGAGTTGATTTACGCGTAAACGACATCACATTGCATTTACTGGCATTTAATGGCAATTTGTTGTTTAGGCACCACTGTGATAGTCCGTTAAGGTTATGCTGTAGGCGGTAGCAGTCTTCAACACTCGTTATCTCTGTAAAGATCTTTAAATCATCCGCATATAGCAAACAACAAACATCTAAAATATCCACTATATCATTAATAAAAATATTAAATAGTAAGGGACCTAGCACCGAGCCCTGAGGGACACCTGATGACGCCAAGAATTCGACAGACTTAACTCCATTATACGCGACATATTGTACTCGATTTGACAGATAAGATCTAAATAACTGTAGCAGTGAATAAGACAAACCTATATCATATAACTTACGAAGTAGAATATTATGGTTAAGCCTGTCGAAAGCCTTGGAAAAATCAGTATATATAACATCAGTTTGCGACTGTACATCCAAAACTTCAGCTATGTATTGTGTAATGGACAATAAATTAGTAGTAGTTGAACGTCCTTTCATGAAACCATGTTAGTATGGCGAGATCTGATTGCTGACACTTGGATAAATTGTGTCATGTAGCAGTATTTCCAGGATTTTACAGAAATTACTAATGATTGAAATAGGTCTAAAATTAGTTATATCAAATTTATCTCCTTTTTTATAAACCGGATATAGTTTAGATCGCTTCCAGATGACCGGGAATGAACAGGTCTTAATGCATAAGTTAAATAAAACCATTAAAGGATAAGAAAATATCTGAGCGCAATCCCTAATAAGAAATGCTGGAACGCCATCTGGCCCCGTCGTCATTTTATGGTTAATTTTTTTGATAGCTTTGAATACGTCAGATTCGTCAAAGGCTCGTATGTGGATATTAACATTATTCAATGCATCATTGAAGTTTAAATATGAGTCGCCACCATCAGGTAAATAAGAATCACCAGAAAAGTTTGCAAAAGCATTTATTATATCATCTGTTACGGACCTCTAGCGTATGCGACCCACCATACGCTTTAGCGTTTTGTGGGCCGCATTATAACAACTGCTACACGTCCGAAACACATTTCGCTATTCTCCACGGGAGGGCGACACGTGAACAGCAGAGAGCGAAAGACAGGAAGGGAACCATTTTGGTTGGCTTGGCGTGATTGGGGGTAATTAGTGGTTATTCTGTGAACCTTGATTTTATCCAAGGCATCCGCGTGGATTTTAGAATAATCAACTCAAGAAAATATTTATATTTTGTGTTTGTGAGGAAATTTTATCTGCGGAAGCAGGATATTAAATTACACAAGGCTTTCCTGTGGAAATACAGTGTCAACTTAAAAGGCGGACTCGACCTCATTTATCCGACTGTGGCTTCCCGGAGTATTGGTGGATTGTTCCCTCATCAGTGAGGGTTCTACGGACGGGGCTTCTACACACTTCAGTGAGAGTTCCACTGACGGGGCATCCACACACAGCGGAAGGTTCCAGGGCTGGTGAGGCTACGATCAACCCCATCCTTGGGTCCATTTCTTGTGTCCCGAAGGCATCTCTGCAGGGCTTCAGTTCATCCACGTCCGGACTCGGTATCGTACCACCCTAAATAAGTGTTGTGTTATTTGTTTTACTTACCGGGGACCACCTTCAGTGGTTCCGCTGGACATCTACTCATACTTTTGGCATTTTAACCTGTACATATTTAAATTTTTTATGCATCTATTTACATATATTTAAGGAGGTTCTTTAAATCAAACCTTTGTGGCAGAATTTGTGACCATTCATGATCATATTGTAAACCGATGTGTAGCTACACGAGGCATTTTATGAATGTGTTATAACTTTTTAAGCGTGAAATATTGACCACAACTGTGAACATCGCCAGGTTATATTCTAGAGAACCAATTTTGTAAATTGCTTAATATAGTGCATTTCATTTTTAAAGAAAGTGTCATTATTTCGTCTGCGACCACTACATATGGAAAAACTCAGTGATTTGTTAAGTAAGTAAACTAATAATTTATCATAGTTTGCGTAAGCTTGGGCTTAACGCCCTGAGATAGTCTGAGCTAGAGAAATTTTATCGTAGGCACGTACATCACTTTCCGGGTAAGTCAGTGCCTACGGTATCTGCTACGCTACAGTAGCCCAAGTGATTTCGTTACGTAATATCTGATAATCATTAAGATCCAACGTATCTATTTGTTTATGTACGTCAAACCCGTAGCACATCTTATGTACATCCCTAAAGTTACGACCCCTCAAAATTTGTAATAGCTTCTACTCCGGTTCATTTTTCCTTGGGCCGAATATGAAATTTTAATTTTTTCCGAGTCAACGGGGCATCATGGAGAAAAACGTTGTAGGGGTTTTCTTGCACACTCAACCCCTTTCAGATGTTTCCGGGATCGGAACGGCCGTTTTCCGAAATTTCACGATCTACCGAAAAATTTCCATGGCGAGCCGTACCTCCGAAACCGTACGTTTGTCGCGATTTTATCCCAATGCTTTTTGATTACCCTCACCTCCAGGGTTCGCCATTGAGGGGCGGCGTTTGCCTCCGACTGAGCTTGCGACTTTCGGACCCCCGTACGCCTTATGTACATCCCTCAACCATATGACCCCCCCCCCCACAGAATTGTAATAACTTCTAGTCCAGTTCTACATTGGGGGGTGAAAAATATTCAGCGGCCTTATTTCTCGGAACTGAGCGTGTCCAATTCAAAGGAGCTTTATTATTAATATTTAAAAAGGTACAACAGTTGCATCCACGGAATCTGAACCGGGACCGATCGTGCAACCACCGCTTTGACGCGGTGGCTGATTGCATGATCGGGCGGAACAGGTCCGGTTCAGCGAAAACGACAATTAAAACAATATAAAAAAAATCTAGACTCCTTTTCTAAAACTTAAAAATAAAATAGGTAATACGATTTAGTATGCAAAAAAATAAGCTTAAGACAACTAAACAATGAACACAATTTTTAGAGTAACTAGCGCACTTCACTTTTTAAATATTCACATCGGACGTTGACACCACAACTTGAACAAAGTGCCTTCCGCGAAATGTTCCAACGAGAGGCTGCGCAGGGCTGGCCTAAACTGTGAGTTTACAAAATTTTGATACAAAAATGGTTTTCGTTTGGTTACGAGATTAATGAGGCGTGTTCACCGCACTTCTAATTTCGATCCCCCCCACCCTCCCCACCTCTCTTTGGAGGTTTGGGGGGTTCGCCCCCCCCCCCAGTTTTTATCGACCTTTAAAATAGTTCTAGGGTCGGTTCCGTTCTTCGTCTTCGAGCAGCCTATACTCACGTTCCCCAATAGGGCCTTTGACATTAACGCATAGGAATTATTGAGGATAATGTTGATTTTCATTTGCACTGCACTACCATACCAGCTTAAAATATTAATATTAATTTCAAGGATATTTTGATTGGGATTCTTTATTGGTACACTATGTATATTTGTGGTGGACGGTAATGCCCATTGCCTTTGTACACATTCCAATGTAAAAAAAAAAAATTACCTGATCGTTGCTACTTTCATAGTTAAAAACGGGTATTCGGTATTCCTCACCGCTTGTCTCGGCCATTTTGAAAGCGTTGGCAACCTCCCATCCAGTTGCAATTATGGAATTCACGCACATATCTACGGGAATCAAATTTGCATTACATGTTGGCTCGCAATAAAGAGTCCTTAAAACGCCTATATAGCAGCCAGCCACAACTCCTGTGGGTCCGTACATGTTGTTTATCCACCCAGTTATCGGTTCTTTGTAGGTTGAAACAACTATAAGAAATGTTCAGAGTATTAAGAAGGAAAGAAACCCTAAATAAATTTAGATCGTTAATGCGCAAACATAGCCTTTTTTGACAGTTGTAGAAAAAAGTATTTTTAAAATTGTTTCGTATACATTGTTGGAGACGTGGACATAATTTTGCAAGGCTATTAAACAAACTGTTTTAATTCGTTGAAATTAAAACAGTCAGTTTAGTAGCCTTCTTGCAAAATTTTGTTTATTGATAAGAGTGATAAGACGTGACATATTTCAAATATTAAGTGATGATGAAGTAATACAAGGGGCCGTGAAATAAAAGCGATCAAAAAATAAGATTGATACAAAGAGATGATACTTTGGGAATGCTGTCAGATCCGATAAACGTAATTCTTTGTGACAGTTGCCTAAAAATAACTATTATTGTCAACTTCCACCAGTTTCTATAATTGACCATATGCATGCAACTGTTGGCAGCGTTTTTAGTATTTATAAAAAAAATAGGGTATGCAATTTCTTATTCATCATCATCATAACTGCATGAAAAGAATCCACACTCAGGTTTTGTTAAGAAGATTATATACAGGGTGTCTCACCGGGAACCGAATCGATCGATATTGAGAAAAGTACGCATTTTTGAAAATTTAGATAATTACTAATGTCGGTGTGGCCAATCCAACTAAAATAATTACAAGCAGCTGGCACTTCCGCTTATAACGGAAGTCGACACCAACTTGCTAATTTCAAATGGAACACCCTAGATATTTTAGGGTTTTCGAAAAGAGCATGAAATTCTGAGTCGAAAATATGAGTATATCCTATACCTAAATCTAGCCGTTTCAGAGATATTTGACATTTTATAGAAAATTTGACAGGTGCAACGGTTTGCAAGAACCGTTATAACTTTCGTCGTGTAAAATATCCTAATTTGCTTCTTGTCACGTAAAAAGAACACAAGGAGAACTACGTTCTACAACTGAAGTAAATTCAATAATATCATATCAAGTGTTCCGTTTTTCGCGTTACATTTTGTTAACTTCAAACCGCGAAAACTTGTTTCGGTCAAATGGAACACCCTGCATTTTTTACGTCAAGTTGTGTAAAATTGAATTCCATTATTTCTGATATTAGCATTGTGGGGGTTAAAGTTATAACTTTTTGAAATATTTGCGATTTTATTAAAAATTCATGAATTGTTGTAATCATTTCATCAAAATAGCCATGATTAGAAACAATCAGTCATTATCTTATGTCAAAAAATTCCAGCACGTTTAAATTACACCCACGAAGACTTTTTAAATTTGTTTATTATTTATGGAGAATGTGATAAAGTAATATCAAGAACTTGCAGCACATTTGCTACTCGATATCCACAAAAACGCAAAATAACACTAACACTGTAACATGCGTATTAATCGAATTGAAGATATGGCATGAACTAAAATAGCAGAGATAAGATCGATTTAAAATATGATTTCATTTTAATTTAATAATTGCTCAAAATTCCGCCCTCGAACCTCGACACATTTTTCGCACCTTCGGATTAGTTCCTCATGGATAGCTCTTCTAATTGAATCCTATGATATGTTTTGAAATACATTTCTTACTCTTTGCATACAATCCTCAATGGTTGTTAATGGGTTCTCATAAACTTTATTTTTAATAGCTCCCCAAATGAAATAATCCAGCAGTGATAAATAGGGCGAGCGAGGAGGCCATAAGAAAGGTTCATTATTGGCAATCCATTGATCATAAAAAGTTTGTTGTAAATAATTATTAATTAAATATGCGTTATTTGGGGGAGCACCGTCTTGCTGATAAAAAATGTTTCTATGTTCGGCGAGAGGTAAATTTTCTAAATAGTTATTATTCAAATTTTGTAGATATTCAGATATCTTTCACCTAAAAAAAAAAACCTATACATATTAGCAGAAGAGAAAATTTAATTTACCGTTTAAATTTTCCTGATAAAATGGTAATGTCACCACTGTATCGTTTCTTATGGCACAGTAAACATTGAACTGCCAACTTTCCTGAAAGTTTCACTCTCTGCACATATGAAGATTTGAGTCACTCCAATAATGCGAATTGCGTCTATTAAAAAGTCCATTTTTAGTAAATTTTGCTTCATCTGTCCATATAATATTTCCCAAATAACAATCGTGACCCTCAGATCTCATTAGAATAAACTCACAAAAATTCTGTCTTCTTAGGAAATCTGTTTCTTTTAAGCCTTGAACCATATGGAATGAAAACGGATGAAACTTATGTTTAAATAAGATTCTGTGGATTGAATCCTTGCATAGTCCCGATTCCAGAGCAGCTTGTCTTAATGACATTATTGGAAATGCATGAAAATATCCCAGAATCACTATTTCAATATTTTCGTCATAAATAATAGGCTTTCTTCTTTGCATTTTTGCATTGACAGGGCCATAATTTTTAAAATTTTCCAGTATGCGTTTTACATTGTTTGGTGACGGTTTCCGTTTTTCTGAATATCGAGTAGCAAATGTGCTGCAAGTTCTTGATATTACTTTATCACATTCTCCATAAATAATAAAAATTTAAAAAGTCTTTGTGGGTGTAATTTAAACGTGCTGGCATTTTTTGACATAAGATAATGACTGATTGTTTCTAATCATGGCTATTTTGATTTTTTTTTTATATACATTTATTTAACGTCGGCCTATTTCCGCTACTGAGGCCTAACACCGACGCCTGTAGACGAGCTACCCCCAACCAGGAATTTTGCCGAACCTCTTCCCTTAAGAAGAGTAGGGATCTTTTACTTGCCTAACATTTAATAGACAAGGGACCGACGGCTTTACATCCCCTCCGAAGGATGGTATATCTCCTATACAACCCTCGCCTAAGGTTGTATAGCTTCCGCGCATACACTGATGTACAAGCCGCTGGAAGATGTGTGAGGCGAGAACGCGGTTTCCGTTGGAATGGTCATGGCTATTTTGATGAAATTCATAAATTTCTAATAAAATATTTCAAAAAGTTGTAACTTTAACCCCCACAATGCTAATATCAGAAATAAGGGAATTCAATTTTACACAACTTGACGTAAAGAAACACAGGGTGTTCCATTTGACCTAAACAAGTTTTCGCGGTTTGAAGTTGACAAAATGTAACGCGAAAAACGGAACACTTGGTATGATATTATTGAATTTATTTCAGTTGTAGAACGTAGTTCTCCTTGTGTTCTTTTTATGTGACAAGAAGCAAATGAGAAGCTTTTACACTTAGAAAGTTATAACGGTTTCTGCAAACCGTTGCACCTGTCAAATTTTCTATAAAATGTGAAATATCTCTGAAACGGCTAGGTTTAGGTATAGGATATGCTACATATTTTCGACTCATAATTTTATGCTCTTTTCGAAAACCCTAAAATATATAGGGTGTTCCATTTGAAATAAGCAAGTTGGTATCAACTTCCGGTATAATCGGAAGTGCCAACTGCTTGTAATTATTTTAGTTGGATTGGCCACACCGACATTAATAATTATCTAAATGTTAAAAATTTTCTGATGCGTACTTTTCTCTATATCGAACGATTCAGTTCCCGGTGAGACACCCTGTAACATATATACGTACCTATTGAGGGCCTGTTTATTCCAACTGGTAGCCCTTTGGCTTCGTCATCGAAAATGCCTTCAGCAATCTGCTTAGTATACGCATATGTATTGGGATATTTATCTAGAAGGCTGAAAATTTTTAAAATCTTATACTTTACATGATTAATTAGTTGGAGGTCGTATAGTTCAAGTAATAAATTCCCGAGACAGAAAAAACATAACAAAAACTTTACGACATAATTATTATCGCTGCGGGCCATGGCGCTAGTTGAAATAAATAGATCCCAGTAAATAAAAAACGCAACAAAAACTTTACGACATAATTATATCGCCGCGGGCCATGGCGCTAAGCCTGACGTGAAACATTCCCGACGCACATTAAAAACCTATAAAGGTAAGCGAGTCAATTTGCGAACAGCACAAAAAGAATACCGGTATTTTAACGAGGTCGTAAAGTTTTTGTTATGTTTTTTATGTCTCAGTTTCTTCCTACTTGAACTATGGTTATTCATGAGAAAGCAATTTAATGGGACTTTCTTTGCAAAAATAAGCCGAAATCATCTATTTTATTGTCCTGATTCGCTTTTAGGATAACGAGGAATAGAATGACAAATTTTGGTTGGAAAGTTCATTAGAAATCGACAATTTAATTTTCAGTATCTAAATTTTTGCTTCTCTTAGTTATTTTGTAATGATCACAATTATATAATTAATAGGTCTGCTTTTAAGAGGGTTCAGAGTATTTTGGATATTCTCGATTGATTGGCATAAGTCCGAGATCCCAATAGTGATCTAATTTCGAGTTATTCGTGAGAAACTGTTAAAAAACCGCTGCCTAAGGAATCACTACTTCTACATCCCGATTTTGTATCCATGTCTAATGCACACTAAATCCCAATTTAATTTTTTATTCCCTTAAACAATATGGTGGGGGTGGTAGAGGGGGAAACTAATGTCAAAATAAGTGGTAGCGACCCTTGGTTCTCGTACACACAATAAATCCCAATTTAATTTTTTACTCCGTTTGATAACGGGGTGGGGTGGTAGAGGAGGTAGCTAAAGCTAAAAAAAATTTTTGGGACGTTTCGTTCTGGTATACACACTAAGTCACATTTTAAGTGGGGGGTGATGTCAAAAAAAATTTTGAAACCTTGACTTCTCGTACATACCCTAAATTGCAATTTTATGGACTCTTGCCTGCTTGCTTTGCCTATTTACCCTTATTTACCCCCGAATCCTTCAACGGAATTAGATCAAAATATAATCTAATTCCAGATCTCGTTATAATTAATACATAAGTCTACCAAATTTCAAGTCTATATCATAAACGGTTCCAGAGTAAACGTGCGCATAAAAAAGTTACAGATAGACAGGAAATTTTTTTCGTTGAAATTAAAAATCTCGACGTTTCGTGACATTTTAAACCTATTTCGACAGAAAAATTAAATATTTTTTTGCGTTACTATACTTCCACTGGACGTAGAAATAGTTGTGTTGATTCGCATTTTCTTTTTATCGATGCATTATTATTAACATCGGTGAACCATTCGGTATGGTGTCACCAATCAAGCCGACATATATTCAAAACCTATGAAGGTAAGTGATTCAATTTGCGGGTGAAATAGTACAAAGAATAACGTTATTTTAATGAAGTCGTAAAGTCTTTATTGCGTTTCTTATCTGCACGGTAAAACTGCAACCGACTATACCTCAGTATTTATTTGTTCAATATCCATTTTTCTTCAGTTTTGGTTAAGATCCTTTTCGTCAACATTTTGTTCCATACCCATATTTAAAATTAAAACGGGGCGTTTTAATTATTTTCTTATTTTCTTATCAAAATTCAAGTACTCTTATTAATTTATCAATAATCTTTTTTTTTCTTACGATATAGTCACAAAGAATTAAAGTCATCAATTTTAAATACGTATTTGCATAATATTTCAATTTTCAAATCAAATAATTGTATTTGTACAAAAATGATTAAGTTTAAAAAGTTCTAGAACCAACGTTTAGTCTATGCTAGCTCGTTACATTTCTAAACAGATGTTACAGGAGTTAAGAGCCATAATGAACCTTATTAGCCATTGGAGCCCGCAACTGAAATTTAACGAATGCCATTTTCAAGTAGCCCCGACTATGCGTCTCCAAACAGAGCCACTTTCTCTCGTTCGTGCCATACACGTTTGCATAAGCAGGCGTGCGTATAAAAGCGATGAGAAAACCGCGAAAGAGGGTCATTTTCCTTTGACCTACCCAGGAAAGCTACTAACTAGGACAAACCAAGCCCAACCACCAGAGATTATACCAGGACCTACAAGAGAATTAAATCCGATTTAATTATTACCGATACTTTCCGTATCGAACACTTGTACTTTGAAAAAATAGCAGCAGACTCCCAACCCCGAAGTGCAACTTACTTCCCAGCGAGGCGCGAGACTCGCTGGGAAGTTTCTGGAGACGACGACATGGCTACCGAGAGAGAGATTGCAATTTGTCCAGGTGAGGGTCAAATGCCCGTCCCGCGGCCGTACCCATTTTTCAAATCAGTTAACTAAATTTCATCATTATTACGGGCCTTTCTAAATTTATCTTTCAACGATATAAGGAATCCGGGGGAGAATCTATAGACTTATACATACTGAGCCTAACGTTCACTAGCCGTTCGGCCGCGGTGTTATCTAAAGTTTTTAATTAAGTTTCTCTAGGACAAACAATCAGAGCTAGGAAAATTTAGGACATAATTTAAGTTTTATTTAGTGGTTTAAGAACAACGTTCTTTTGTTTCAAGATTCATTTCCGTGCAGTTGGTTATATATTTGATATAATCTTATTACTTTCTAGGATTAAATGCATTTCCCTACAGTTGGTTATGTATTTCATATACTCTACGATATCTCTTCGACAGTAATTGTAGTGGCTACCACCGTAAATTTGGTACCCGCTATTGTGTTTCTCAAATCAGGGGAATTATCCTCGTAAGGTTTTATGCTGGTTCATACCGCCACCTGGCATGTAACCACGAACGTCCTGAAGCCATAAATGGTTTTTTACGAGCATTCTTCGAGGAGCATTAAACGTACCTTGAGAGTATTATTTTATTCCCTCCGAGTTTGACGATTTGTCACCAATATGTGAGGTGAGGAATTCACTCTACGCCTTAAAAGGAAATGCCCGAAACACATTTTTAACACTTTCTCGTGAGTAACTCGAAATTAGACCGCATTCGAAATACGGGACTTATTCCAATCAATTCTACAGAAAAAAATACATCGTAAATGATTATAAAACCATTCTGACATCTTATTAAAGATAGTGGAGCTTCCCTGCTCTAACAAAACTCTGATGTTTTATATAAGTGCATTGACTTACGTAGGCGTTATCTTATCCAAAATATCTTCCGGTAGGTCCTCAGCCATCTTAATAAGACAGTTGTAATCCAAGGCAACTGGACATAGTTTCTCTTCGATAATTTTGTTAGTGCAATTTGAATAGAGTGTAGAGACGTGTACAAACGATTTAAGTTTAGGCATTTGGTGGGCCAGTCCCAGCAAATCTTTCGTGGAACGGACGTTGATAGCCACTGCTCTTTTTAGTTTTTCATCAAAACGTACTGTAGCTGCCATGTGAAAGATTATATTTACCTGGTGTAAGAAAAATTCGTTAATAAATAAGTGTCTTTGAACGGGGGTGCGGATGATATGATGGATTTATGAATATTTTTCAAGCACAAGATTTTAGATAGAGAACGGAATGGAAGAATATGTAAGAAATGAGGCGAGTGAGATTTAATACATATTCTTTCATTGTTATCTTTTCCAACTATTAACTTATCAAATGACTTTGAGACAAAAGCAAAGTAGTATCATCAGATACGAATCTTACATAATTAAAGAATATCTGAGTAGATAGGCAAAGCGTGTACGGGCTGACTGAGAGGAATATTGGGTTCTTAATGACGTCATGAACTGGATGGATGGAACAGGTTTTAAACAGGTCTCAAACAGGTCTTAAACAACTAAAACAGGTTTCAAACAAGTCTTAAACAAGCTTTAAACAGATATAAACAGGTCTTAAATCACAAAGACTCCTAATGGACACATGCCATCCAGTTGATGACGTCATTAAGAACCCCGATGTTCCTCTACTCAGTCAGCCCATGCCCGCTTTGCCTATCTACTCACCTGATCTTGTATATATCATTACCTCATCCTTTAACATACGTAAATCCTGAAGACACAATCCCATGTCTGGCAACGAGCAATCCCCTTCTATTCCATACAACTTTTCGCGAAAGTTGGGACGTTCATTTCTCAGCCTCTCAAAAATAATATCATCAAATAATTCGCCAAGTCTTGTTTGCATATCTTTTCCCTTTTTGGTTCTGACGAGTAGGTAAATTGTAGAAATATTGGGACATGATCGTAAAAGTTTTTCTAAGAGGATATTTCCTAGAAACCCAGTACTTCCGGTAATGAAAATTTTGACATCGCTGTAAAATTCCTGAATGGGTGTTAGTTCTGATATGTGCAGTTTTTCTGTGGAGTTCTCTGGATGTGTAACTGAAAATTGAGTTGTTTTAAGGCCAGGAATAATAGTCCTCAAGAAATAATACAGATGAGGGTTTCGTACTTGGTAAATAACTTTTTTGGGATCCAACTCTTGAAATCATAGAAATTGATTCTCATGAGAAAATTTTCTCCTACTGAAATTTTCATGTGAATCAATAAATCGAAATGATTTCCACTTTTCTATCTCGTAGGAATCAAGATCAGATGAGAACAGCAAAGTAACGTGTGTCGAATTATATGTTCGTACTAATATTCGCAACAGCCAATGAGCAGGTTTTATTAGACTGGAGTCTTTATATTTTCAGAATGCTCATGACGTTTATTAATGTCAATTGTATGTGTTTTAGAATCTCTGTTTGGAAATTATTTGTTTCTTTGAAGGTACATATTTAAGTTCTTTTCTCCTAGTATCATCATAGCTAAATTTATATTTATTTAGTAGTGTTAAGAAATTTAACCCATCGGTTAAATATTTCTGGGGTGTTCAAATCTTGAATCACTTCATTTGCGCACCTATTTATTGTACTTTGTCTAACTGAAGAGCAATGAATATTGGTTCCAACAGAAGTTTGGTAACTACAAGTTGCAAAAAAGTTTAAAGCTACAAGCACTTTAGTAGCTTTTGAAATAGAATATGCCCTAGTAGGTGCAGTCAAAAATCTATCCAGGTTATTTATTACAAATGTCGCCAAAACCTTTAGGCTATTTCAGGACGTTCCCAATAAAAAAAGTTTTCTTACTAATATGCCTCATATAAGCGATTTAGTTAAATCAGGAGTTATTGCTAAAGCAGAAGATGGATGGTCAATGAGACAAATTGCACTGCGTTATAATATTGACAAAAATTCGATGTGTGACATTTTAAGAAAGTGGAGAATAAACGATACGATTAATAGAAATCCTGGATCAGGACGACGAAGGATATCAACTCAACAACAAGATTTGCAATTGGTAAATGTTTTAGTAGAAAATCCATTTTACTCAGTTATTCAGGCTGCTGAAGAAACGAATTTTCCTGGATCGAGTAGTACTGGTCGCCGGCGAGTAAGAGAATCGGAGCTACGCTGTCATGCAGCAGTACAGAAGTACTTACTTAAAGCTGAACATAAGCTCGAATAGGATTTGCGCTTGAATTTTTAGCGCATGATGTAAATTTTTGGAACAATGTAATCTTTACAGACGAAAAAACTTTCCGTCAACACACAACGGTCGCATTCGTGTTTACCGCCCTCCGAATACTCGATTCGATGAAAAGTGGTAGATTTTCCGTCAATATGTGGGCTTGGATATCGGCACGTGGTCCTGGTGTTTTGTGGCATATTGAGGAATGATTTAATAGTGAAACGTATATTAGAATTTTAGACAATATTATGCTCCCTTCTGTGTAATGAGTTCATATTTCAACAAGACAATTGTTCCGTTCATACTACTCATACCGTAACTAACTTGTTTCAAGATAACAACATCAATGTTCTTAACTGGCCCAGTCATAGTCCAGATCTTAACCCTGTGGAAGAACTACGGGGACTACTCGTACGAAGTATCCAAAAACGAAATGTGAGACCACGGAATGCCGAAGAATTACTGGAAATAGTAAATAACTCATGGGAAAATATTATTACTAATGACTATTGTATAAGGTTATTTAATTCTATGCCAAACAGACTTATAGAAGTTATAAATAGAAATGGTGTAATAACGAAATATTAATAGTTAGTTTCTTGTTAAATAGGATATCCTTTGTCCTTTGATTCAGGATTTCTACTAATCGTACCGTTTATTCTCCACTTTCTTAAAATGTTCCACACCAATTTTTTGTTAATGTTATAACGCAGTGCAATTTGTCTCATTAACCATCCATCATTTACTATAGCAATAACTACAGCATTAAAATAAAAAATAAATTAAAAGTGATATCTGTTTTATTTCGGCTACTCATTACATATTCAAATAGAGACAGATTTACATTAGAAAAAAAGTCGTCCTATTTTTTTCTGCTCACGACAGTACTAGTGTCTTATAAATCCCATATTCACTTACGTTATTTAGTCACAATGATAATTTTCTTGGGATTTTCTTAAAATTTGAGTGCTATTAGAAGAAAGAGAGAGAAATATTTTTCTCTAAAAAAAAAAAAAATACCCCAAGCAGTATTCGTTTCTCTGTAAAATATGTTGAAAATTCGTGAATTTCTGTCGCTCTCGGCTTGCCTCAGATAAGTTGGACAGCAGGAGTTCGCGACTTGGCAACGTTGCAATAAATAATAATATAATAATAATAAATAAACACCACAGAAATTAGACAACTCCCAAATCCAGAAGCCAGGGGCTTGTGCGGAAGGGGGTTACACATTAAAAAAAACGCGGACATACAACCAATTCCTCCGACAGTGCCGGAGCCAGGATTCAAACCCGGTGGTGCGATGTCCGTGTGATTGATCGCGATTGCCACCTCGCGCTTTAACCCACTCGGCTATGATCAAGATGTTTTAGAAAAATTTCAGCAACGCCTCCATTATTTTTAAGAAGCTACGGATGGGCGCCCAGTTTGAACATTTGATTTAAACTGTCTTATGTTTACTTAGTAATAAAAAAATTAGAGAAATTGAAAGATCTTATGTTGCTCTCTAATGACAAATTATTATTTCAGTTTAAGGAAAAATTTAAATATACAATATTAACTAATTTGCATTGGGTCCCAAAGCATTGTAAAGGATGCGATCAAATTCAATAGACTTTGCAGTCAATTATCGTACAATTAGAAAATATAATGACAGAAATTAAAGAACATTTAATTAGCTTCCTTAAAAGTAGTGTTTTGAAAGTATTGTTAAATAAAATAAGAATTTCTTATTTTCCTGGAAATACCGAATAAATTTTAAACAACAATTGTGTTGTATTCACAAGTTATTATAAATCTTACAGGCAATTAAAATAAGAAAGGAAAGAAGCTAGCAAGAAAACTATTTTTTCTAAATTTTACTTCCTAAAATGGTTTAAACCGATGAATTCAACACGTTTAACGTAGCTCTTAAACTGGCCATATTTTAAACTTGTGCCTTGTGCCAATTGAATAATTTGAATTGGTGATAAGGAAAACATCGAGAAATTAAAAATATGAAAATACACAACTAAGATAAAGCAGTTTTTGTGTATAAATTTTTTTCACAGTTAGTAAATTATCATTCCACAGGATACTAACACCCCGTAGAACGATTCTATGAAGGATTTAACCCTTCACCAGTAACTAAAGATTTTTGTCTATTAAATTTACGCTACCCTTCACCTCACATTTTCCAACATCCACGGTACACAAAAAAAAAAATCAGACAGCAGGAATCGAACCCACTGTAAGGACACCAGCAAGCCAATGGCATGTGAGCCGTACCGCGACATCCCGTCACCATCGCTCTCTTAAAGACATTTACCTGTAGTAGCCATGTTGCTAATAAAAGGTATAATGTATTTAATCGATTCTCACTGATCACTACATGTATTTACACATTGGAAGCTCTAATAAATTCGCCGTTTTATTTTGTACTGTTAGGTAAACATTTGGTTAAGGTGGTAATTTAAGTACATTCATTAAAATAACAATAAATACAGCCGAATATATTATATCTAATTTTTTACTTTAGGAACCTACAAGGGGTCCACTTATAGAATTAGAAACCATTGTTTTAAGCAGTTACAATGTGAGTAATCATCAGAAAGTGTATTACTGATTACGGATCTTTTCCACTTTTCCAAGTAGTGACATTTGAACAAAAATAATAATACATAACGGGTCCAGAATAAAGTATCCGTTTAAAATTGAATTGTTTTTATTAATGCTAAAATTTTATTCGAAAATTAAACACAAGGTTCTTGAGGAAGCACGGAAATTTTATTTTATTAATATTACATCAGTCAAATGATCTCCTCCTCGCTGCTGACACTCTTCACCCTCTTCAACATTTCAATTGGAATTGCATTAATGTCTGTTCGAATATTATATTTTAGTCGTTTCAAAGTTTACGGTCGATTAGAAAATACTCTTGACTTTGAGAAGCCCCATAAAAAAAATCACAAGCTAAGAGATCCGGTGATCATGCCGGCCAGTCGATGATTTCATACCTTGTACGCAAAAATTAGTACTGTAGATCGGTTACCTGTTATGAACACCAAAGATGTCAATACTGCATGCGAAAATTTTTATGATATATTGTATGGCATTTTGGATTCGTGTACCGAAAACTATACCTCGCCCCAGTAAGTACCCGCCCTGGTACAACAACTCGATAGCTCGTAATATTAAAGAGATATCTAGATAGTTGAGACGAAATATATGCAAATCGGGGATACAGACAGTTGCATGAAATAATATCAAGATAAAATCCTTCTGGTTATATATCAATCCGAAAAAAGGGACAACAGTAATACCGGATGCGCTAACCTATCACAATCGATACCTCGATAACCCAACAGACATTGCAAATGGCTTTGATGAATTTTTTAAATCCTCTTATAAACCACCCTCCCAAAACATTAGCAAAACTTTTAGTACAAATACCTCTTGTCGCAACTTCAACGAATTCTCCTCTAACGATATTCTTCCTAAATGCACAAAAGGTCCAGATGATATACCGGCTTTCATTATCAGAGACTGCGCTGCTATTTTTGTTGAACCCCTTAAGATCATATCCAGTCAACATGGTTTTGTAAGAAATAAATCCACCATTATCAATTTAATGTACATGACGCAGTACATCTCACAATATCTCGACACCGGCATTCAAGTTGACATATTATATACAGATGTTTCAAACGCCTTTGACAGGCTTGATCATGGTTTATTAATAAGTAAACTTCACACTATGGCCTTCTCTCATTTTCTGTCCCATAATTCAATACAGGTAAAACACAATAATCGAATACTTTACGCTTGAAGCATATGGGAATCTTGGATCTAAAGGCGTCTTTGAGCTTTCCATACGCGGCCCAGATCAGCCCCATTTTTGGATCGATCTCACAAGTCTGATTAACTCTGCCAATTTTAATTTCATGGCTTAGATATTTGTAGGATGTAACTTGGAAAATCTCTTTCCCTTCTACTAAGACGTTTCGGCTGGGGACTAGATTTGTCATAAATTGGGTTCTAGATGTGTTTATTTTGAGCCCGACTTTATATGAAGCAGATGTTAATAGTGTCAGCATTTCTTCTGCCTTATCTAAGCTATCCGAAATCAGTACAATATCGTCAGCGAACCGGAGGTGGTTAAGGTTTTCACCATTGATATTCATACCCCTAAATTCTAGTCGGATATTCTTAAACATGTATTCTAAAAGGGTTGTAAATAGTTTAGGGAGATTGTATCACCTTGCGGCACACCAGATTCCACTCTAGAATGGTCCGACTCTTACACATGCTGTTGCATATCTGTATATATTCTGTAATATAACAGAATATCTGTGGTCTGTTTATTCGGAAATCAGCAAGCGGTTTGAACATCTCGCTGTGCTTAACGAAGTCGAAAGCCTTTTCATAATTCACAAATACTAGCATGAGTGGCTTGTTGCATTCGATGGTTTTTTCGATCCCATATCCAGAGCGAAAACCGGCCTGTTCCTTTGATTGATAGAAATCGACTTTAAGTGTGAGACGTTTGGTTAGGATTTTAGTGAACAAGCAAGCTAATTGGTCTGTAGTTTTTCAGATCGGCAATATTATCCTTTTTGTGCATAATGACTATGGCTGTAGGTGTTTCTTCTATAAGGCACTTCTTAAATAGAGTTGTTAAAGCGTCCAATAGCTCTTCTTCGCCTTCCTTCACTGCCTCAACCACAATACCATCTTAGCCTGATGCCTTGTTGTTTTTCATCTCTGAAATTGACTTCCAGACTTCGTTCTTGGTTATCTCAGGCATTTCCTCCGACCCCTGATTTAGAACTAGGGGTATGTTACGAACATTTTCGGACTGTTCACTTTTGTAGTATTGATTTGAATAAAACTCTATTACCGTTTCCAATATCTCTTGTTTGTTTGTGATAATTTATCCGTGAACGTTTTCCAGTTCAGTGATTTCCGTCTTTTTTATTTTTAGTTTATTTCTAAGAACTTTCATGCTTTTATTTTCTTCTATGACTTTAGTTATTCAATTTTTGTTATAGTCTCTAATATCCTTCCGAATAGCTTTCAATATATCTTTGTTCATTTTCCTCAGCTGATCCTTATTTATTGAGCGTTTGGATATCATTTCTCGCCTTTGTTTCATAAGATGTCGTGTATTTGCGGAAAGTCTCTCTTCTTTGTCACTTACTATCGAACAGTGTTTTTGCTGAACTTCGTGTACTGACTTCAAGATTGTATCATTTAGTGTTTCTATATTCATTGAACCTATACGTCCTAAATTTTCTCTTATGGTTTTTTGGTCTTTGTATCTCGTCTGAACCTTTATTTTCAACTGCCGTTCCCTTTTTCCTGTTGATCTTGGTAAGCACTGTTCTTTCCTTTTCTAGATTTACCTTTATTGTTGCTCTAACCATTCTATGATCACTTTCCACGGACAACCGATTTAATACTGTCACATCTTGCTCGATTTCTTTCTTAGCTGTAATGATGAAGTCTACTTCATTATGTCCATTTTCGATGTTTGGCTTTCTTAAAAAATGGATTCATAGCATTTAAACGATGCTGCAAAAGGAATTGTAGTAGAAGGTTTTTCTATCGTTTGTCTCGCCTACTCCATGCTGTTCAAGAGCGACTTCACTCTCGTCCTGCTTTTTCCCGAGTTTAATATTAAAATCACCAACTAGTATTGTGAAATATGTTGGGACGTTGGATACTGATATTTCTCGCAAACGCTTTGACGACTGTCTTAAATTTCTTACTTCATTCTGCCGAATCCGCTACTTTTTCTTGTGGCAACTTAGTGTTTTTATTATTTATTATTTTCATTAACGTTTGTAAATATGTAGATTAGGATGGCGATGAAAGCACAAGTTTTCACTAAAAATAAATGTTTGTGAAGCACTTTTCCGAACAAGATCTAGTACATTATTTTTTGTTACTTCATCCAATCTTTTGTAATGGAAACACCCCGTAAGTAATTCGTAAGTCTATTTAAATAAATTCAGCGAAACCAAAGTTATTGATTAGCTAATGGTTTTGTATAATTATTCATAATTATTCTGAATTCGGAATTTTTATTTCGTCAGGATTTTTAGATATTGAAATATTTATTTTATCCGCTGTTACACATGGATACATGTAAATTTTTTATCGAACATGTTTTAAATATTTTTGTAACGTATTTTTTTATAAAGATTTTACATTCTTCTTTTGGCGATGTCTACTTGAGGTTTTATTGAAAAATGACATGAAAACGATAAATAATAATCACTTTATTTAAGAAATGTGCTATTAAAACACATACATTTGTAGAGCGTACTACATACCTACAAACGATTAAAAGTAATGCAGTAACGAGTGTACCTTAAGAGTAAATTACTTGTGAGTTGTGACTTAAGCTAGACTATACTTAAACTTTTTCTCTTTCAAATATATTAGATAAATTTGACAATATATCAATGGGCCAATAATATTTATAACTTAACTTCCCTTCGATCTCCACTTTTAAAACAGGAGTAATCCTTGCTATTTTCAATTTATCCGGATATTTTTTATTTCTACTAGATAAAAAAAGTTTATAACTGGAGATTATTTTAGAACATACAGGGCGAGCCAAGACGAAATTACAGGACCAAGTGCCTTTTTTAAAAATGGAATGCTATGTATATCAGAACATTTTTGAAGCCTCTTTCTAGGCTCTTCATTCCTATATTAGCATTGAATATCTCCCAACCACTTGGACGTAATGAATTTTTTTGTTGAAATAATGCAATCTGCAGAAACATATTAAAAAAGTCACCATAGTCACAATTATGCATCTTAACTTATGGGAATACTAGTTACAAGACATCTAATTAATAATAATAATAATAATAATAATAATAAAACTTTATTTAATGTGGCGGGGTGTCAGCTAGAAGCTGGTATAAATCCCAACCACGGGCTTCAGTTGTTACATAAGATAGAGGTATACACAGAGAATGCAGATCGATTATTAAACATATACATATAACTAAATGCTAACAATAATATATAGACTATGGCATATTAAAAGTTACATTATAATAGATAGGCGAGAAAGTAAGGAGCTAAACAAGTAATAAGATAGACATACACATGTGGTATTGTATTGGTAATATAATTAGCCATTGAGCAACATAGACTTAATTTTATTTTTAAATGTTTGATATGAAAGAGTTTTAAACACTTCTGGAATTTTGTTGTATAAATTAGCTGATAGATATGAGAAGGACGATTTATATTGGGTAGTTCTATGAACAGGGATATGTAGAGTACTATCAACAAAGCGCAGGCTATTATTATGCAATGAGGCACGGAATACCAGCCGCTCATATAAATATTTAGGCAGGTTTTTATTTATTATTTTGTGAACCATACATACTAGATGCAATTGCCATTTCTGTCGTAGATTAAGCCATTTATGCTAGTGATAATAGAGTGTTATGTGGTCCCGTTTTCGCACATTAGTAGAAAAACGCATACATGAATTTTGAAGTTTTTGCAGTCTGTACTGTTCAGCGACTGTAAGGCACGGACCATATACAATATCGCCATGCTCCACAATAGATAAAATAAGTGACTCTGTAAGTTTGAACTTAGTAGAAGTAGGTAGTACATTTTTGAAACCATAAAGTGATTTTAGCTTGCCATATGAATTCTGCAAGACTTTAGTGACGTGGTTACTAAAAGTGAGATGATTGTCAAACCAGATTCTAAGATTTTTTATAGTTTCAACTATAGTTTTTCATTACCGATAAATAAATTACACGATTGATCTGAAAATTGTAACCGCTTAGGTTTATAGTTGATTGCGCTTGATTTTTTTGCATTTAGCTGCAAGCCATGTTCTATGGAAAAATTGTAAACAGTAAGTAAATCGCTATTAATTCTTTCCATTGCTACGTCAACATTATCCGGGTTATACGATAAGTATAGTTGACTGTCATCCGCATAGTATTGTGATTTACAGAATCTAATGACATCTGACAAATCAGCTATATATGAAATAAATAGAATAAGCCCTAATATCGACCCTTGAGGGACACCCTTATTGACAACCATTGATTCCGATAATACATTAGTTTTAACACTTTGAGACCTTCCAGATAAACAATTCCTAAACCAACCAATTGAGTTTGGATCAACACCAAAAAAAGTAAGTTTGCTGAGTAATAATTCATGGTCTAAACAGTCAAAAGCTTTTGTGTAGTCCAATAGAACTGCTGTGGTAACTTTGGATTCATCTACGGCTTTTAAAATGTCGTCAGTGACATCTATCAATGTTGTAATAGTACTATGACCTTCACGGTAACCAGACTGATTTAAGGGCAGAATGTTATTATTATGAATGTGAATCATGAGTTGGTTCTGAATAATTCTTTCCATAACTATAGACATGACATTTAATAAGCTGATAGGTCTAAAGTCGCTATGTGATTCCGGAGAATTTTTTTTTGGCAATGGCTTCACAACCGCTTTTTTTCACTCGTTGGGTACAACATTATTTTCAATCGAAAAGTTTATCACATGTGTCAGTGCTCCTAAGCAATAAGGTAAACAGAGTTTAAGCATTATGAGTGTTATTTTGTCATTACCAGCGGAATTAGACTTGATTAAAGAACAGGCTTTACTGACGTCATTTTCATTTACTTGTTGGAGTTTTAACTTAGAAGTCACTGACATAGAGACATTTGACTTATACATATTTATGAGATTTTCAGACACATTTGTTACAGGAACAGAATTTATGAAATAATTGTTGAAGTTGTTTGGATCATTTAGGTTTTCTGGTATATTAATTTCCGACTTATTTACCACGTTTAATTTATTTATTGCTGCCCACCATTCTTTTGAGTTATTTACCGTTCTAAGTTTATATTCAATGAATGCTTTCTTTTCGCGACGTATAGATGCAGTAACAAGATTTCTCAACTGTTTGTAATATACCCACTTAGATATAGCAATATCCTTGTTATGATCAGGCTTACGAATGTAGCATTTATATTTAGAAAATGCACGGTTTCTTAGGTGCATCATGAATTTTACATTTTCAGTGATCCAGGGTGCAGACTGTCTGGTGACATTTTTTGTAAGTACTTCCCTATGGCTAATTGCAATCATTTTCGTTTTATAAATAAATACATGTCAAATTAAAAAAAAGAGGTTCCTTCAAATAATTCATTAGAAAAATTTATAATAGGTGTTCGACGTGTTGTCCATTTTGATTGACACAAGTCTTTATGCCATTTTGAAATGGGGCCATTTAGTGGGACCATTTCTTTCAATCCATTGAAATGAGTAAATAGTATTTAACCGGTCCTTTACTGTAATGTTCTTTTGTAAATTTTTTTGCTGTTTTCGGTATTCGACAAGCAATAAAACCTCAGTTTGGTATAAATTGTCGTGTACAAAGGAGCATTTATTACTCTTATCGGTCGTGACAATTTGTATTGAATTTCAAGTATTTGGAATTTTACAATATGAATTTTAATAAAGCTTGTAGACATGACGTGTTTTGGGCGAGTCAGACAGAAAGTGTTTACTTGCCAATAAAATTTATCACCAACTTTATCCTGAACGAAGGATTATTGATGTTAGCAGCTTCCAAAATCGTCTCGATAGATTTCTGGAAACTGGAAATGTCGAATATAAAAAAAGTGCAAGAATAAAACGTGTTGTGAACGAAGAAAATGAGTGTTCTGTGGTGCAACGGTTGAGAATCCCTATGTTAGTCAAAGAGAAGTGAGCTCATTAGTGGGAATAAGGTCGAATCTTAAAAACAAATAAGTTAGTTGCATGCATATCATATTCAAATGAACCAGGAACTATCTGATGACGATTTTCAAAAGCGCCTACAATTTTGTAATTGGGTCAGAGATGAAATGCAACATGATGTCAACTTCTTCAATACTGTTTTATTCAGTGATGAGTCAACTTTTCATAAAAATGGATTTGTTAAATTCATTACATCCAAGTGGTTGAGAGATATTCAATGCTAATATAGGAATGAATAGAGCCTAGAAAGAGGCTTCAAAAAATGTACTGATATACATAGCATTCCATTTTAAAAAAAGGCACTTGGTCCTGTAATTTCGTCTTGGCTGGCCTGTATGTTCGAAAATAATTTCCAGTTATAGACTTTTTTATCTAGTTTACTTGTAATTTTTCTTCAAATTTCTAGCCATCGTAGAACTCGAGATATCGAGGTCCGACGCACTATTGCCCCATCCTGTATATATGGTTATCCAATTTTTGATAGTTCAAAAGTTTTAAATTTTTTTATTTTTGCTCGAAATCTAGTACGTATAAGAATGTATTAAAAAACTATAAGATGACCAAAAGTTTCTTTATTTTTCATGCAGAATTTTTTGTACCTCTCTGACTTTTCTTAATTTTCATAATCAGTCGTTTTAGAGCAGCGATAGAATTTGCAGATTTTTCAGACTTTTCGAATTTTCCGAACCTGCAGCTGTTCAAGGTATCTGTTGTGAAAATGTAATTTCTCGGGAAATTAATTTTTTACACAAATGATTATGAATGAAACTCATTAATATACCTATACTTTGTTCTGCTTTTTGATTGTATGTAAGTTACATACAAGTTAATCACACGCCGAGAATATCAGATCATGCAAATATTTTAGTAAATTTGGCAATTAAACAAAAACAATGGTAAGAAGTAGAAATAAAGAAAAGGTGTTATAAGAACTTTAGCGAAGAAACTCTCCAGACTTTCTTAAACAATGCAGAATGGGATAACACAATATCAGATATAGATATATTAGCTGATAATTTTCTGAACACTATATCTAAGTCAGTAAAAGTAACGAAATTGCCAATGCAGTATGCAGAGAAGAAATGGATAAATCAAGAAAGTCTGGAATGCATGCGAAAGGTATCAGAGATATACAGCGGCAGCAATAAGTAATACAAATGAAGACTGAGAAATATGTTTTTAAAATCGAAACAAGGTAAATCATTACTAGGAAGAGAAGAACAGAATTATTATGAACGAAAAATCGACGACAATAAAAAGAACTCAAAAAATATGTGGAAACATTAAAAGAAATATGTCAAAACAAAAACCACTCAGCGCCCAAAGAAATCCAGTTTAGAAATGAAAATGACTTTCTTTATAATAATAATAATAAGAATAATAATAATAATAATATATTTATTCACCAAAATAATTTGAACAAGTGTAACATAAATACGGAAAACAATATATCTGTGTATACAGGGTAAATAAACAGAAAAAAAACCACAAAGGAGAACCTGCACGTGGATCAAAAACTGCGCATTGACCTGCATAGATAATTACATATTTTACAATTTAATTTTATTTGAGAGTGATGCGTAAAGTGAAATGATACTTATTGCTTTTCTTAAGATGTTTCTAAACTACATTAAACAACAATATATTACTATCACAAGCACATAAAAGTATTAACAAAATAACATGCACTATACAGATAATAATTATAATAAATACAACGCCATATAAATAATAACTTATACAACACGATATAAATGATAAACACAGTAAATACAACACTATGTAAATCATTAATACAACAAATACAACAGTTTGTAATAGGTAATAATATGCACTATATGAAATTTCGACTAGATTTTCTTTTTTTTTATGATTGAGCAGGATTATTTTTTACATCAATCATGAGGTGAACTGACAATCTTAGAATTTCTAATACTCATTTTTTAAGTTTTTTTCTTAAAAAGTTTAAACGAGTTAGCACTTTTTAGAGATATCGGTACTTCATTATATATTTTAGGAGCCAAGTAAATGTGACAGCGTTGTCCTACCGTCTTAACCATTTTAGGTACTGCAATAGATTTTTGTCTATGTCGTGTATCATGACTATGAGCAATGATGTCTTTTGTGTTTTTATACTGATATAGGATCAAACTTTGAAAAAAACACTGTCTTATGTCTAGTATTTTAGATTCCTTATATAGATCATCACTTGGGTAAATATAACTTTTGCTAAATATTATTTTTATAATCCACTTTTGCATTACTTCAAGATTTTTTAAGTAACAATTTGTAGTAGTGTAGTGATTAAAAATCAAGTTATAGTCGCAGTTTCCTTAGACTTTAAACGTCCATTTGAGACGGTGAATTAGCAATTATTGGTATCAAAGTTGAAGAAAATGGGCATTGGGAGGACTGTACTTAATGGATTGAATCTTACCTAACTGCAAGAAAACAAAGATCAAGATATGTAAATAGGTGCATCTAACGTAATAGACGATGATTTCGGAGTACCACAAGGATCAGTGCTAGAACCTTTATTATTTGTGCTGTTTATAAATGACATGACATAGTGAAATCAAGAAAAAATTGTAAGGTACATTTATTTGCAGATGACACGTTAATTTATTTTTATGGAGAAAATGTAAGTGATTGTGCAAATCTACAGCTTTATTTAAATAACATTGGGACACAAAAGTTACAAAAAAATGCAAAATAAAGCTATGAGGATAATATTAAAATGTAACAAATATACCCCCATAGACACACTGTTAAATGTTTTAAACTTTTTAAATGTTAGACAACATATAGTTTTAAAATCACTACAATTTATGTTTTAAAAAAAAAACGTGGTCTGGCTCCAAGGTATTTATGTGATAAATTGAGTTTCGTACGAGATATTCATGGATATAACACTCGTAATGTAAATGACGTATTGGTAGAGAGGCATGACCATTTAATGAAATGGAAATCTTTGTTCTGCAAGGGTATTAACTTGTTCAACAGTTTACCAAATAAAATAAAATATTCTGTAAAATATAATACTTTCCAAATTATGCGTTAACTATATTAGAAAAGAATATTGATTATTTTGTGGATACGTTAATTGATTTTATGATAAATTATATTATAAACAAAAAGATTGGCAATTATTTTACAGTTATTGCTATGCGTATAGATTTAAGATAAGCTAGTAATAGTTAATGGACTTCTGTTGGCCATTGATATATTGTTATGATGCAATTGTAGCTTTTTTTAGCTAATAAAAATGCATTATTATACATCATATAAAAAATTTTTAAAAGAGGAAGTAAATTCATAGGTACATTTACATCTCTTCACTTTGTCTTTCTACAGAAAACTGTGAATAAATCCTTTGAGCTTAGATACTGAGACATAACAGAAATTCATGAGCAAATCCATGTTTAACATTTAAAAATTAAGGATAATGTACGCAAATAGAAAAATTTGTTGTTAAAATGTGAACAGGATTTGAACTGGCGTTGACCTAATAAACAAAAACAATAATGCATACAATAGTCGGGAGGAAGTTGAACAGTGGTGGGTTCGATAGAAATAGTTAAGGTTACTATCAAAACACATTTTAAACAAAATTTGTTAAATACACCACAATTAACATTCTTATATTCAAAGCCACTCAAAAATCTCGAACACGACGCTGCAAACGCTGCATCCGGCCCTGTTCATTGCCCACTAACATTACCAGTGTAGGAGTTGGAGGTCGAACCCAGACACGACACACAGTCCGAACAAACCTACTCGCCACATAGCACCTATAATTGTCGTTACAAGAAACATGACGGGAAAAATCAAAAGTTCTGTAGTAGGTATTGAAAATTATACAGTACGTTATTATTGGTTAGAGGAAACCAAGAGGGTTAAGAAAAATTTAATGAAACATGAGATTTTCCTGTGTAAAGGAGATTTCTCACGACAAACTTCTATATTATAAAAAAATATATATATAATGTAACAAAATGATGGGTTTGATTTACTGCAAAGTTTAGTTCGATTTATATCGATTTTGAAACGAATCGGATCATAAACGGTAAAGTGGTCCGTCATCTTGTTTTTTCCTTATGTGAAAATGTTAAAGTGTATTGTCACCGGACTTATACACATATGCAAAATTTCAAAGCTCTAGCTTAATTAGAACTAATCGAAATTTTCATTGCAATATTTGACCTAAACAAATGAACTAACAAACAAACAAACAAACATTGCAAGTTAAATAATATAAAAAGCTTTCTATTGTCTAAAACAGTTATATGCAAGAGAAATATATTATTAAACACTTTAAATTACAAATCGTTGTAGAGTATATTTGGTTAAATGACCCCATTCTGGCTTGATGATGGTCAGTTTCAGGAAATATTATTATTATTATTTTAATATAATTTAGCATTGTAAAAGTGTTGAAGATATAAAATCGATACATTGAGTAGAATAAAATATATGCTGTGATGAAATATAGTTTACCACATCAATATAAGTAACCTAAAAAAAGTCTGTTCTTGTTTCTTCAAACACCCCGTCGTTTTTTATGCTAATTATAGAGACAAGAAGAACTGTACAGGTTTTTTTTCCCAGCTAAAATTTCCAGTCTAATAAAAACACAAATTTCCACCTTTTTAACGCTTTTATCGTTTGGTGTGTTCTTATTTTGTCTGTTAAACGCCGAGCCCACTTCTATTTTATCCTCTCCGTCCCTTTATTTAAATATATTGCATGGTCATTGATCGCCATCGACGGTAAATATTAAAATTATTCCGATTTCACAATTGTAAAAAATCTATTCAATGGGCTTTGACCTTAGTAATTTAAATTGATAACAAGAAAATAGAAATGAACACAAAATTATTTAAATATAGCCACTTGTTAAGCAATTAATTTTTTATCTTTTGAATTTATTTGCTATTACTGATGAGGAACCAGTGTATTATATAACAAGGAGGAAAAGTGATAATTTCCCAACGATGCGATGGTGAAAATTTCTGAAAGGCAGCCGATGAGTTCAGCAGGTTTACTTTTTCTCCTCATCATAATACGTATCTACTATTTTTTTTCTACTATCGAATTAAATCTATAATTTAATTATTTCATAGCTCATTCTAGTGGAGGTAAATTGAATCTGGAAAAATCGAAAAAGGAACTGTATAGCAGGGTCTGGTTTTTAGTATTGAAAATACTTATACCGGGTGTTAGAAAAGTATGGGAACGGTGGAAAATCTCGAACAGTTTGCATCAAATCGAAAAATAAAAAAATACGTGTCAAAAATTTTTCAAAAAACTATCTACTGATACCAAAATGACTTCCCCACCCACCACCCTGTGGGTGGGACGCGGGGCAACTTTAAAATTTCAAATGGAAACCCCTATTTTTTTATTGCGGAATCGGATTCTAGGTCAAAAAATACGTAAATTTTATTCCAGACATTTTTTTCGATTCTTGCATGGTGTCGCTGTAATCGCAAAAAAATGAAAAGAAAACATTACTGTTTCAAGAGCATCGTCTTGTGCCCGTAAAAAAATGTCCAATTCAAAAACTAAAAAACGTCTTTGTTATTTTTACGAAATCTATCCAATGACATTGGATTCGACTCTCCCACTCCTAACCCAGTGGGTGGGGCGGGGGCAACTTTGAAATTTGTAATGAAAATCCCTATTTTTTATAGCGGATTCGGATTCTACGGTCAAAAATACGTTAATTTTATATCGGGCATTTTTTTCGATTCTCGCAAGGTGTCGCTGCAATCGCACAAAATTGAAATAAATCTTACGTCCATAAGTTTGTAAATATTTACAAACTCTAGCTACTCGTGTTGACAAAAAAACATTCAGTTTAAAAAACAATATCTGTGATATCTTGGTTTTTATGAATGTTTTTTTAAAAGTGTTCTTAATAACAGTATTTGTTTTGTGATATTTCTACGAGAACGTTCAGTTCCTTCCAACTTTTGTAGAGGCAGGAGCGCACTTTTGTACGGAAAAAGTTATTTCATTTTTCATTAGTTCTCGCGTTTTTTTCTGCATAATGGCTACTTTAACAGAGGAAGAGAGAGTTTCTCTTTTAATGATGCGAGGGTGGGGCGATAAAGAAAGGTCCTATGATGAAGTTGTGATTTTATTCAACGAAACTTTCCGTGTAGATCAAGTGGGAATTTCGAAATCTACTGTGTCCCATACCATCAAAAGATTCCTAGATATAAGGACAAATAAAAATCTCCCAAAATCTGGAAGACCAAAATCTGAAACATCGGAAGCTCGGCAAATGGAAGTAGCCCAGGCATTTGTTGAAAATCGAAGATTATCAATCAGAAAAGCCAGTCAACAGCTTGATATAAGTGCATTTTCAGTTAATAAGAATAAGAATTTGAAACTTTTGAAATTTCATCCTTACAAAATTCACCTTCACCAAGAGTTAAGTGAAGATGATTTTGATCGGCGACTTGAATTTAGTGAAGTAATGATGGAAAGGAGTAACCAAAACCTAAATTATTTGTCATCTCTACTTGTCTTCTCAGATGAAGCAACTTTCGAACTCAGTGGAAAAGTTAATCGCCATAATTTCAGATATTGGAGTGAGTGGAAAACTCTCACTGGATGCTTGAAACACACACGCAGTATCCACAAAAATTAAATGTTTGGGCAGGAATTTTCAGGGATCGAACCATAGGATCGTTTTTCATAGATGGAAATTTGAATGGAGAAAAATACCTGGAAATGTTGGTAAATCAAATAGTTCCCGCAATACAAGAGATTGCTGGTGATGAGTTCGATAATGTTTGGTTCCAGCAGGATGGGGCTCCTCCACACTATCGGGATATTGTTAGGGACTATTTGAATGTTACTTTCGAAAATCGATGGATAGGTCGAAGAAGAACTATTGAATGGCCAGCAAGATCTCCCGACCTCGCGCCACTTGATTATTTTGTTTGGGGCTACGTGAATGGTAAGGTTTATTTCACTAAACTTCATGATTTGGAAGAGCTAAGGCAACGCATAATAAACATTTTTGCAGAAATACCACCTCAAATGATAAGAAATGCTATTGAAAATTTTTACGTTCGTCTCGGACAATGCCAACAAGTTTTGAGCTCCTGCTATAATCTTGAAATTAAAACCCGCTTGTGTAGCAGTTAAGCTGTAAACTAATTGCCTCAACTGGCCGAAATCCTCACCTTGCCTTAAATGCCTGAGTTACCTCCTTGCCTTCACTGGCTGGGATCAAGGACTTGTCTGAAATGGCCGAATTAAGAGGTAAAACCACTGTTAGTTTTTTTTAAATCGAGTTTTTTATTGCCCTGTAAAAAATGTAAATTGAAAATTACTAGCTGCTAATAAATTTACAGAATGTTAATAGCTGTTGTAATTTCCGCACGACCGTGTAAAATGACTGTTCTCAAAACAGCTCGGGAAATCATTCACTCTGAGATCAGTAGTTTTACTTTTCGTATTTTTTTAAGTATGTGTTCAAAACTTTCATGTTTCCACTCAATTTTTTGCGATTGCAGCGACACCTTGCGAGAATCGAAAAAAATGCCCGATATAAAATTCACGTATTTTTGGCCGTAGAATCCGAATCCGCTATAAAAAATAGGGATTTTCATTACAAATTTTAAAGTTGCCCCCGCCCCACCCACTGGGTTAGGGGTGGGAGAGTCGAATCCAATGTCATGGGATAGATTTGCTAAAAATAACAAATACGTGTTTTTCAGTTTTTGAATTGGACGTTTATTTATGGGCACAAGACGATACTCTTGAAACAGTAATGTTTTCTTTTCATTTTTTGCGAGTACAGCGACACCATGCAAGAATAGAAAAAAATGTCCGGAATAAAATTTACGTATTTTTTGCCGTAGAATCCGATTCCGCAATAAAAAAATAGGGGTTTCCATTTGAAATTTTAAAGTTGACCTTCGCCCCACCCACAGGATGGTGGGTGGGGAGGTAATTTTGGTATCAGTAGATAGTTTTTTGAAAAATTTTTGATACGTATTTTTTTATTTTTCGATTTGATGCAAACTGTTCGAGATTTTCCATCGTTCCAATACTTTTCTAACACCCGGTATGATGCTTATATGAGGACTAAGAACGCTAAAATTGAGCGACATGCGACAGATTTGTGTGCCGATGCCGGCCTGGCGCTAACGCAGCAGACGATGAGAGAAGATGGGAAGCTTTCATGTCTAGTCGTTTGTTAATTCCGATCGCTTCAACTAAGACACATAGATTAGTATTTAAAGTCCCGCTGTATTATTTCTTCTTTATTCATATGTTCTTCTATCGCGGTTTTTCTCTCCGATCTTCTTAATATTCGTTTTGTCATGATCAATAATTAATATGTATCGAATTTACTTCTCGGCTTTTGAGCGGAATATTCAGATCGCTGCCGTCATGTGCTCTCTTGCAGATGTAAGGTATAGACCCTACCCTTTTGTTACTAACAATTTTGGACTGGATAACATGATTCAGCTGTCAGCAGCGCGTACAGTACCAAGTTTTTACCAGCTCCCAGCAGCTGAATTCAAAGTATATATCGCTAACTGACCCAGATTTGCCCGCTTGGATCGCCATATAAACTTTGAGTAGGTATGGTAGTCAATTACACATACTCACCTATGGTGTATTAGTCTTCTTTTTAAATTCGCATTGTCCTTACTACCTATCATATGTAGCTTGTGGTAACGAATGTAATATATGTACCAATCATGATGTTTTAGAGCCGCACACGAAGTTGATAAGGTGAACTCCACTCGATCACCATTGACATGCATTTGCAGAAGCCTATTACACTTACACAAATTGAGCTTAATTGCTCTACAATGCATCACTGAAATATTAAAATGCATAGTACTAATATTCTTATTTTCTCTTCAAGTAGTGGCCCTACACACTTCAGTAATGTGTATGCTTAAGATCGACGCCCAATAATAAATTATACCTCGACCTGATCTTCATGGGGCGTGTAAAATAGTCTTATTTCAACAGAATATACCATTGCGATTTCTTTATAATATTCCTATTTTTTCATCTCTCTTGTTTTTATTTGCCATTTTTTTAGGTTGTTGTTTTCAGTCTTAACGCTTTTTTCTTCTGTTGGTTCCATTCTTTTGCCATGTCCCGAGTACTTGATTACTTACGTTTCTACCCTTTTTGTAATTGTTTGCCCTCTGCTGATATTTTCTGTTGACCCTTAGGTTTATGGTTTCTGTGGGTAATTGAACAATGACTTTTTCAGTTTTTCTCAAATTTCTATTGAAGCTGTTATTTTGATATACAGGGTGGGACAATAGTGCGTCGGATACCTTGAGTTCTACGATAGCTAGAAATTTTTTACATTTTAAATTGAATTTCCTCATTTTTCTCCAAATGGAACACCCTGTACATTATTCGACAATGTGATGTAGAAATGAAAAACGAACATTTTTTGTAAGTACTTCCCTATGGCTAATTGCAACCATTTTCGTTTTATAAATAAATAAGTGCCAAATTCAAGAATAAGAGATTCCCTCAAATAATTCATTAGAAAAATTTATAATAGGTGTTCGACGTGTTGCCCATTTTGATTGACATGTCTTTATGCAATTTTGAAATGAGGCCATTTAGTGGGACCATTTCTTCCAATCCTGTTTTTTTTTGTACATTTTTTTGGGGTTTTCGTTATTCGACAAGCAATAAAACCTCAGTTTGGTATAAATTGTCATGTACAAAGGAGGATTTATCACACTTATCGGTCGTTACAATTTGTATTGAATTTAAAATATTTGGAATTTTACATTAAGAATTTTAATGAAGCGGAACTTGTAGACATAACTTTTGTTTTGGGCGAACCAGACAGAAATTGTTTACTTGCCTATAGAATTTATCACCAACGTTATCCTGAAAGAAGGATTCCTGATGTTAGTAGCTTTCAAAACCTTCTCAATAGATTTCTGGAAACTGGAAATGTCGAATATAAAAAAAGTGAAAGAATAAAACGTGTTGTGAACGAAGAAAATGAGTTTTCTGTGGTGCTGGCAACGATTGTGAATCCCCATGTTAGTCAAAGACATGTGAGCTCAT
The DNA here is from genome assembly GCA_963675555.1 of Leptura quadrifasciata. Lineage (NCBI taxonomy): Eukaryota > Metazoa > Arthropoda > Insecta > Coleoptera > Cerambycidae > Leptura > Leptura quadrifasciata. The sequence continues at coordinate 14,645,974 of OY776680.1, forward strand.
TAGTGGGAATAAGTACACGGTGTGTGGGTCGAATCTTAAAAACAAATAAGCTACATGCATATCATATTCAAATGCACCAGGAATTATCTGATGACGATTTTCAAAAGCGCCTACAATTTTGTAATTGGGCCATAGGTGAAATGCAACATGATGTCAACTTCTCTTAAATACTGTAGTCAGTGATGAGGCAACTTTTCATAAAAATGGATTTGCTAATAGGCACAATTTCCATTATTATGCTTCGGAAAATCCTCACTTTTTTGTGCAAGTTGATAACCAACACAGACGGTCTATAAACGTTTGGGGAGGAATTATTGGAGAACATGTAATAGGGCCACATTTCTTTGATGGTACATTGACTGGAGCTAATTATCTTCATCTTTTGGAAAACTATATGTCACAATTATTGGTAAATCTCTCTGAAAGAATTCGAAACAGGATGTGGTTTCAGCAAGATGGTGCTCCACCACATTATTTAAATGCAGTTAGAGACCACTTAAATAATACCTACCCTAACAATGGATTGGAAGAAATGGACCCACTAATGGCCTGCTAGATCCCCAGATCTTACAAATATGGATTTATTTTTATGGGGATACGTGAAGGAAATTGTTTATAAAGACACACCAACAACAGCACAAAATATGAAGGACGTTTCTGTTTGTTTAGGAGATGGATCCCGCCTCTACCGAAGCCGTTTTTAATAGTTTCTGTTGATATAAACTGCCAAGTTTCACAAAACAACTGATAAAAAGCTTTCGTTTTGTTCGTCTAGGGAGAAATTACTGCCGTTGGGCACAGTCTTGTCGAGATAAAAGATACAATTTTTATAAGTCAAATTATCCAGTTAGATCACGGTATGAATGCCTGAAAAACCCAATATATCGAATAATTGGTATCATTTTTATCTAACATAAAAAACTTCAATATTATTTAAAACCTAATAATAGTGAGATAATAAATGAACGGCGGTTTGCAAATATATGCACGCTTTAAAATTGCGTAAACAGCATAATATAATTAGCACTTGTAGGTCGAATGCCAATCAGGTCAATAACTCAGTCATCACTTGGTGCTGGAGATATGATTAAATATTTTATAGCCTCTCTAACCAAAACGAGTACGTTTTGGTTAGAGAGGAGTAATAACTAGAGGTTTCATCAGTAAAAATTTTTGCACTCCACAAATAAACGTTACGTTCTAAGGTTATTCTAATCGCCATATTTTATATTTTGTTTAAAATTTACATACTTTATGGAACTTTCCTTAGGTTTTTTCCGCCGATTTTACTGTTCATTGTTTTTTATATAAGTTTTTATTACGTCAGAGTAGCTACGCTTTAAGTTGTCAGTCCGGGGCCCCCAAAATACTAAAAGGTGACATATGGTGCAAAGTAAAGGGCCAATATCTAACTTAAATTCAAATTTAGTCTAAAACTGGCATGTTCAAAAGGGTGCTATAAAAATTTATGAATTACGAGACTGAATAAATTGATTATTTGCTTCTGGGATAAGGACAGCCGCTGCAATTATCATTATCCTCGTTGCCTGTTATATTCGGCTCTAAATCTTCAAGAACTTCAGGTACATATTCACTTTCTTCATCAAAATCATTTGGATATGATGAATAGTTAAGTCATGCTTGTCCGTGTTACTGACCACAAACTAAGCAGCATTGCAACCCTGCTTTTCTACATTCGCATCTCATACCACAACCTTTCTTACAATTGCAGAATATCGTATTGAGCAGTTCTTCTGATGCTGGTGATAATTATACTGTTGTCTGTTCCATGGTTTCATTTTGCAGTACCCATCCACATTCCAAGTTTGGATCTAGTATTAGACACGATTGATGTGTTATCGAGCTGCTGCTCTTGTAGGTGGAAGAGATGATAACTGTACTGCTTTGTTGAGTCTTGTTGAATGAGAACGGGTATTGCAAAAAAAAATTTTTTCTACAACTGTCAAAAAAAGTTATGTTTGCGCATTAACGTCAGTGTCTAAAATGAGATATTTTTTTCATTGACATTATTTTTTTTGTGTTACCATGACACCGTGCGCAACAGTTATTTGTTTAACTAGGCAGCAAAATAGTAGACTGACTGCCGCTGCTGATAATTGCTACGCTCGGCTGGGAACTCAGCCAAGGCAGTCAATCTATTTTGCTGCTGATATATATAATTTTTTCGTCGATTGTTTAAATATATTCTAAAATAATTAAATTATTACAATTCTCAATCTCTTTATTTTTGTTGTAATAAATTCAATAAAAATTCATTAAAAATCGCAGTTATTACTAGTCGGTTACCATGGAAACTAAGTCACTTTCCCTGCAAGGCAGGAAAAGTGACACTTTGCTGATTGATGTTAGTCAGCAAAGTTAGTGCTTTTCTGTTAATCGGCGAAAAAATATTTTGCACATCACATACCTATACAGGGTGTCTCATCGGGAACTGAATTGATCGATATAGAGAAAAGTACGCAGCAGAAAATTTTGAAAATTTAGATAATTACTAATGTCGATGTGGCCAATCCAACTAAACTAATTACAAGCAGCTGGCACTTCCGCTTATACCGGAAGTCTATACCAACTTGCTTATTTCAAGTGGAACATCCTATATATTTTAGAGTTTTCGAAAAGAGCATAAAATTCTGAGTCGAAAATATGTAGCATATCCTAACCTAAACCTAGCCGTTTCAGAGATATTTGACATTTTATAGAAAATTTGACAGGTGCAATGGTTTGCAAGAACCGTTATAACTTTCTTGGCGTAAAAGATCCTCATTTGCTTCTTGTCACGTAAAAAGAACATAAGGAGAACTACGTTCTACAACTGAAATGAATTCAATAATATCATACCAAGTGTTCCGTTTTTCGCGTTACATTTTGTCAACTTCAAACCGCGAAAACTTGTTTAGGTCAAATAGAACACCCTGTATTTTTTTACGTCAAGTTGTGTAAAATTGAATTTCCTTTTTTCTGATATTAGCATTGTGGGGGTTAAAGTTACAAATTTTTGAAATATTTTATTAGAAATTCATGAATTGTTGTAATCATTTCATCAAAATAGCCATGATTAGAAACAATCAGTCATTATCTTATGTCAATAAATACCAGCACGTTTAAATTATACCAACGAAAACTTTTTAAATTTGTTTATTATTTATGGAGAATGTGATAAAGTAACATCAAGTTTTGAAATGCATTTCTTACTCTTTGCATACAATCTTCAATGGTTGTTAATGGGCTCTCATAAACTTTATTTTTAATAGTTCCCCAAATGAAATAATCCAGAACTGATATATCGGGCGAGCGAGGAGGCCATAAGAAAGGTCCATTATTGGTAATCCACTGATCATAAAAAGTTTCTTGTAAATAATTATTAATTAAATATGCGTTATGTGGGGGAGCACCACCGTGCTGATAAAAAATGTTTCTATGTTCGGCGAGAGGTAAATTTTCTAAATAGTTATTATTCAAATTTTGTAAGATATTCAGATATCTTTCACCTAAAAAAAAAATTCCTGATAAAATTGTAATGCCACCACTCTATCGTTTCTTATGGCACAGTAAACATTGAACTGCCAGCTTTCCTGGAGTTTCGCTCTCTTAAGATGAGAGGATTTGAGTCACTCCAATAATGCGAATTGTGTCTATTAAAAAGTCTATTTTTAGTAAATTTTGCTTCATCTGTCTATATAATATTTCCCAGATAAGAATCGTGACCCTCAGACCTTATTAGAATAAACTCACAAAAATTCTGTCTTCTTAGGAAATCTGTTTCTATTAGTCCTTGAACCATATGGAATGAAAACTGGTGAAACTTATGTTTTAATAAGATTCTGTGAATTGAATCCTTGCATAGTCCCGATTCCAGAGCAGCTTGTCTTAATGACATCCTTGGAAATGCATGAAAATATCCCACAATGACTATGTCAATGTTTTCGTCATCCACAATAGGCTTTCTTCTTTGCATTTTTGCCTTGACAGAGCCATAATTTTAAAAAATTTCCAGTATGCGTTTTACAGTGTTTGGTGACGGTTTCCATTTTTTCTGGATATTGAGTAGCAAATGTGCTGCAAGTTCCTGATATTACTTATCACATTCTCCATAAATAATAAACAAATTTAAAAAGTCTTCGTGGGTGTAATTTAAACGTGCTGGCATTTTTTTGACATAAGATAATGACTGGTTGATTCTAATCATGGCTATTTTGATGAAGTGATTACAACAATTCATGAATTTCTAATAAAATCGCAAATATTTCAAAAAATTGTAACTTTAACCCCCACAATGCTAATATCAGGAAAAGAGGAATTCAATTTTACACAACTTGACGTAAAAAATACAGGGTGTTCCATAAACAAGTTTTTGCGGTTTGAAGTTGACAAAATGGAACGCGAAAAACGGAACACTTGGTATGATATTATTGAATTTATTTCAGTTGTAGAACGTAGTTCTCCTTGTGTTCTTTTTATGTGACAAGAAACAAATGAGGATATTTTACACGAAGAAAGTTATAACGGTTCTTGCAAACCGTTGCACCTGTCAAATTTTCTATAAAATGTCAAATATCTCTGAAACGGCTAGGTTTAGGTATAGGATAAGCTACATATTTTCGACTCAAAATTTTAAGCTCTTTTCGAAAACCTTAAAATAAATAGGGTGTTCCATTTGAAATAGGCAAGTTGGTATCGACTTTCTGTATAAGCGGAAGTGCCAGCTGCTTGTAATTATTTTAGTTGGATTGGCCATACCGACATTAGTAATTACCTAAATTTTCTGATGCGTACTTTTCTCTATATCGATCGATTCATTTCCCGGTGAGACACCCTGTATAGTGGGGTAAAAACAGCCCAAAATAAGGCGATAGAAAAAATTTTACATGTAGCAACGCGAGTAGAGGAAGTTAGCCGTAGGTCGGTCTCCCCCCACCACTGACCTTGACCTTGACCGTGCACCTGTGGTCCGTTCCTTCAAGGCCACGGTGGCATCGTAGGTTCGCATAGCATATACCGTGACCTTGACCTTGGACGGCCGCAGTGCGTTTCGACTTCAAGGGCGCAGTGTTGCTGTTACCCAGAACGATCACTTGCGGTGACCTTGGCCTTGGCTAACACTATTAGAGAATGCAAGGACGGAGCTTCCTCCTTGCCACGCAACTTGACCTCTAAAATCACATTAGTTCAATACGTACACAGTAAAATGTGGTGGGGTTCTATATTTTGTGACGTAGTATACTTTTTCTATAAAAAAAGCACGGACTATTAGAACAAAATCATATTTAGTCTGGTTCACCTACAGTTAATAAGTGAGCATAGTGTTGTGATCTGAAATATTTTAAGTAAGCAAAGTTCTGTAATATTTCTTGGTTAGTAATTCTTTCACTGTACTCAACTACTTAAATATGACTACCAATATCGATTTATTAGCCCTTAATGAACTTATTATTAAAGATACTGAAGTTTTAGACCAAAAACCTATTTCATCGTTAATTTTAAATAAGGTTTACGCCATTAAAAAAATGTTAATGCTTAATACACGTTTTGGAAAATCGATATTAGTACATTTATTTGATGAAAGTACAAGTACTACCTTTAAATCATTTTTGCCTAAACGTATTGCTGAACTATTAAATATAACTTTTATAGAAGAAATAAATTCGTCTAGTGGTAAATATGCGTTGATTTATTTAGGAGAGAATTCACCCATTTATACCGGTGCTAAATCAAGGTCACTAATAAAATTCGAAATTATTGCGTGATTTAAACTATTTAAAATATTTGTATACTTTAAATTATCAGACCAATAAATAAGGTATAGTGAAAGTATAACTTAGACTGAAATATTATAAATACACTACAATAGTAGTAGAGATGTAAGTAGTTTTATCATATATTTGATAACTTGTTCTAATTTTATTTATGTAATTTCTAGCCTCACTATAACTGGCAAGAATGTGGATGCAATATTCAGCAGAACGTTGGGTAAGGGCAGAAGACATTAATTCGGCAATTGAAAGACTATCTTCTGTACTAGGCGACTTAAGTATGGATAGACTCCATGCAATAAATTATGATCTGAATTACTGCTTCGATGCTGAAAAAGTTAAACAGCTTAATGAGGATTCTGAGAGGTATTACAGAGGTGCACAACTATGTGGTAAATTCTCTCGTGGTATTGTGAATTTAGAAGAATTCTGTGAGCAACTAGTGGAAATAAATTTAAAACATTTCCTATGTGACATAGAAAAATACTTACCTAAGAAAATTATTGAAAAGTATCAACTCGACCAATCTGATGAAGAACAGGATGAAGACAACTCAATTAGTAGTTAATCACTTATTGTAATTCTTCTGTTAATAATATTAATATGTAAATGGTGTAATAAAATTATTATTATGGAAATATAGTTGTTTTTATTTTTAAAATTAAAATTGAAATAAATGAAACACATTATTAGATTATACATTAATTTATTTATAATTATTTTTGGTGACATACATTAAAAAATATTAATTATTAATCCTAAATATAAACATATTTAAAGATATTTATTTTAACTCTATATTTAAATCTATAATACATTTGTTAAGAAAGTGAACGTTTGCAAGAGAGCAGTGACTATATTTTGGTTGGGTGTGTTCCATACATCTTGGTACCTTTAACGATTTTAGATTGGGTATGCAGGGTGAGAAGTCATCTAGATCTATAACTCTATTCCATTTTAGATGATGCTGTAGAACATTTTTCTTTAATTTGCCTTTGCATACAATTATAACATCCTCTGACAATACGTTGCGTCGAAAATTATTAACAGCGTTTTGACAAAGTCGATGAAGTATTAGTGGGAATTCTGACAGTTGAATATATCCATCACTCCATTTTATGCCCCCATGGTAGTTGTTTTCTAACCATCGGTAGTGAGTCTGTTCGCCTTGGGTTAGTGATGAGAAAGGATTTGGTGGTTTGAAGAAATAGTGTGCTTGCTGATTAGTGTTACAACATAGAACAGCTAATTCTTTAACGGTAAAATCATTTGTTTTATATTGAAACCCCTGCAAGTCAACTATCAAAGTAGGAAATTGGCTACCTAATGACGTCATGGTAATAGGTATTCGTTACTTAGCACCAGCAATGCCACACTGAACTGAACCATCTAATGCGCTATAACTTAAATACGCATCGTGAAGTATAAGTGCATATACTCGAGTTTGTTCGGGAAACTTCGTCTTCCGTGTCTCAAATTCAATTTTTATATCGACGGTGGATGATTTCATTGCATCTGGTTGGTGTGAGCAATCAATAACAAACAATGGATTTTTTCTGAATTCGCCAAGGTCCATCATAGGTTCACTCATATCTTTATCGTAATAACTACGTTGGAAATTTTCATAGGCGTAGTAGGCTGCAGAGTCGAGTTTCTTATCGAAATTTAAATTCCAACGTTCATATGGAAATACTTCGGCATTTAAATATAGCCGAATATTATTTATATCTGCATGTATAAAACTTGCGGCGTCCTTGGTTCTGTCACTAGAGTTGCCATTGTTTTGAAATCCGATAATGATGTATCGAGGTCTCTCAAGACTGTTAGTGGTTTTAACAGCCCATATATCAGAAGCAGTATCACGTAGAGTGGGTAGCTCATAGAGATCCCACATACGGTAAGCCATTTTAACTTTAGCATTATTACTGCTCGTATCAATTTTCTTTAATAGTTTAACCTTTTGTCTAACTTCAGGCACAATATGTCTTATCTTCCATTCGATTTTGTTAATTTCTAACTGTGCATCAACTTCTCCAATGTAAGAGTCTTTAAAGGAACGTGCTATAATTAAAATTAATTCCTGTTTTGTATTTAAAATACCTTTGGTATAATCTTCTGCAAAACCCATGAGGTACTTAAGAGGGAGTTTACCGCTGAAAACGTGGCTGGTAGTATCTAAAATATCCTGTTTTTTCTCGGTGAGACCCCAACCTATAGTTAGTAGCGATGGGAGGGATGTTTGTCCATATGACACCCTAGTTTTCATTGTAGTAGTGATGCCAGGCTTCCTAACGACAGCGACCTGTTCACCACCCATTTCATATCTTATTTCTTCGAAGAGAAAAGCTAGCGCATTGTTAGATAGATAACACTTCTTGGTAACATCACTAGGGGTAAATTTTCCTTCTATATAAATGTAACTCTCTGTAATGTCAAGTATTAAGTCCTGAAAATTGACAGGAATGCGTACTTCATCAGAGTTTCTATAATATGGTGAACCGTGTGGTTTATATGTATGCTCATGTAAGCTAACGAGTGACTGATCGAATACAGGTTCCTCGAACACCTCAAGTTTTTCACTAGATGTAAAAGTCACCATTATTAACTATTTTTCTCTCAGTTTCAATCCGATGGATCGAAGAAATGCACGATCTTTAGCTGGCAGGTTATGTCTTAACCGTTTAAGCTCTACACGTTGAATGAGTCGATTTCCGCAGTCATTAGTCTTTTTATCGTCAATCACATTGAAACGATTGTGTGCTAATCGTTGTTGATTATATCGGAAACCCATTGTGTTTGCGATTTTAAAACTGTTTCAATTCTAGCTTTACGATAATCTTCTCACCACGAAAATTGATTAAATCTCCATTATCATCCAATATGCGTAGTGTAATGTTGTCGATAAACTGACGTCCTTCAGGTCTAACAGGCAAATATATGATGTTCGCTGGCTCTCTGGTAAGTTTGTAACCTGGTTCAACGTCTATGTCGAACTCGAAAAGGGTATGGGATTTAAGGGTATTCAGATATGCTCCAGAGATAATGTTGCAATCTACACGTATCATCCTTACTTTCATAATATCAACAGGTAATGTTGATTCATGATTAGTGTTTGGATGCAAATAAGTCGATTCAAATCCCAATAAATTACCAATAGAGTTTGCTTGTGTAAAGTCAATTCCATATTTTGACCAAATCTCACACTTTAGCGTATTGTTGTTCGCTCGCAGTCGAAATAGTTTTTCTTTTTCCTCTTTCTTATCACCGGGCATAGCTTTCAGTATTGCACGATATATCTCTTCAATTTCATAGGCTCCGCAAGGTATGTGGATAAGTGTGGGGGCTACTTTTGGTCCAATTCGATAGCAAAAACGATTGTTGGTTTCGTCCACATTGAATATAGAATTGTAAGAATAGAAGCCTGTTAATCCTAACCCATATCGACTATTAGTATCTAATTCAATGGGAGGATAAAACTCAGCACTGAGCACACTAGATCGGTTTGATAGAGTGAACGTATACGACATGACTGATGATATTTAGTGTTCTCTCATGAATTTATTGTGAACTACAGCAATAATCGTGGTGTAATTTTCGTTTTTTGCTGGATGACGGAGACGTTTGTATCTCATTATTTGATGCAACATTGACATCGCGCACTTTACAGTAGCAGCAAAATATTCTTCGAGGCGGCGGCCCATCATTAACATCAACACTGCTACCACCGCCATCATCATCATCATCATGATAATGTTCCTGACAGTATTGATATTTTAAAATATCAATATCATTCTGGAGATGCTGGGGTAGTTTGTCCCATACTAATGCAATTTCATGTGCAGCACATCCAATCATTACTTCTTTAGGCATATTTGCCAGTTGTTGTTTGCTCATCTTCAATAGACTGCGTAAACGGGAGAATGCGATTAGTGATTGACCCATCTGCTTGATGCTTTCCCGATCCATTTCAAGGTCTGCAGATGTTATTTCACAAGCGTTTGTAGTTATTTTGTAGTGAGAAACTTCAAACACAAATGACCACACCACACTGTGTTAAAATTTTGTTGGCGTTCATAGTTATAGTAAATTTTGTCGGTCGACTTTGAACCTCTGCGCAGATATAAAACTAATTCTGTCGGTGGGGGTAAATCACCAAAACTATCGAAATATGTGACTAAACTACCACGTTTTTTAAATGCAACCCAGTGTGTTCCAGGGCCATTTATACTGTCTAGATTTATGATGGCCGACTCATTATGACGTGGTCCAGAATATGGTAGAGTGTCCCGCATAAATATCCCCCGAAAATAGGGCACTTTCATCTTCTCTGCATAATATTTAAGATCGATATTAGTGAGAGGTTTTCGGGGTAGAGCATCTAGAAGTTTTTTGAACTTTGTGGTTTTAGATAAAGTCCTAGTCCTTTGCGATATGGTTTTAAATATAGCCCTTTACCACTTTTTCCTATAGAAATCGCCTCCATCTGCCTATTATGGCGATTTTTTTCAGCTAATTCCTCTCTACTCGTTTTAACATCATTTACAGCTTTAGCTATACCAGCAGCAGTGCCAGCTAAACTACCCAAAGCTGATAATCCAGCAAAAATGGGTATTAATGGTAGAATTCCACCCACTTTCGGTATTGGTATTATCCTAGGTGTACGAATATTACGTTTTCCACCAGCTGCTCTCATGTGTCGTCGTGCTGCTTGAAGCGCAATTTGCGTAACTTTTTTTGTGTCCTTAGCGATTTTTCGTTTACCACCGGCTTTACGTATGTCATCACGTACTTTACGTACTATTCCAGCACCAAAAGCTATATTTCTAGTTTTTTTCTTGTTTTTCTTTTTAATTATACGTTTCTTTGTAGTACGGGGTGTTGTTGACGTACAACCCATACCAAGACGTTGCTTTCCCTTCATTATAGTTGTAACTAACCACGCGGCGGCCTTTTCTTTGAAACTTACGTCTTTTGATTTAACTCGTTTCCAGGCAGCTTGTTCAAGTTGATAGTCTGCTTTGTGTCGGGCTGCTAAATTACTGGTGTTTTGATCGTATGCAATATCGTGCTGCTTGCATGCAGCATCGAGTTTGTTTATGCCTGGATCACCTCGGGCTAATCTTTTTTGTAATTTGGTGCCTGGACCACAATACTGGTAACCTCCCGGTAAGTGTAGTTCAAATGGGAGCTTATTTATTAGAGAATTGACTACCCCCTTACCAATCTTTAAACCACGACGATTTTCACGTGTGTGCTTCTCGGTTGACACCATTTAAATAACAATCACAATACGTACATCTATTTATATAGTATCCATCCGTGCTACGATGCGCATTGTGAAGCAGAAACAGAAACTTGCTGTAGATAATTTAGATGAAAAAGTAGGGTGTGGACTACAAGTCGAATCACGCCATGGCCCGCTACTTCCCTCAACTATTCGCGGACTCTTAATAGGTCCAAGTGGTTGTGGCAAAACAAATTTACTAATAACTTTGCTTACTCATCCACTTGGGCTACGTTTTTCAAACATTTACTTATATTCAAAGTCCTTACATCAACCCAAGTATGAATATTTACGCGATATATTAGCACCGATTACGGGGCTAGGATATTACACCTTCAGTAACAACGCGGAAATAGTGCAACCATCCGACGCTGAGCCTGAGTCTATATTTATATTTGATGATGTTATATGTGAAAAGCAAGATGTTATTCGAGCATACTTCTCAATGGGGCGTCATAAACATGTAGATTGTTTCTATTTGGCACAAACGTATTCCCGCGTCCCTAAACAGTTGGTAAGGGATAATAGTAATTTCATAGCAATTTTTAAGCAGGATGATATGAATTTACACCACATTTTCTCAGACCATGTCTCACCGGATGTGACTTATAAAGAATTTCAAGAAATGTGTGCAGAGTGCTGGAAAGACAAATATGGGTTTCTTGTAATTGACAAGGATAGAGAAGTAAATGAAGGGAGATATCGCAAAGAACTTGATAGTTTCATATATCCATGAAGTATTGTAATTAAAATTTTAATTGGTCTACAGATAGCATCGGGATAACTTCAGCAGTGAGGCTGCATTTGTTAGACATGAATGACAATGGTGAGAATAAACTCAGTAGTGCTATAGGTAGAAACATGAGAGAAGAAATAAGACTGAAACGTGAATTGATTGAGGCCACCGATTCAGTGCGCAAAAAATTCAACTCTGTGAAGAGAAGAAACGTTGAGAATCAGTTAACACTCGAAAAAATTTATGAACCCATAACAAAACCATTAAAGGTTATATCATCTGCTTCACATAACCAATCGCTAACACAACCTCAGAAACCAACACAACCGATAGAAAGTGCAAGAGCTAGTACTAGTACATTTAAAGCAACACCTGAAACTAGTGATGAAGATGGTGACAAAAATGCAAGTCAACAATATTTTTTGGAAACACCACCGGGATCGTCGTTAATGAGCACTCCATGTTCAGAAAGTTCTATTAGTGGCGCAGAAGGAAAATGTGATATAGTGCAAACACATTTAGAAAATCTGAAATTCGACAATGCTAGGTATGATACTATATACGGTGTACGTTTAGACCCCCATACAGAAAAACTACAAATGGGTAATGCTGAAATACGCTTTTCTAATGGAAATATCACATTGTGGCGTGGAACTAAGAAGGTGGGGACGTATTCTGGCAGTCCTAAGTTATATGATATGATATTTATGAAACAACCACAAATTTCGCGTAGTAATGAGGCTATTATTGGCGACAAAGAGTGTCAATTATATGGGGGGATTTTAAAACAGACAAAAGCACCATATAAAAATTATGATATGAAACAGGGTTTGAATAAAGCTAAATGGAAGAAATTCACTAATATTATAGAACCATTGGTATCTTCTACAGTTGTGACGAGATCTAAAACTGGCTTAGGTGTTCCTATTAATAAATTATACAATAATAGAGGTGTTGACTATGTATATTGGAATAAACCGAAAGAACTGGTGGACCGCCTACGCCTGCTCTATAGCTCAAAAATGGTTGGTAACAATGGTGTCAATAACGAAATAGTCAGTTTATTGGAAGAAATGAGGGAAGAAAGGATAATCTATTAGTGAAGTTAAAATTCATTTCACACTTATTTAATTAGTATAAAATATTGTGAAATGCTTAAACGGGGTCAGACGTAAACAGAAATGGCTGTTGTAAACAACACAATTGACAAGTTCGGTAGACGAAGAAGTAAGAATAATAAATCGATTATCGTACATGGACCTCCAGGTATTGGTTTTAAACTTACCGCAGATAATCAATTTGATATGCAAAATAAGCGTTTACTGAACATTGGTGAACCAATAAATCAAAAAGATGGTGTAACTCGTAACTATGTAGACGAAAATATCGATAAATGTATGAAAGACATTAAAAAGTCACACATTGCTTTTATGGAGAATCAGTGGACTGAATATAGTAAGTTTGTACACAGCAAAATTACCGAGATGATTAATGACGCTCTGCAACACATTAATAAAGAAATTTCTGGAGTTAAGAAATTAACCGAGGACAATTATACTATTTTATATGATGCAATAAGCAAAGTGCACCACATTCTCGATGAATCCCGTCTGAAAGGTATGACAGTGCGACAGAAATCACTTGGAAATATTGTGGCACAAGCTGGGAGGAACGATCGTAATCAACAAGTGATAGATGAAATAGTGGCTGAAGTCACGGACAACGCTGCTACATTAGGAAAAAAGTGAAAAAACAGACCTAAATTATCTATATAAACGCCTGACTTAAACTTCAATTATGGTGATTAGTAATGAGAAATTACAAGTTGTTAACGAATTGCATAAAGCTTGTAGGAGAAATTTCCGTAGAAGAAGAACAATAATCAAAGGTTATGGTGATTTATGGCAAATGGATTTAGCTGAAATGCAACCATACGCTGATGAAAACAATGGTTATCGATACATTCTCGTAGTGATCGACTGTTACTCAAAATATTTGTGGACTAAACCTCTAAAAAATAAAACTGGTGTTGAAATTACTAAGGCTATGAGAAGTATTTTACAAGAATCAAATTATTCTCCTAAAAATCTACAAAGCGATCAGGGTACGGAATTTTACAACAAAAACTTTTCTGCTTTAATGAAACAGTACATCATTAATCATTACTCCACGTATAGTACGAAAAAAGCAGCAATTGCAGAAAGAGTAATACGAACATTAAAAACCTGGTTATATAAAGAATTCTCAGCTAGAGGTAAATACAAATGGGTTGACATTCTATCCGACATTACAAAATTGTACAATAATAAAATACATCGTACGACTGGTATGAAACCTGCTGATGTTAAACCAACTACACGTTTAAATGCTTATAATCACATTAAAATTGCTTTGAAACCTAAATTTCGTATTGGCGATATAGTTCGAATCAGTAAATATAAAGGTATATTTGAAAAGGGGTTCACACCAAATTTTTCAACTGAACTTTTCAAGATCGTTAAAATAAATGTAACAAATCCCACAACATATACACTCCAGGACATTCATGGCCAACCAATAAAGGGGTGCTTTTATGAAATGGAGCTACAAAAAGCTAAATACCCTGATGTCTACTTGGTGGAAAAGGTTTTAAGAAGGAGAGGGAACAAGGTTTTTGTGAAGTGGCTCGGATTCTCTAATGACCACAACTCTTGGATTAACGAAGCAGCTCTTATTTAATATTGTCACATTCTTTATATAAAATGTGTATATTTATAACAACTAATATTTTACTTATGTTTAGAAATTTCATAATAAAATGTGTGTATTCCATTAATATTTGTTTTATTTATTTTCCCCATATAAGACTCCAAAGCCTTAGTAATTATATACACATTAACGAAAAAATATATACAAATGCAAATTTGTTAAAATTTTTGAATTAATTTTTACTCCTAAAAATTATTAGATGAAATCAAGAAAATCATTTTAATAAATTTTATTGAGAAGAAAATATTTACAACGAATTATAGATTAAATATATTTATTTAAAACGTATATAATACAGAAAAAATACAAATACATATTTATGGAATTAATCAGATGAAATCCCCCCGTCTCGACAGTAACGCTTCCTGACAGAAACATTCTCTGTTGTGTTTCATCACACCTCCATAAATATGTCCAACATATTCACAAAGTAAAACACTGTATGTCTTCTCGTCTCTGCATTTGCTGCAAATATTGTTCCAACAATCACCAGTGTACTTGTTGCAAACCAGACACCGCTGCCTCAATGGGTGCTCCACCTTGCATGTCTCACAAACATCTCGGATAATTCCAAAATTTGTACGAGTCGTGGGTTGTAGACACTTGTAGCACTCTTGCTCCAGACGCTCACGTGATGCTGCTTTTCGGACGGTATTCACTGGCACTGGATTTTCTTTTATACAATTTGAACATAGTCCAGTACATGGATTAATTTGCTGCTTTGCCCAGAATTGGGAACAATTATAGCACAGAATTGCACCATCCATACTATATGGATATACGGCGATTGTTGGTTTCGATTGCCACTCTCTTGGACAAGACATTGCTGTTTTAAAAACAAGTGTACGGTATGACAGCTGAATAATAACTGAGTTCCTCCTCATGGCCTTGTTTGTTTAAGTAGTCGCTGGAATTGCCGATATTAGAGCCATGGTATGTCGTTAGAGATGATGTGACGTCACCAGCAACATGTTTAAAAGAGGAGGTGTAACTCCACGTTAGATCAGTTGCTTTGCAAACTTCAACGTTGATCATTCCGTCTACTGTCTTATATATTCGTTTCCAAGTATTAATATGGCTGCTGTACCTGCTGGTTGGGCTAACCTCAGATTCCTGGACTGGTTAGCATCCCTAGATGTCCTCAACAATATATGGTACCTTGAAGAGGTAGAGGACGACTTGGCTGCTCCCGAAGACGACGAGGTAGAAGTTGAAGACGATGAGGAAGGCGATGAGGAAAGCGACGAGGAAGACGATGAGGAATTTTTTGACGCTGAAGAGGGTGCAGACGATTCAAGTGATGATGAGGGTATCGTCGTAGATGTTCCCCACCAAAGAGGGCAGCGGTGGATAACATCAGAATATTTAGCAAGGGTGAACCCGATGGATGGCATCTTCTGCACCACCATGACCTTTGTTGCGGTCCAAGTAGTGGGTGGTATGGAATACAATCTTTGCCACGGATGTTTTCTGGGATACCAGTCTAGGGTGGATCCTGGGAGACATCGTCATGTGGACTACCATGCCACTACAAGGATAATGAGAGGCAGGCGGGGATATTGCAAATCTTGCAGAGATCCACTCTATCAGATTAGGCGAGTGGAAATCTGCAATATTTGCAATATGGACAGATAATTTGTAGTTTTTTTTTGTAAATATGTATATATCTCTTGGTTTATTGTAAATAATTATGTAATTAGTTTTAGTGATAAATAAATGTATATATTTAATTTTTAGTTTATTGTAAATATTATATAACTAGTTTAAGTGTTAAATAAACGTTAAATTGAATCTTATTTTTTGTTTTATTTACTAAATATTTAAATGTAAGTAACACAATGTTACTAGAGAAATCTGTGTTTCACTTCGATTATTGCTTATGTTGACAGTGCTATTGATATTGATGGTGTTAAAAATATGAGTATTAGGACACTTTCTACTCTTATTTGTGTGAGTAGTGAGGTGGGGAGTGATGAGGTGGGGGTGGTGGTAGGGGCTATATATACATAAGAAAGCCCTCACCATCCTCAGTTTACTTTCTACGCTCCAACATGTCTGAAGTACAAGACAATACTGTATCTTCCACTTCAACCATGTTCGTTTTGTGCGAAAGGTATCGTGCCTACCTGCAGCGCGTTAGAGAGGCGACAAGGGGTGGTGTAGCAGATAGCACCACCTCACCAGAAGAATACCAACCATTGGAGAGGTCTCCGTCCACATGGTCGATGGACACTGTGCCCAATGATGATTCCGAAGACGAGATGGATGGAGTAATTCTGGAGGAATCATCGACGGACACAGCGGAATCGTCTGACTCGGAAGATGATGCAGCCATTCTGGTGGAGGAATCTACCGATGAAGATGAGGATGCAGCCATTCTGGTGGAGGAATCTGCCGATGAAGATGAGGATGCAGTCATTCTGGTGGAGCATGATTCGGACGGATAATTCTGTTTTATTTTATGTATATATATTTTTGTTATTTATAAATAAATGTATTAAGAGTTATTCTTTTTTTATTTCATTTCATATACAATAAATAACAGTAGTAAAGTAAAGAATAAAAAATTGCTTTAATATAAGAAATAACGGGGTACTTATTTAAGTAAATTGGTTATTCGTATTTGGACTGTCGGTCAAAAGTGTTGCAAAAGGTGTATCGAGGTCACAGTTGTCCTCCAGTACCGTTTCTACTCACTTCCGACCTTTAGTTTTGCCGCAGCAGACTTTTTCCCGGAACGGCTAGTCGTATCGCTCCGAAAGTGGTTGCAATCGCTTCCCAGTGATCGATTTAGTCGAAAACGATACCTCGCGTGTCCTCGGGCGTCTTCGGGTGGCTTCGGGAAACTTCGGGAGTGTTCGGCATGAGTTCGGCTTTTCGCTTAAAATTGCAGCCTTTGCATGTGTGAACTCCCCTGAAACGTGTTTTGATTTTTTTATTCCCCCAATCCTTGACAAAACAGTGAATAACGCGTTCGGTAGTGTTCGGATCGATTCGGAAATTATCGGAATCGATTCCCAGTGGTCAGTTTAGTCGAAAATGACCCCTTACGCGTGTCTGAGTGTACTTTGGAAGTTTTTCAGTTGTTTATATATATATATATATTTTTTTTTTTTTGTCCAATATTTGTGTATAAATAAATGTATTAAAATTTATTTTTTATTTCATCTACGATGAATACAACAGTTCTAATCTAATTATATACTTAAATACACAATTTACCAAAAATTCCATGAAATATATATATAAACTCGCGTTATAGGTAAGTATAAGAGTAAAGTATAAGAGTTTCCTAGGACCAAGGTAGCCCAGTGGTAACGTGGCTTGCTTTGTAAACTTTGTGAACGAAGGTTTGGTAGTTCAATCCCTAGCACTTGCAGGGATTTTTTTCAACACGTAAATTATAAAATTATAAAATTATAGAATTATAAAATTATAGAATTATAAAATTATAATTATAAAATTATAGAGTTATAAAATTATAATTATAAAATTAAATAACAATTTTCCGCTATACCACTGCGCTACCTTGGTCCCCCCCCCCGGGTGGGTGGGTGGGCGCGGGGGGTTTTGGCAGAGGCGGGGGCGACGCTTGCAGCCTTCGGTCGCTTCGCCCGCATAAACCTTTTTTTAATTTTTTGACCCGCTTTTTTTTTTTTTTTTTTTTTTTTTTTTTTTTTTTTTTTTTAAATATATAAACCTGAACTAACCATAACCCAGCGCGTGACGCGGGGGGGGGGTTGGGGGGGGGTTGGGGGGGGTTGGGGGGGGTTGGGGGGGGGGGGTTGGGGGGGGGGGGGTTGGGGGGTGGGGGTGTTATTACTTTCTACATTTACATTTTTTCTAACCTAACCTAACCTAACCTAATTTTTTTTTCACATTTTTGCATTTACATTTTTTTTTACATTTTTTCTAACCTAACCTATTTTTTTACATTTAAATTTTTTACATTTTTCTAACCTAATCTAACCTCATTTTTTTTCAGTTTTACATTTTTACTTTTATATTTTTTTACATTTTTTCTCTTAACCCTAACCTAATACTAAATTTATGTACAAACATTTTTAATGCAACATTCTGTAGTGTGTTTACGCACTACCTTATTCCCAGTTTCTTTTTTATAGCATTTAGCTTCCTTGTACATCTCTCAGAGGCTTTGCGACGCTTCGCAATGCCTCTGAGCATTTCATCGGCCCGAGAATTCAACATCTCCGCCTTCCTTTTGAGGGACTGCGCGTGATCCTTTAATTTGCTGTCATCATCAGTTGCACTTTTAAGTTCCCTATCCTCCCGCTGCAACTGTTCATACATGTTCAAGAAATTTTTGAAAGTTTCATTTTGCTCTTCTTGGGAGAATAACTCCGATTGTGAATCAGAATCGCTTTCATTCACAACCAGAGCACGGTTACGGGGTTCCTGCGTTGGCAACACCGCATGAGAGCATCCTGGCAACGGCGCGCTCGAACATACCGGTTGCACTTTCGTCGGCTTTTTTGCAGCATCTTTTTTCGGTTTCTTAGCTACCGACTTTTTTGCAGCAGCTTTTTTAACCACCGGTTTCCTTCCCGATAACGGCTTTTTATTTTTAGCTGCTGCTTTCTTAGGCTTTTCAGGTATCTCTACCTGCCCCTCGTCTGAGCCAACATCGGGAATAGGGCTCAGGCGAGCAGGTACAGATGCTTGCGCCGATAAAATTCTTCTAAGAATCGACACGTCATCATCTTTCTCGGTATTCTCTACCTGCGTCTGCTTTGTAGATGTTGAAGGATGCGTCGTCATCTTCTTTTGGCCTTTCTGCGAATAAATCTTTGGTTGCGCAGGTTGAAATTCGTCCTCAGAATTTGTCTCCGTAACCGTAGGGAACCTAGACCACGCGGCGTTCGGGTAGGCCTCTCCATTAGATGTACTAGCTCTGGCTTCATCTGAAGCCAAAGCCTGCGCGTCCAATTCGGAGAAATCGAAATCACCCAGCAAATCATCGTTCAAATCGGTCAAATCCGTCGGGATTTCAATATCCGGTAGTAAACCCACGCCAGGACTCGTCTGGTTGTTCGCCACACCATTACCCGGACAAGCGTCGCCATTGTCACCCACGCCAGGGCTCGTCTGGTTGTTCGCCACACCATTACCCGGACAAGCGTCGCCATTGTTCGCCACACCATTACCCGGACAAGCGTCGCCATTGTCGTCTTGCCCTGGCATATAATTAATTAAGTATGCAGCCACAGCACTCAACAAAGCGCCTCCCTTACCGCTACCACCAGAAACACCAATCTTTTTTTGTCCTACCATTGTCACAACAAACACAAAACGGACACGAGAAACGGGCACGAAACACAAAACACAGAACACAAAGAATGCTAGGAATAGAGCAGACAGCACTATTTTGCACACTTCCTTACAACTCGAGAGCTGGAGACGGAAAGAATCTTTGTAGCATCTCTGAAGCCCATAACGCTGAACTAACCCCTCCACTCCCTACCACTCTTGTTCCTATTGGTTCAAATTATTTCCCTACACACTCTAACTAACCCCCTACTTCCCACCCCACTCTTCCTATCGTCTCTCTCTATCTTATTGCCTACAGTACTCATACAATAAAAATACCATTTAGTAATTTAAATCTTTATTTATAAATTAACATTTTATTTCATACAAATATCTCTTACTTCGGCTTACACATAACATGAAATATCACAATGAATTTTTCAATTGAATATTATAATTGTCGACCTTTGCGTTAACAAGTAGAAACATTATTAACAATTAATCACTCAACTCATTCATTGCTTTGAGTAACACATCTAGTTTATCATCATCCTTTAAAACATTTCGTTCAACGACACTATTTAAGGCTGATATTAACCACTTTAAATTCTGCTCTGGTTCACTCTGAAAAAATGTTATGTCTGAGTGACCCCAGGGTAGAGTTTTAGTGGTATTGGGAATCACAAAACGTTTATCGTCATAATAAGAAAGAGCAACTTTATTCCGCATCTCTGTATAGATATCATGCAAGTGACTTCTGAAAGTATTCATTTTACGAAATATTAACCCGCCCTGCTCAACAATTTTTCTGTAGTCATCTATTGTAAGTTGTTTTTCAATCACAGATTTCTTTACTCCCTTGGCTTTTTTCAACTCATTACCGACCGATTGCACGTAGTACGCTTTCGCTCCAGTACCATAAAAGCTGATAATAGGATCTTCGGGGAATTCGTCTTTCATATTCCCAAGCACAGACGAGCCTTTTGGAATATTAAATTTATTTCCCTCCCTGTAATTAGAAGTATCAAATTTTTCTGGATTTTGTACAATAAAGTCATAGAAGTTATCTGTATAAACTTTCATAATTAAGGAATCGGTGTCGGTGTACAACAAAGAAGCATTAGCACCGAATTGACGTTTAATAACACCATAAAAAAAATTATACAGTACCGTCTTCGATAATTCAAGAATACAAAATCCTACGTAAATTGGTTTGTTATAGACTACTTGCAATTTGCTCATTTCAATCGCTACAAAATCCTCAGAAAAAATTGTGCAAGATTTGAAATTTGGACGAGCGATTAATGCGTTTGCACCTATAGTTCTTCTAACATTTTCCCAATGAGTAATCAACTTTATATCTCTTCTATTATCAACATTTTCCATGGTTTTACCAAATACTGCATTATTCATTAATTTATATTGGTCTTTTTCAAATTTATTGGTCGCTGAATTTCTCATTTGCGTATTTAAATCGATGTATTTTTTTAACCAGGGCGACTGCTTGAACTTAAGTACTCTATGGGTTTTTAACACCATTAAACCATTTTCAATGGCTTGTTTCAAGTTTCTATAATGCACAACATATCGTCTCTTATCATTCAAATTTGGGATTAATTTTGGTGATTTTGATTTTGATTGGGGGGGTATAATATTTTCTACTAAGAAAGGGAGATCTGAATGTAAATCGTGTAACTCTTGCGGATAATGTATGTCTACTTCAAAAACATACCCGTGTGGACTCTCGTCTGAAATATTAGTAACATCTAAGTCGATAATTTCTCTTTCGGACAGCCACTCAAATCCCCCTGTTGGTAATGCTTGGGACATACTATGACCGTATAAGTTCGTAGCATCAAGATATGTGATAAATGACGACGGTTCTGAGGGATCATAATTGGGTACAAACTTATTATTTGCGATATGCTTCCTTTCTGTACACTGGCTGACACCACCGCGTATAGCTTTTTTAAAAAAATGTATCATATCGATATCTGTTAACAATTCAAGTTCTACCGCTGTTAGTTTCAACATAGCGTCCCAAGATAAACCTGGAGCTGTGTAATATTGAGCTGGATCCAATTTATATTTATTCACGCAAATTTTACGAAAATTTTCAAATACGTCACACAAAAGAAGGACATCTGATTTTAAATACAGGTCTGAATAGTCACCCAAACTCTGGCACTCAAACAATTCCCACACATTTTTAGCCCTTTCATAATCGTCATCTGATATATGTGTTTCATTTAGGCTGTCATAGAATTCCTGCTTGGTGGGTAGAACACGATTATTTAATTTCTCTAAGTTATCTACGAAACTATATGGAAATACACCCTTCCGTCGCATTAAAATAAATTTTGCATTATCGGTAAAAAAGTTCTTCATTGTAACCATTTGACCTTCATTTAAATTTTCCCCTAAATTTTGTAGTGATGCTGACATAAATTTAAAACTATCGATGAAACGTAACCGCAAATATTTATTTTTTGTTTCCCCCTTGTCAGTAACGTAATCATGCATGTAAAGATGTTTTGTAAAAGATATATATTTTTCTTTGTTTTGTGGTATTACGTCAACTTTATCTTTATGAGCGCATAACTCTTTTACAAATAAGTGAATATCGTATCCACTCATGTTGTGAAATATGATAGGTACAAAATTTGGTAGTTTATAATTTAAATTACAGATCGAGTGCGCGGCACCGAATCGTATCTTACCAGTTAAGTGGCAATGATCTTTCACCTTTATATCACCTTCTGCAAAAGGCTTCTCACATATACCACAGATGGTTGCATTGTCAAAATTTTCTCTTTCTATCGCTGTAAGCGGGGACATGGGGATTACATCTTTCATATATCTATTATAAATTTCCCTTAAATCAGCCTCTATACATGATACAAATACTTTTGCTGCATCAGATCCGCGATATAGTTCAAATTTAGAAATGCTATTATCAAAGGAACATTTTATGTAATACGCGAAAGAGTAAGGTTCATGAATAAACGTTTTGTTGGTATAAGAGCGTTCAGGATTTGGCTCGCAAGTATTTATCGGTTTCAAAATGGATTCAAAGTCTGCATATACTACAAATGGTACTTGCATTTGTCTGTCAAAATTCTCAAATTTTAATATATTTTCCGGTACACGTTTCCCATATTTATCAACCCGAAATTGTGTCGATGGTGTTGTAGTGTAAATATGATTACAATCATTTGTTTGGTGAGACATTAGCTGACGTTCGTTACAGAAATACAGCAAACACCCATCACAAAAATATTTTCTATGTCCGTGAGCGGATATTTGATTTGATACTAATCCAGATAAATTTTTTATCCAACAATAGTGAGTTTTAGCACAATCCGATTTACAATGATGATTCTGATCACATTCCGCGGAAATTAATAATAAGTTAACATGAATACGTAGTTTCTTCTGAGAATAACGCAAAGGTCCGACAACATCATATTTTACTTTATTATTCTCGAATTTCTTTTCTAACCCATACACATTAATAGATATATTATTCAATTCCTCAAATTTTGAAATGTCTCTCAATTTCATTGGAAAATTCATACCTGTCAAATTTAGAACTCTTGAATAATGTGGATAAGATGACATTTGAGATGTACCACCATTTGCAGGATACAATGCTGAAGTGACTGCCCAAGCAAAACAGTATTGGTCCTGGTTTTCTATATTCACTACGGCCTTCTTATTTGCGATGAACTTTGGTAACTTGATATATGATGAACCACCCATTGGACTGTACTTGTTTATATTAATTTCAACAAATTTTATTTGTTCGAGGGCCCACCCTAAAAATAAAAAAAAAAATGTCAATTGTTATTCCACATACCAGAAGATATTTACATACCAGAATCACGCTCTTGGAACTCAGTAGTTTGCGCAACCATCATGTCTATAAAAGTGTCGAGTGCAATGTTTAAATCCACACCTTGATCCAATATTTTATTACACGTATTAAACGATTTAATTTCAGCTATTTCTTGTGCTTGTAATATATAGCTGGCAAATGTCTCCATGTTTACTTTCACAGTTTTATGAAGTAATAATATTTCTTCTAGTAAATTCAATATTTTATGTCGAATTTCGTTGAAAAATATTATATAGTCCAGTTTCTCATTATCACTATGCACTCGGTATGTTATGATTCTATATTTGAAAGCACTGCGAACAATTTCTGTACCATCCATCAAACGTACACATGAATTTGTTCTGTGTTGTAGTGTTCTTTTATGAGACTTCATTTGGTTAGTTGTTAAAGTCACATTACAGCTATAACACGTCTGCATAATTACCGATGTTGATGGATTCGAATCCAATTTCACTTTCTTTGCTGGCGGTCCATTACCATTTAAACTGTTACACGCCTCCCTCTGATGACGTCGCATATTGTCACTGCGAGTGAAGCTTGCACCACAAAAACTGCACGAATACATATTTGCTTCTTTACTCTAGGAAATTGACGTTAAGAATGATCCCATATTAACTCCTTTCACTCTTTTATAGAAAAGATATACTACGTCACAAAATATCAAACCACGGCACATTACGAGTTGCGTGGCAAGGAGGAAGCTCCGTCCTTGCATTCTCTAATAGTGTTAGCCAAGGCCAAGGTCACAGCAAGTGATCGTTCTGGGTAACAGCAACACTGCGCCCTTGAAGTCGAAACGCACTGCGGCCGTCCAAGGTCAAGGTCACGGTATATGCTATGCGAACCTACGGTGCCACCGTGGCCTTGAAGGAACGGACCACAGGTGCACGGTCAAGGTCAAGGTCAGTGGTGGGGGGAGACCGACCTACGGCTAACTTCCTCTACTTTTATTGTAGATTATCACTTTACCAATTGTCAGTTTGTTGCTTTACA